>JAEQBH010003536.1:0-546759 GCA_016808115.1 Tetrastigma voinierianum
ACCAAGTCGCCACATTTTCCTGGTCATTTAATCTAACACTCGAGAATTCTGCTGTGCTATACATACGAGAGATCGTCTAAATACATGGAGTGTCAGTCTCTATCATATCAGACCGAGACCCTTGGTTTACGGCTCACTTTTGGAAGAGTTTCTAAAGAGCCATGGGAACACAGTTGATGATGAGCATTGCTTTTCATCCACAAGACATACGCCTAATCTGAGGACCATATGTGCTTTGAGAACATGTTGTGGGCATGTATCCTAGATCTCAAAGGTGGCTGGGAAGAGCATTTGCCCTTGGTAGAGTTCGCCTATAACAACAGTTATCACGCGAGCATACAGATAGCACCCTATGAGGCTTTATATGGGAGGCCATGTCGATCTCCGATTTGTTAGACAAAGATGGGAGAGATCCACTCACAGTGCGGATTTGATTAGGAACACCTCCCAGAGGTGGATTTGATCTGGAGAAAACGTCTTCTCATGGCTCAAAACAAGTAGAAGAGTTACGCCAACAGACAACAATGACTTCTAGAGTTTGAGGCGAATGATCATGTCTTCTTGAAGGTGATACCTAAGAGATGAGTAATCGGGTTCGGCAAACAGGGGAAACTATTGCTGAGGTATATCAAGCCCTTTGAGATACTTGAGAGGGTGGGTACGGTTGCTTATTGTTTGCTTTACCCTGAATTTTTCGGGTGTCCATGAGGTATTTCATGTCTCCATGCTTCGAAAATACACTCTGGATCCGACTCATGTAGTGGATTGGGGCTAGCTTATTATGTTGATATAGATGGGACCTTCGAGGAGGGATCGGTGCATATCATGGATAGCTGAGATCAGGTTTGCGAGGCATAGGGCGTGAGGCTAGTGAGGTGTTGTAGCGGCCACCGAGTGGAAGAAGCAACATGGGAGCGAGGTTACGATGCGTGCCACTTATCCTTTCTTATTTGGGATGAAGGTACGTTGTTTGAGTCGTTTAGTATTTAAATGGCCCCATTTGCATATGCATGAGATTGTAGGGGTATGTGTGTAACCCGGGGGGATGAGATTTTTTTAAGGGAATGTGAAACTTCGGAAAAATCTGATTTTAGAAAAATGACAAAACAGTAATTTGCCGTTGAAGTACAGGTTGAAAAATTGAAATTTTCTAGATCTCGGATGACGAAACGGACTTCACCGTTGGAATCGTCTCGCGAAATCTAACTACCCAGTTGAATTTCGTTTAGTTAGGACAATGAAATTTGGGAGTATTTCGAGGCACGAGTGTCGAATGACGCATGGAGTGGTGCCACATGGCATGACCATGTGGATGCCACATGGCAAGCGTAGAGGAGTGCACATGGCATGAAAGACAACTAATGGTGTGACAATTGTCACATAATGCATGTATTTATGTGACTATAATTATAAATAGTAAAGGACAGATCATGGTTCACCTTAGGACATGTGTCATGTGGTGAGAGAAGTCAAAATTGAGAGAGGAATAGGAAAGTAAGAGGAAGTTTCCTCTTTTTGGATCAAACCAAGAAACAATTCGATGGAGGAGAAAATGAAAAGAAAGAAAAAAGAAAGAAAATGAAAAGAAAATGAAAAGAAAAAGAAAATGAGAAAAAGAAAAGAAATGAAGAAAAGAAAAAGAAATGAGAGGAAAACAAAAGAAAAAGAAAAAAAAATATGTGGGTGGGGAAATAGGAAAAGGGAAGAGGGGAAAAGGGAGAGAGAGCCCGGTAGTGCACTCTCAGATTCGATGTTAAATGATTCGAGTCGATAGTAGAGAATTAAGTTGAAGTGCTGCTCGCCGCGAACTACAGTAGGTGCAAAAAACAAACAAAAGAGTAAGATTTTCTCTATGGCTCAGTTCCTCATGTCCCAAGAATTCGTAAATGGCCGTATGGTTCGATACAACCATGGGGGCGAGTTTTGAGACGTTGAAACTATTTTCGAATAGTTGTTTGAGGACATTTCATAGCTAAATTTATAACTTAGATTAATGTGAGTCTTGAAAGTTGACAAAAAATAATAATAAAGCAAAATAAAACAAAAGCTTAAATTTAAAATTTGAGTCCGGAGGAATATTTCTAAAATAAGTGTAAGTGGATTATAATAGGGAATGGGTAATTTGTGTGGACTATTTTGTGTGTTGTGCTAAAAAATTATAACATATTAGATGTATTTGTAAAATATATTTGATATATTGGTGTTATATATATTAACGTAGATTTGATTATAAATTATATGTTTTCGATATAATTATCCATGGTACTTGGCATAAAGTACGGTTTATAAATTGTTCCATGTAGTGTTTATTATACATGTAACATGAGATAACATGCAGTGGCATTTTGCATTGTATATGCATGGGGGCATCGCATTGAGTTAGGTGTGAGTCGTAGTTGATCGTCGACAAGCTGCCATTTGAGGTGTTGATTAGGTGGGCTCGATCAAATGGGACAACGCAATGAGTCACACCGATTGCATGAAACGGAAAATATGTGTCGGTGCTCGTGAGAAAGATAGATCCCCTCTCGGGTGAAAAACACATCAGTGTAATTGAGACATAGTTCCTAGCGGTGAAATGTCGTAAAAGTGTTTGAGTTTATAGGCCGCGGTGAGACACCAAAATCAGCTACCTGGCGCATGAATTTTGAACCATAAAATTATCATTGTGATCATATCATCACAAAAAGTTTTTGGTTTATAAACGAATGAAATTTGTTTTGAAAATTATCATTGGATGTCATCAAAATGAGTACATTTTAACACATGGGCTTAGGATTTGTGCGAAGTCGAGTGAGGAATTTCCGTCTTTCATGGTGCGTGATGAGTCGCGTCTCGTTCGCAGCATGGAATATAAGATTCCATTTAGAGTGACATATTCTTTATTAGAATGTTGGTATGTATTGTGTGAGCGTGGCGTTGCGTGTTCGACTTAGGTGTGGAATAGCCACTTGTAGGAGTTATCCTTCTTTGGGCGTTGCTCATACCGTCGTCAGGGCCGCTGAGGTCACGGTTTATGTTCGGTGGTGACCCCTCATCGGGACCCTTGAGGTGTGAAGAAAAGCCAAACTATGGCTTCAAATGTTTGTAAAAAAAAAACCCATATTACATGTAATATTTTGTATATAAGAGAGTTGTAAATTGAACTTTTATGTTGTTTTGATAAATTTGTATAATTTTTCTAAATATATATGCATGAATTGATCACAGTGAATGAGACTCGATGGTGATATCCAGAGATATCACGTCTTCGCGAGGTATTTCGTCTGCGTTGATGGGTTGTCAGCGAGGCGCAGGTTTTGGGGTGTCGCATGGCGATGAGGCTACAATAGGGTTTGTAGAGCAGCATAATAAAACAGTAGTGTGCTGACTTTGGGAAAATTGTTTTTTAACCGCTGTGCAATCCTACATTTGGCAGTACTCGTGACATTTTTAAACTAGCGGATTGGGCCCATTCCACTATTCTAATCTTCTTTTCATCAAACAACAATATTATAGGGTTTCTCTAGTCAATCCGCTAAAATGGGTCAAATTCTCTAATTTTGACACAAAATGCTCTCCACCAAACAGGACTTATCTCTTTAAAAGAGCCTTTTTAGAACTATTCATTTGGAATTACAATAATATAGTAATATGCGAGCAAAAAGTTTTGAACTCTAATCTCTCCCCTCCCTATGCATGACATAGCGCTTTAAACCAACTCAGCCTGGACTTTTTAAAAAATATCTATGCTAGACTTCACAAATGTGAATAGCTTTTAATATTAAAATACAAAAAATGACATTTAACATTTATTTACAAAAATAGGATATCTGTAAATAAAATTTACATTACACAAATCTGTATAAACACCTATAAATATTTTATATTTGTATTAATAAAATCTAAAATAATTATGAAATATTGAATTAATGAACAACATATGAGTATTTTAAAAAAATAAAATTAATTATTTAAAGAAAAATAAGGTAGCCAATAGGCATTTTAGGAATGTTTAAAAACTGTTAAAGTATTTAAAATTTTGTGTTTTTAAATAAATATTTATTTAAGGAAATATAAATAAGTATCTTAGACATTTAAGCTTTTAAAAATAAATATATATTTTTAATACCTCTAGTTTGAAGGTAGTAAAACCCCAACTTATACGCCTTAAATGTTCTATTAATTGAATTAGACATGATGAGTTTTTAAAATTACATTTAAAATAATTATAAAAAATATTTCAAATATTTGAAGCGCTTTTGAAAATACCATAGAATATATAGGTTAATAGTTCAGGTCTCTCATAATTTAACCAAGTGATTTCGAGTTTGAGGTTGAAAATGTAACTATATTATGTGGTATAATTTTATCGTTTTTATGATCCCTCTCAATTTGTATAATTAGTTTGAATAGGATGTAGTAAAAAGTAACTTGTGTATACACAGAATTCTCGAAAACATATCATGTTTTACCAAAAAAACTATTAAACATATATTTTATATCCACAAAAATATAATAAAGCTACTTATTGGTTATTTTTCTTTTCATTTTTCTCAATTATTTTCATCCATATAATATATAATAAACGAATCGAGGTTCGGTTCGTGGCTAAAAATAGAACGATGCCCTCCACCAAAACCTTCTTTTGAACCCCTCCGTTCTCACCACTCATACTCTTCAAAGCCTAAAACCACCAAAACCCTAACCAGTTCCCCGACCCCCAATCCTGGAAACATGTCGATGTCTAAAAGTTCAAAGATGCTTCAATACATCAACTACAGAATGCGAGTCACCATCCAGGATGGCCGTCAACTCGTCGGAAAATTCATGGCATTCGACCGCCATATGAATCTCGTCCTCGGCGACTGTGAAGAATTCAGAAAATTACCTCCAGCGAAGATTAGAAAGACGAGGAGCAGGAGGAGAGCCGAACCCTGTTGTTCTCCTCAGAGGAGAGAGTCATTCCATGACCGTGGAGTCCATCGAAAGTCCTGCCAAAACCGTCAGGCCATGCCATGGCCGGTCCTGGAATGGGCCGCGCTGCCGGTCATTATAAGTCCCTACTGCTCCTCTCGTTCAGGCTCAGCCTGGCCTTGCCTGAACCCGTTCTTGCGTTGGCGGCCCTGCGCCAGGCATGATGCAGCCTCAGATTTCACGCCCGCCGATGCCGCAGTTATCTGCGCCCCCCATGACTTACCCGGCCGCGCCGGTAATTCGGCCTCCCGGACAGATGCCTGGATACCCTGGGCAGGCTCCTCCCCCTATGGCACGTGGCCCACCGCCTCCCGTGCCTGGTCAGTTCGCTCCTAGGCCTGGAGGAGCACCGCCTGGCCCCTTCCAGGTTCCCCCGCCGCAGTTTGGGGGCCGGCCAATGGGGCCGCCACCTCAGATGATGAGAGGCCCGCCACCTCCACCTCGGCCTGGAATGCCTGCCCCACCACCGCCTCGTCCTGGAATGCCGCCTCAAAGACGGTGGCGTCCTATCTTGGACCACCTCGTCGGCACTGCCACCTCCATAAATCCTCCGCAACAGCAGTAAAAGTTTAGGTATGTGGTTTATTGGTTCATTGTTTGGTTGATGTATTGATAACCTAATTTCTTTATATCGATATGTCTATTGAGATTTCTATACAATCCACAAATATTTTCCCGGATATTTACATTTTAATTCTTGGAACGAGGTGATAGGATGCTTTGAGGTTATTAAAATTTGGCGTGATAAGAGAGTAGAATATAGGCTTAATAAGGCTCTTTTGTGGAAATGAATCTATTTGGAAGTGGGTTATTATAGGAAATTACAGTTTGGAAGAAGATGGTGCACTAGAAAAGTGTAAAAAGGAATTTGGAGTGGATGTGGGGAAAGTAATTAGATGTGGATGAGAGGCATTCAAGGAAACAATAGGTCTTTTTTTTTATCAGTATTCAAGGATACAATAGGTCTTATTGTTGACCGACAACTATGAAATTTTGGATGGATAAGTAGATGTGAAAGATAGACCGTGAAGCGTTTGAGAGATCATTTCCAAATCTTTTTTCCATAGCCTCTTCAAAAGATGCTTAAGTGGTTAATATCTGGAGTGGTTGTAGTTCAGTGCCTTATGTTTGTTATACAATTGGTAGCTCAAGTAGGGAGATATATTTTTTAGGAAGACTGTATAAGCACTCCATTAGTTTGGTCGTTGAGGACACTAGTGTGATTGGGTTTAAAGAATGATAATTTTTTTACTCCTCTTATGACATAATATGGAACTCTTGAGTCCTAACCTGATGGGTGCTCAATTCTTTCTCTTATGCAGCACGAGGTAGTTGTCTTTTCCCTTAACAATGAAACTTTGGTGGTAGCAGTGGCTCGTTTCTTACATGTAATAAACATTTCTTCTTCATTCTAATGCACATCTCATTCTTTTCTTTCTTCCCTTAATGGGTTTAATCCATGATAAAGACTAACTGAGGGCTTGATGTGCTGAGATGATGAGGAAAGAGCCTTTGTTCATGGAAGAGGATGTTAGGAACGAGCCTCTAAGAATGATTTTTGAAGGATGGCTTAGTGGATTTTTTTAGTGAACTACAAGAATAAGGAAAGTGGAGGCATGCTTCAGGGAGTCGCGTGCTCCCGGTGGGTGACTCAGGTCTAGGGCGTATCATCTCGATGTATCAATTTGGTATTGGCTATCGTAAGTTAAAATAAATAAGAGCTTAAAAATTACATAAAATGTTATATAAATTTATTAGAGAATATATGTAATTAAGTAGGTTAAATTTTAATAAAATAAAAGTATTTTATATTTAATACTATTTAAATAATTACAAAACATTTACAAATACATGTATGATCAAATTAATTAATTTTATTTAAAAAAAAGCAATATATAAAAAGAATTATAATAGTTTATTGTAAGATATTAATTCTTTTTGACACATAAGCACTTTGTTACAATATAGTAAATTGTCTCCACTAGGATTCGAACCTGAACCTGGGAACCCTGCCCTTCCTAGATCTCCTACTTTTTTTTAAACTTTAAACGATTTACCAACTGAGATAGGTAGATGTGGACTAAGTTAGATATTAATTTTAAAGTAATTTAGTCTTAATATTCAAATTCATGTTTAAATTAATTTAAATAATAATTTATTATTATAACTTTCGAAAAAAATTTGTTTTTTAAAATGCCATAGCAAACTAATTTTTAATATCATATCACGAATATAAAAAATATCAATATTGTAATTAAATATAAATTTATCAATTAAGTAGACCCATCTTCCCTCGGTTAATACGTCATCCGATGAATTTGGAAAATTTAATAAAATAACTTTCCCTTCATTTCTTGGTGTTATCACTCTTTCCCTTCATTTCTTGGGTGTTGCCCTCGCCGTCTTCCCTATCCTCAAGCATGCATCACACCGGTTAACAGGCCTTCATAGCCTGTTAAAAAATTGATGCTCACCCCTTTCCTTGTCTCCCTTCTTTAGTCTTTCTTGCTTAAAGGAGATACACTGGAATATAAAATGTTCAATAGCCTTGACCCCTCTACTGTATGCCCTCTCATTTCCTATTTGAAGCCATTTCTGCAACCTCCAATTCCAGTAAAATGTGCCTGTAAAGAATGGCCGCCTCTACCTCTTCAAACTTTGCTTCATGGAAAAGTTTTGATTTTTAGTTATTTTGAAGAGTAATCTCATATTTCTCTTACAAAAAATTGATTTTTATTGTTTTGATGGGTAGAAACGGAGTAAGAATACACGGAATCGGTTTTTTTCTTCTCTAAGAAGACTGAGTTGACTAAGTTAACTCGGAATCTTGGCCGAAGCATTTCGAGTTTGGCCAATTCATGACTAAGTTTGTGAATATCTCGTATCTGGTATCAGACTCAGCGAGGTCACCTTCAAGACAGATATGACTCAGCCAATTCATATCGGAATCAATCGAGTTTTTGAACCCTGAGTGGAGATGGTGCGAGGTAGGGGTGAAGTATTGATTTGATCAAGGGTTGCTTCAAGAATTAATATAGGAGTTCATTCTATCCCCAGGGGTTCCTTCGAGTAAGAGGTGGCCTCTTTCGAATTAATATGTTGGAGTTCTCGAGTGAAACGAGTTATGAAGAGGAAATTTTGGTGAACTGAGAAAAAAACACTCTAGGTTCAACTTAAAAGGAGGTTTATAAGTATTTTGAATAGGCGCTACATGTAGAAAGGGCAAGGAGTTGAGTAATCATTTGTTCCTTAATTGCCATATTGCTAGTATGTTATGACAATTTTTTTTTCTAGTTTGGTGTGGTTGAGGTAATGCATTCCTTGGCTAGGGAACTTTGTTAAGCTAACATGGTTCTTTAATGGGCGGAGAAAGAGAGAAACTTGAGGACTGCTCCAATGTCATGCATGGATGCTTTGGATGAAAGAAACAAATGACCTTTAAATATTTGAAAAAATAGAACAAGCAATTGAACTATTGTTTATGGATACTTGTGCGGAAGTATGTTGATGTTAGTATTTGATAGACTTTGTAGATTGGATCTGTTTTGGGTGGGATTGGGGTTTAGGTTTTTTTTTCTTCTATCTTCTTCTTGCTATCATTTGGTGCATTCGTGTGTTTACTTTATCCAAGCCTACGGTATAGGTTTTGTACTGTTAATTTATTTTTTAGATGTGTTTATCTCTTATTACTATAAAGAGATAAGAACTTTGTAAGGGGTGGGAGGGTATTAAATTGCTGATTGTTAAATTGCTGATGAATCTATAAGGAGCCTAGGGCTCTATAAGCTTCAGACAGTGGGCAGGCTAATCCATCAGACAATTCTAGTTATATCAATAATCTCTTACTAAAGTGCTGATGAAGAGGCTAAAGAGGGTGGTTGTAAGGTGTGCCTTTGTGGGAGGTACATATATGTTGCAGCTAAGATTGTTAATAAGGCAGTTGATTCGAGGAAGAGAGGCTCTAGGGTTAGGTTAGTGTGCAAATTGGATATAGAAAAGTTCTTCCTGGCCATGTGAATTGAAATTTCTCCTTATTGATGGGGAAAAGGGCTTTTGGTGTTACATTGAGAAGTTGGATTAAGCTTTGTCTCTCCTATACTTATATTAGTTTTAGTAAATGTTTCCCTCTAAGAGTTTTCCCCATGGCAAGAGGTTTGTGATAGGGTGATCACCTCTCGCCTTATCTTTTTTATGCAAGTTTTGGAAGCTCTAAGTTGTCTAATCTCTAGGGCTGAGCAGGGAGGGTTTGTGCATTGCTTCAAGGCTGGGGATAGGGGGGACAGTTTCTAAATCTCCTGTCTCCTGCTTACGAATGATACTATTCTTTTTTTATGAGACAATTGCATATTAACTTAGATGTTGGTGGCGGATTGTTATTGGATTTGACATTGTGTCAAGCTTGAAAATTGATCTTCATAAGAGTGAGCTCATTTAGTGTGGGAAGTGGATAGTTTGGCATCTTTGCTATGATGCAATGTTAGAAAGTTTCCAATGTATTATCTCAATCCCCCAAACCTTTTGGGAGCTCCGCACTAGTCTTCCATTGTTTGGGATGTTCTTGAGGAAAGGTGCAACAAAAGATGGCCTCTTGGGCTTGGTGTATGGGTAGGGTGGTAAATTAGTTCTTACTACAGTGCCTTATTGAGCTTAACCAATTTACTACATGTCCCTCTTTGCTATTCCTAAGAAGGTGGAAACAAATTAGAAATGATTCAAAGAGATTTAGGGAGAGCACGGACAAGTGGAGTCAATAATCTGTTAGGCTCTGCTATCATGGAAGATGTTGAACCTATAAACCGATAAGGGTGATGGTTCGACTGTAAAGCTCAAAGATTGAACCACATCCTTCCCTGGTCGAAGGAGCAAATCATAAATCGAGGTGAAATGGGTAGAATTCGAAGAGAGATGAAGGATAGAGTCTGGTAAAATAGGTATAGATATGAGGATATCCATAAGGAAATGTACGGGTTGGGATGGAGGATAGGTAGATATCCAAGATCGACTTAGGGAGTTGTCTAAGGTTTATAAGGAAGGAAAGTCTAAAAGTTTAGGAATTAGAAGATTATCTCAATATAGCCCTGCTCAGCAAATGATTGTGTAAGTTTTATCTTGAGCAAAAAGCTTATGGAGGATGATAATTAACAGGAAATTTGTGCAGTTGACATTTTCTTGGCTCCTTGGGTGATTAATCAAGTGACGAATTTTTTAATCCAAATGAGGAGTGAGGGTTTTAGTGTCTTTTGTAGGAAATTTTTAGTGTCCGTGCCTTGTGATTCTTTTAGGTGGCTTTTTGTTTCATTTTATTTTTTATTTTGTATGGGTGTTTTTTCATTTTTTGTGTAGCTTGGTTGGTTCGCTTTTTAGAAGGTGTTTGTCCTATTGGGCAGCTTGTACATTGCTGAAGGATGTCTTATCCTTGCCTTTTCCTTTGATAGATATTACATAGTTGTCCCTAACCCTCCTGATATGAACAAACCTATCCTCCCCTCTCCTCTGCACCCAACAATGAAAAATTAAAATTAAAATAAAATCCTCCTGCTATGTACAAGATATAGGTTGTTTGATATTATCATTAGAAAGTTTCATCTTGGATGGATGGTGGATGGTACTGTATGAAGGATGTTTTAGCCTTCTTACTTTTTCCTTTTACTAGAAAGTAAACAATTATCTGTGATCCAAAGGGAAATTACTAGTGACCATAGTGACTAACTGAGCTTCATATTTATTGTAGTACAAATTAAATGATAAGGATTAATCTCTGCATCGTGATTTTGAATGCTGGGAGTATTATGCAATCTTCATGAAATCCAAAATTCAAATGTAAATATGGAAAATAGAAGCATAAATGAGGCGTATTGAAGCAAGCTCCATAGCTTGAGTGACAGCTTTCTATTTTCTTAAACATATGGGAGCTCCTGGTTGATAACCTAAATGCTAAGAGGCCGCCTTTTGGGTTCAATGAAATGCCTCTGATTGGTTTATTTTTAGAGAGATTTATTGCATTGTGCTGCATTTGAAAGCACTCCAAAATTTAAGAGGTTTACAGGTTGTTTTTTGAAAAACCACTTCTTTCCCTCTAACCTGGTCCAGAAGATTTACACAGTAAAGAAGTTTAAGGTTTAAAGTGCATTAGCAGAAGATCAGACAGGACACTGGAGGCTTATGCTGTCCCAAATGGCTGGTTTAAGCATGTTTGGATTGGGTTTCTGCATGACTCAGAAGATTTAAAATTTTCTAATTTTAAAAAGTTTTCCGGAAAAGAAAACTGTACTGGAAGCTATTTGCTGTCCCAAATGGCTGGTTTAAAAGCTTGTTTGGATTGGGTTTCTGTATGACTCAGAAGATTTAGGGACTTTGTTTGTGTTCAGTTCTTTTTTCCTTTGCATCTTCTCTCAGCTACTCACAAACCAAAGAAAAGGAGCTGAGAGAGAGAGACAGGCCTCTTTTTAAAAAGATTATTTTGGAATAAATGGGTTCCTTCCAAAATGGGCTTCTTTGCTTGGGAAGCAGTGGGGAAAAGTATTAACAATGGGTCAACTTAAGAGGGAGGGAGTTTTCCATTGCAAACAGAGTTCCTTTGTGTGGGAAGGATGAAGAAAACATTGAGCATCTGTTAATACACTCCCCCATGGTCTGGGGAATTTGGTCCTTTTTGTTGACATCTATGGGAGTTGCTTGGGTGCCCCCATGTCCTAATAAGGACTTAGTTTTGGCTAGAACAGCATCCCTGTCAGAAAAAGTGAAAGAAAGGCTTGGAGGGCTACTCCCTTTTGTCTATTCTGGGCAATCTGGAAGGACAGGAATAGAGTCGTGTTTGAGAATGAAGAGTTCTCCCTCAGCAAACTTCGAAGTGTTTTTGTCTATTCTTTTTGTTCTTGGGTAGGGACAGTTGTAAATTCTAATTCTTTTTAGCTAACCTTATTGCCTTATTGGCTACGGGTTAATCTTGGGGGCCAGGTGGGGTCTTTGGGGCTGAGCTTTTTAGTCCCCTTTTAATAGATTTCCTTTTTTATGTAGCAAAGAAAAAAAAAAAGAGCTGAGAGAGAGGGAGTGACGATGAGTGATTTAGGGTGAAGAATGTCTATTGTTGGGTCCAATGGAGTTCTTTTGAGGACTGGTATTCTAGTGAGAGGAGATGGGCAAAAGGAAGATTTTTCCAGAATTTGATTTGTGGGATTGAGATCTATCTCGATAGGAACTTTCGTGGATCCTAAGTTTTGTAGTTGTGCTTTGAAATTTGTCAAAACAGTTGGATCAGATTCATACACTTTCTTGATTATTTGGATCAGATTGATACACTTTCTTGATTATTTGGATCAGATTGATACTTTCTTGATCATTTGTGGATCAATCACATCCCACTTAGGTTATTCCCAGGGGATCAAGTGCAACCAAAGATCTTGAGTAGCATTAAGTGGATTATAATCAGAGCTCCTCCTTACCCGTGTGCGGTAAACCAAGAGCCCCGTCTTGAAAAAAATACAGTGTGGTAAGACCCACCACTCCCTACGAGTCGGCCCATTTCTAGGAAGTTTGCTGTACAAATAGCCAAAACAAGAAGCAGATATCTGAGGAATCAAGGAAATTGGCTGCAGTGCTCAGACCAATTGAATCAGAGGATTGTGTCATCATTGATGTGGTGGAAGCCTACGAGACAAATAGTGACTTACCTGTGCCAATGTTTTTGCAACACACACCAAAGCAGTACTGGGGGAATAGATCAGATGGAGGAGATCGAGGTGG
Organism: Tetrastigma voinierianum; assembly: GCA_016808115.1. NCBI lineage: Eukaryota > Viridiplantae > Streptophyta > Magnoliopsida > Vitales > Vitaceae > Tetrastigma > Tetrastigma voinierianum. The sequence goes on from JAEQBH010003536.1 coordinate 12,700, forward strand.
AAGATTTGGCGGATGAGCAAGTTGTAGACAGAAAACTCCGGTATTTAGGAATCCACTTGCAGTTGTTAAGCAAAAACATTTGCACACTGCAGGAAGACAGTTCTAGCTGGTCTCTTACCAAATTGTGTTTTACAGCAATTTGACAGGTTGAAAGGCATCCTCATTAGCTGGCTGATTGAGGTGCAGTACAATTTTGGGCTGATGGATGAGACATTAAATCTGTTGGTCTATCTTATTGATAGATTTCTTGTGCTCAAACCAGTAGTGAGAGTTGGGTCATGTTGTGCAGTATCTCATTCTGGTCTCAAAGTGCATGCTTGAGATGGAGGAGAAATTGGTAATTTCGATACATTACAAGTTGATGTCTGTTCTTATTCCATGTGTTTTTCTTCAAAGCTGCTCAATCTAACAAGAAGCTTGAGCTTCTGTCATTCTTGATAGTTGGGCTTTGTTTCTTTGAAAACGATACTCAGCTAGTTATACAGATTTTTGGGTGCTGAAAATCTGGCCGCGAAACAATTATCCTGATTTTTTTCAACTTCTATTCACTTTTGCATATTACGTTGTAGTACTCTCTGTTCTTTGTTATCCTGATTGTTGAGTACTGAAAATCTGAATGTCTACTCCTAATTACTTCGATATTTAGCCTTTTTATTGGCGGGTGTGGGTGATGTGGGGTAGAATTTGTTTTTGTTTTAAAGATTACAGCATGGTGATGAAGGTTTACAATTACAGAAAAGCAGCCACATTTATTTGCTTTTGTATATGAATTTTAATGTTGGATTGTTTGTTTGAATGGGCAGGTTGTAGTGGCAGAGAGTGATGGAGATGTTCATTGGAGCATTTTTGGAATTTGCTTCGGCATATGTTGAAGTTGGACTTAAAAAGAAAAGTTGTAGCCCAAGCAGCAGCCCATTTGTTTTTTTTTTTTTTCCTTTATTTTTTTTTTTTAGCGATAACAATATTATGAGAGACGAATTGAAATAGTTGTGTTATGGGAGGATGGAAGACGACGGTTTTAAGCTTTGGTGCACCAATCTTTATGAGCTGCTATTATTTATTTGAGATTATTCCTCCATCCATAAAATGAGCAAATCCATGAGGGGGGTTGGGTTTATAAGATGGGATCGATCCCATCCCCTTTATGATCACAATAGAGGAGATATAGTGCCCAAACCTCGTTTCTAATAACACATTAATATATGAAGAAAGGTTTTGATTGCGTTTTATCAACTCCTCACAATTTGAAGGCCAAAAGGGCCATTCCTATTATCTCTATTATAGTGTCATAGAAAGGGAATTAATTTGATAATTTAAGATTTGATAAATTTGAATAATAGTTTATGAGCTTCTACGATCACTTTACAACAAATATTAAGCTTTCCATTTTTTATTTTTTTTTTAATTCTATCTTGGGAGTTCCTATCTCCTACAGCAAATCATGTTACTATTTTCTCTCCATCATCAATTGCTTACCTCTTACATCTCAAATATCCAACCTTTTTCTTTCCTGAACCTTATGAAGATCCGGATGATATATAGTTATTGGTAGTTTTTATTTTTTTGGTGAATATTCTGTTGATGGATGGTACAAGTTTGACAATTACTTACTTATATATGGGTTCCCTCTCCTTGTCTCCTTTTTAATTTAAATATTTTATGTGCTCCATCTCTTAAAGAGAAACCTTATATTTTGTTTCTAAGCTTTGTCGTTTAATATCTTACAAAAATAAAATTAAATATGTAAAATGAGTTATGGCATAGTGGTGGAACAAGGAAGTTTACAAGATAAGGAAGTTTAAAAATATCAATGTTGTAATGAATTTTTTTAAGAGAAATAATTTTATTGATTAAAACTAGTAACACATGGATAGAAGCATAATCAAAATTGTTAAAAATCATAAAAGGTGAAACAACATCCAGGATAATAGTATAATGAATCGATTTAAAACGTATACATTTGATAGTTAAGTCTACATATTTGATATCTTATTATGGTAGAATCGCATGAGCTCTGCTTGTTGTTGATAAGATTATCACTGCTAGTTTGAGATTACTTGAGCGAATCGCGTTCTTTGCGGCGATAAATAAGCGTTGTGCCAGGGGCGATCTATTGCATGAAGTAGCGATGTGATAAATCTGGCGTGTCAAGGCGGTTGACAACCAAGCGTCGCGTCAGGCGGCGATAATCAAATGTCGCGAAAGCGCAAGTGTCACGAAAACAGTAAGCTTTAAATATGTGTAAAATAATGTCGAAACTTTTTATTGAAAGAAAATAATTAAGAGATGTGTAGATAGGTGTTTTTAGACCAAAAAAAGTATCCATCATTGCTTAAGGGAGACTTAAATTAACCTTATATAGCCTAAATAATGAATTAATAGTCTACTTTCAATTAACCTGTTTGTACAATGATTGGAACATAACCTATTCTTACAAGGATTTGAACAGATAGCCCCTTCTACCCCTTTAGTACTTAATTTCAATTAATCTCTACAAAATATTTAGCAAACAAATGTTAACGTTTCATTAAATTTTGAATGCAAAAGTTTTTGGGAATATTTCAATCATAATTGATTATAAAATTATACATATAATTCTTATTAGGTCTTATCTCATTCTTACTAATTGTTGTAAGTCAAACCATGTAGATATTTTGTCTAAAAGGACTCTCAAAGCTTTAAAAGCCCAAGAAATCCTCAAAGACTTTAAAATACGTGTACTGAGAATTTTCAAATATTCTTAGTTCCGGGAAAAGGTTGGGTTAAGGAATTTTTTAGGAGATATAGGATTTCAATAAAACCTAATCTTTAACATTGTTTAGATACTATGAATTCAAAAAACCTTCGGGTTTAGACATTACTTTAATTAGTTATACACATTTAAATCCTTAAACTTCATCACAAAACCAGATGTCAAAAAAAAACCTCCACATAACAATTGAAACTACGCTTTTTCATCAAACATGGGACTAGACAGACATTGAAATTAAAACACTTTAGTAATATTTTTTTAACCTGAAAACTAAAAAGAAAAAACATTTTCTTAACAAAAATCAATTTTCCAGTTCAGAAAAAAAAAAACAAAAATTAATTTTAAAACTTGAATACATAAGGAAACACTGCAGTATGCCTGCACCCCTGTAATTTGAATTTTTGAAGATAAGAGGACGAACAGATGTGGCTTTCTCGTACATATCCTATGGCCCAAACACCCCCACATCCGACCCATTGTAATAATTCAGTTCGCTTGAAATTTTGAAAAACTTAAACAAACAGATATCATAAACGTCAAAGGCTGCTGCATGATATTAATAGTACCTAAAATTGATTAAAAAAAAAAAAGATTAAAAATAGTATATTCGATCAACACATAACAAATCCATCCACCACCCCAAGTCCAGCAGCAGATAGTAGCAGCACTACCAATTGAAAAACAGAGTCTATAATCTTCTTGTTTCCCTGGATCCCCCAACTCCACCAAAATTCTCTTTCCCAATTCAGGTTTTTACCAACATCTATCTAAATCAGCACACAACTTGAGAACTTCTTCATCCTCTTCAAACCCCACCCCACCCACCAGGTTTTGTATCACCATTTATTGCTGGGCACACTGCACCCTCTGAGCACCACCATGACCTTCCTCATCCTCTTCATATGCCTCCTGAAACATGCCTGGCTTCATAACATTTCTTCCTCTATGTTCACATCATGCAAGGTTGTCTCCTCGCATTCGTCGATCTCCATGTCAGTCAACTGTGTTGAAGTCCTCGGAGGCAGCACTGCTTCAAGGGCTTTGCATTGATCCATGCTCAGCAGAGTCTGGGGAAATCACACTGCAAAGTGGATGTACAATTCCCCTTCATGAATGGCCTCTGGTAAATCAAGCATTTCCTTCTATCGTTTTATAGCATTGAGGTGAATCTGTATCACAACATGAACCAAGTGTTGTAACTACCAAGAACAACTCTTCAAAACCACAACCAAAACTATATTTATGAATACAAGCCATAGATAAAATACCCCACTGGAACTTACCAGGCTTAATAACTTCTCCTGGATTGGATTTAATGAGAAGTTGTCTACCATCCAAATGAGTCAGTATAAATTGGAATTTTGCCAATTGCCTCAGTCAGAGATAAAGTGCTCAACAAACAAGTCATCACCCTTCCGCTTGAACTTAGGATGCTCTGTATTTGTAGGACGAAGACTATGTCGCCTGTGACTGTGTCGGGCTGCAAGGAGCTCAAATTATATTAGCAAATCAATAACACTACCTACATGTGGAACATGTATATAGACAGAAATTGTCAAGGAAGAAACAGAATTATAACACACAAATTAGGAATTTTTGCCTTACCGCTTCATCAGCTTCTCCAGGGAAAGTTATCCTCTGCCCATTTTGCATCCCCTTCTCTACAATGACTTCCAACACTTTCTTCTCCTGTACCACTTTCTCACCCTTACACTGTGGGCAACGATCTTTGTCATTAATGGTCTCCCCCGTACCCTTACACTCATTGCAAGGATGTTGCATTTGCTGGATCATAGAGGGCCCAAGGTGTCTAATAGAAACCTTCATCCCAGATCCTTGACAACCAGAACACTTCATTGATGCACCTGACTTGGACCCTTTGCTGCAAAATTATCACCACAATTGTGATACAATGTAAATCACAAACACAGAGTCATAAGCAGTAGGCACAAAACAGCAGAAAACTGAGAATATTGCCAAGTTTGTACTCACCCCTTGCACTTTGAGCAGATCACATTGCGAGAAAGGGACAGTTTCTTGGATGTCCCATTGTAGAGATCTTCCAGAGAAATCTTAAGGGGGTGGATGACATCCTCCCCCCTTCTTTGCCTCCTGCCTCTGCTGCTTCCACCACCTACAAACGCATAAAATTACATCCAGGGTTCAGTCATGCCGGTGGCTCTAAGTTCTAATTTCAAAACAAACAAAAACTCAATTCTCTTACCAGCAAATGGGTTGCCACCAAAGAAGGATTGGAATATGTCAAAGGGATCATGGCCGCCAGGGCCACCACCCATTCCTTCTTTGAGAGCATCCTCTCCGTATTGATCATATATATCCCTCTTCTCCGGGTCACTCAAGACCTCATAAGCTTAGGCCAACTCTTTAAACTAAAAGACACAAGCAAAATTTCATAAGAAAATTACTATTTCGACATACTAAATCAAACAGAATGATCATCACACAAATGCACAATATAAGCCACGATTCGGAACATCCATCGTCACATCGTAAGCATAATCATTCGGAAACCATTACGCCCATAACAAAAACAATCTTAGCTTTTGGAAAGATCATCATATTGAAAATACTCATAATTATGGACTTTCACAAAAATCACTTATTAACTACATTAAAAGAAAAGCATATTCAATGTGAAAACCTAGCAAAATTCATCACTGTCTCCGCTGATGATTAAGATATCCACATCAGAAAAGAAGTCTAACAATTCAATTTCTCTTTTTCTTCTTTTGGAAAACTATAATTTCAGGAAGCTAGCATGATACATCCAATCGTTTTGTTTACGTTCGGTTTTCAAAATTAACAACTGAATCATAAAACCAGTACACTTTATCCGGGTCACCACCCTTGTCAGGGTGGTTTCTTGATCGCAGCCTTCCTGCACGCCTTCTTCAGATCTTCCTGAGAGGCGTTCTTGGAAACTCCAAGAATATCATAGTACTTAGTGTTATCGCTTTTCTTGCAGGGCTCTGCCAAACATTTTATCAGTTCCAAACAATCCACGAAAAAACCTACCTCCTACAGCAAAACCACAACATAAATATTCAAAAAAAAATAATCCAGCAATTTCCGAAGAAACAAACAGAAAATAAACAGAATTCAAGGGACAATTCGATAGTAAACGAACCGATCCCGAAGAGTTAACCTAGATTGAATAGCGAAAGAGGAATTGCAGAAGATCCGCTTGGCGGAGAGAGCAGAGAGCACACTTTGATCGCAAAAGAAGGTTGCTTCGGTTTACCAAGTCTTCTATTTATAGGGATTTCGGACGGTCCAGATTGATTCTTTTCTGCCTATGTTGGGTGAAGTCTCTAGAATACTCTGCACTCTTCCAGCCTTCCGGTCAAATCTCCACCGTTCAAAGCTAAATAATCTCCACCATATGATTAAAAAAAAAAAAAAAAGTTATTTATTGTGAATATTACCGTCAAATTTCTTACCAAAATTGTACAAGACAACAAAAATTATAACTTTACTTTTATATAATTTCATAAAAATTTATGTATTTTATATTCCTCTTAAAATATTAAAGGAATTTAACGTTTGATAATTTGAAATTTATTTAAATTAAAAAGAGTATTTATTTTACTTCTCAATTATTTGCCATTTTATATTTAAAACTAATTTGGATGGCTTTTTTTCTCAGTTTAATACTAAATAGTATTTAATAATATTAAATATTAAGTTATTTATTTTTTAATATTAAATAGTAAATCTTCTTAGCTCTCACAGCCTTATTGAGTAAAATTTATTGTTTTATTTTTTGAAATATGACTTGCTTAACTTTTTTTGTTTGATAATAAATCGTAAAAAATTAAAATCTTTGAAAGTTATTCGAACTTCCCAATGAAATCTCAATCGAAGGGATAGTTTAATTTCTGCAGCATGAGGGAAAAGGAATGTGATTTAGGAGTGAAATCGCCAGTTCTTATACGTGTGGCACGCCCCCTCATCTCAACCCTTCCCATAAATTGGTTTTAGTATATAAACCTAATAAATATTCTTATCTTTTTTCCACGGGGGACAAGATCTTTTTTAAAACTATATTTTACTAATAATTATGTCATTGTATTACTCTTGGATGAATTATTTAAGATTTCAGTGATGAAATATATGAAAAGGTTTAAGAAATACGAGGTTATAGAAGGATAGGTACAAATATTTATTTCGCCACCTAAGGAATCTAGGTAGGGATAAAAAGTCATGAACTTGCTACTCAAAATAATTTAATCGGAGATTCGAATGAATAAAAGAGTAAATTGGGAGTATATATAAGCCCCTTATTTTTTAAATTAAATAAAATAACTCATACCTTGATTAAGGAAAATAATTTTTTAAATTGAATAGACCAACTTACAGAAGCAAATATTTATAAAATAATTCGAGCACAAAATTAGTAACGTAAATCAATTAGGACTCGAATTTGACCCTTGATACATCAATTTATCAACTCTTAAAGCTTGAATTAGAGCAAATATATATTTGAAAACGATTGAGAATTTTTGTTTAAACATATTAATTCAAAGTAAATTTAATCCAATTTCATACTAACAAGGTTGAAAAGTTCATTATTTTTTATTTTTATAATTTTATGAAAGATTTATGAGTTGTAACTAAAGGCAAAATATTGGCATTTAATAAATTTAAGGGGCAAGACAGGAGTTTTTAATGTAAAAAGAAAAGTATAGAGTTGAAAGATGATGTAATTAACATTAAATTTAGTTACATTCAAATTATTAATTTATATTTAATCGTTCAAAGTTGACCTTTTAAATATTATCTTATTTAAATTATTTCATTTATATACTTAATAAGTTAAATTAAATAAGTGATACTAGATCTTTGAATAATTTATCAGAGTCTTCTGATTAAGGACTGTACTTTTACCTCCATCATTTAATCTTAAAAATATCTCTTGTTTTAAGATTTGCCTTTCTAGACTTCTCATTCACCCAATTAAATATATCATTTCCTCTTCTTTTTTTTCTTTTTTTTTTCTTGAGGATAATGTCATTTTCCTCTTATTAATTCATCGAGCAATAATAAAAAATGGAGAAGAAACAAAATTTTAACATGAGTATAGAAATTATACATGGAGTAAACATGATCAATTACAAATAATATTAACTAAAATTCAATGATTGAATCTTAAGTGGTAGTTTTTTTTTTTTCCTGCTAAATAGAAAAGTTTATATATATAACTAATATAAACTTGTTATTAATAGGAATAAAATAATATGATGTTCCCAATAATCAATACCATGGTCTAACGTACGTTCTCACGTGTTAGATCTATTTTAGATTGTGTTAATTTTATTTTTCTAGGTATATTATTTTTTCCATGGACCATTAGAATAAAATTAATTTAATATATGAAGTTATTGTGATATCTTGTAATCTCTTTTTTAGATTAATTGTACACTCATAAAGGGTGCAGGATCTTTATGCTATCGTGAAATTATTTTCTTTTCAATAAATGAGTTTTAAGCTTCAATATAAGAAGTTTTAATTTTTAGTTCATTCAGAAAGCGTTTTGAAATGCAGTCGTGAGGTGTCGTAGACGGATACGTGTCTGTATGAAAAAAACTTACTTAATTATATAGCATCTAAACTACGTTAAATGCAGTCAAGAAGAATTATAAAACAGATAAGAGTTTATTCTGAGCAATTTGTATTAGAAACGGCTTAAAATTTCTTATTTAAGCTAGAAAAGACATCGAGAAACCAAATATATCAAAAAAATCGAATCAATTGAGAAACGAAGATCGAGACCGAAAATAGGTTAATCAAACTGATCGATTTGATTTTGATTTTGCTTTATACAAATGTTGGTTTCGATTAACCAAGTAAAAAAATATATACTTGAATAGGTTTTCCAATTTATATGAGTTGTGACTTTTCCACTCTCATCCAAGAAGTACCGTGGGATTACAAATGAATAGATTACACTTTATTCATTTTTTCTTTATATTTTATTTTATTTATAGTAATTATTATAATTTAAACTTATTATATGATTATGAAATTATAAATTTATTTTTGATTATGATTAATCGAAAAACTAATATATAGTTAATCAAAGAATTTGGTTGACTGTATTGATTATTATATTTTGGATTTATATAAACAATAAATCAAAAATCAACAAGGTATGGTTCGATTAATCTAAGCAGCCCAAACATAGTTTGAAATATAGAATCTTGAAATTTTGCTAGAAGCACTAGAAATATTTTGGAAACTCTCTTTTCATCAAGGGAAATGGAAGGAAAAAATAAAAGGAAAATGGAAAGAAATAAAATAAAAATAGAGTTACATTTAATATTTTATTGTTATTTTGTTACTTTAAATCCATTTTATTTATTTTAACTCATCAATATATTTGATTTTCTTTGAGATTTTTCCTTAAAACAACCATTTTCTATCATTTTTTTTTCTTTTTTTAATAGTTTCCTGAAATCAAATATGGCCTTAGTTAATCTTGTTCATTAAAGGCAATATGGATATAGAAATAAAAAGATGCAACTTGTAAGATCTTAATGTGATAAACAATGGACATACAACTAATGATTTATGTTTAGCTCATATTGTAAAACGTTTAATATTTTCAGGTTTGCATCCTAATAAGGATAATTTATTGTTTACTACACATTGTAATTAAAGTGTTTAGTTTTTTAAAAAAAAAAGATGAGCACAAATAATGATCTAAAATGCCTCCGGCCTTCAGTCATTTATCACGTATTTAAATCCGATACACACCAAGAAATCTATATATTGTGTTTGAAATCTTCAACCTGGGTACAAAATCTGGGCAAATAAAAAATTAGTGGGAAAGAAGTTGATTAATCTTGAGTTTTTAGTTAATAATTAATTTAATTTTTGAGAGAAAATAATTTATTATTATTTATAATGATTATAGTTGCAATGTTGGCTATGAAGCAAAGTATTTAAGAAAAGTTGAATGCAAGAGTAAGTTAATTCGTTAGACGAAGAGTTTTTACAAAAAACTGAAATTTCATTGATTCAAAACCTTAATACTTTTATATCTGTTAAATATATTAGAGGATAAAACGAAATCTAAGTTAATAGCAAAAGATATGAAAGCTCAAGGCATGCAAAGATAATCACAACTATATGCAAAAATCGCAAATTTACATATTCTTAACTTTTATAATCGAAGCGATCTTTACTAATCTAAAATTGCCATAAAAACTAATGAACAAATTAATAATCGTAAATAAGTAAAGTTAATGATAAAACGTAAAAAAATAAAAAGAAAATGAATAAAATCTCGGATCGGATGAAAAAAACCATTTTATTGAAGGAGAAAGTCTAGATATGAGAAGATAAAATAATAGAATGGGTGATTTCAGGTAAAAAAATGATAAAAAAAAAACCACCTCTTTTTTTTAATGGGATGAAAAACCTTGAAAAGAAATTAGGGTTTTCCTAATGAAGAGAGAAGGGGGAAGGGGGAGCGGAGGGGGCAGCCTTGGAGAATTTTGGTAGATGAAGAGTTAAAATATCTCAAATACACGTTTTTTTGGACCGAAAATACACGTTGGTAAGGGGCATAAAACACAAATATTTTGATAAGACATTAGGAACTTAGAAATACGGAAAGTTGAGTTCCATTTTCTAGTATTTTCCTATCACTGCCTTAAAAACATACTTGCCGAACTTTTAAAATTACATTAACTAAGAAAACCTATTGAGGATATTAGAATAAAACCTCTAATTTTCTAAGATTGAAGTGTTTTTATCATATAATAAAACATTTTAAATATAAGCTAAACCAAAATAAATAAAAGGAAAAAGGAAAAACCTATGCAAAATAGACTTAGAGATTAACGTTTAAAGTATTTATAAACATTCGAGTTTACCTTCTCGCTATAAATGATTCGAATAGAAAATATAAATGTTTGAAGAACACATGAAATAGTAACGGCGCCACTACCCACCATATAAGCCCGGCTTTGAGCATTTCGATAAGGCTTTATGAAAACTATAAAAAAAACTTTAAAACATACGAAACATAAAACCGGTCATCTCCCAAATGACAAAGCTAATAATTTCTGATTGTAAGAAATTCACCTCGTATAAGCGTTTTTGAAATATAAATCTAGCATGAAAGAGGCTTATTGAACAAAAATACTTATGATATAAACCATCATTTAATAAGATTTTATAAAATAAGTGTTTAATTAAACTGTTTACCCAAACGGGGCCTTAAGCCCAAAGAAACATAGGAACAGAGGAACCTGAAATCAATTACCATAAAAATAAATAAATAAATAAACTTACATCCTTTTTTTTGAAGCCCAAAGAATATATGGTAGGAATCTTGAAATGAACTTCCACAAAACTATCATCTCTATAAATCACAGGTATTACAACACAGTAAACATTTCCTAAGGTTTGTAAGAGTTAGTTTTAGCCCCATTGTCTTCTAGTCTTCCCCACAAACAAGTCCTTGGATTTGATCATACCAGAGTAAGCAACCAGAGATTGTAAGAAAGGAATTGTGCCACCATCTCTCTTCCCCGAGCGAGACGATGGCGATTGCTGTACCAGGCTTCAAACTTGGCCAACTTGGTCTCCTTCTCCCGATATCAAGCATCTTTATGTTCTTTGCAGCCACCATAGCATGCCTTTGCGCCAAATACCCTGTTGGATTTCTGAATGAAATAGGTTCTCATCAAACAGTACTACATAATTTATTCGGCGTCTGGGGAAATGGGAAATCATACCATATTGAATAAGGCTAGCAATAATAGTTGTCTGACCTGACTCACGATCATTGTTAAAAGAAAAACATGTAATTTTCTTCTGCATTCACCTCATTGAGGTGAATTCAACAATAATGGCCTGTCTGTTACCCATATTTGCAAGGGAACTCTTTGGGGCCCTAGCTCTTGTTTACTAGAGCTTGAGGGCGTTTCTGAAGTGAGAAATCGACCCGTTGATCAGCTTTGAGAAGGAGTTCATTTGCTCAGACACCACTGAAAGTAAAGCAAGAGTTGCTTACATCCCAGCAATGCCTAGAAATTCTAAAGCAACCACATAGGTATATGCGAGGTTGTAGAGAAACTAAACTTAAGCATTTGAGGTAACAATTAGAATGATGGCATGTTATGCGTAAGTTTCTTTGCTGAATAGGCCTCCTTGGCAATCCAGACTCAGTAAAGTTCAAATTAATAAGACGACCCGATATTACCGCTTAAGGATGGGATTTATGAAGGTAAAAGGAAAGCATAAGAAACTACCAGTAGCAGCATGCTTTCTTGCGAAAACTAGTTTGTGGCTTCTGTTTCTAACACACTTGGACTTCCGGGGAAAAATGAACATCTTTTTCCCAACCAAACCAACATTTTTTTTTACCTGATGTGACAGAAACCAAATCCCATCCCTGTCCAGAAACCTCATCAAGTCAGAATTAAGCAACACCACCCATGGGAAAGCTCAGTTCAGACCCTTAGACAGTCAATGATTTATTTCCCCTCTGCTTCATGAGAAAATACAGCAGTTGTCCCTGCCCCTTGCCGAAGAATGGCTTGGTTTCGTTTTGAGGTAGAGTTATGGGAAAAGGATAGATCATAGATCACTGCATTCAAAAACAAGAAAAAAAGAAAGTCCACATATACTTACAGGAAGAGCAGTGATATCCTATAGGCGAAAACCTTTTTTTGAGGCCTGACCCATAGGTTATCATCGACCACCAACTTTCCATGGCCATCAAGTAATCATAAAGATGGTGTCCTTAAGCCAAGAGAAAAGAACCTATTGGCTTCCCCGTGCACACAAAGTGGCAATCTGCTGTGATAGTTTCTCCACCAGACGTTCGATAAGTACCATCAGCTGCAGAGTTTGTATCAACAGATTGACTTAAGAGCACCTCAACTTTCCTCGATGTTAACCAATCCAGTGCCTTCTTGGAAGCCTTAGCTCCAATAAACTCTAGCAACCTAGATCCCCTGTGCACCAATGTCACCTTCTTATTAGGATCATCGGCAACAATTTCACCAGCAAGTTCCACACCAGTGGGGCCCCCTCCAATGATCAGAATAGAATCGGCAGCATTTATCTTTTCAGACTCTGTAGATACAAAGAGGGTGAAATTACATGACACACAATCAATATTCAAAATTGGGAACTTAATTTTTTCATTTGGAGGGCAATAAACTTTAATGAATAACAATTTCATACAATTCTGAAAAGGGTGAATACTCTAAAAGGGTATTACTTGAAGGCCAGCCAGCAGCCTTTAGATTAACTGAATTAAAATTATCGAAGCTCTAGCCTTAAGTTTAGAATCAAGGCTAGATTTTATATGCTGAGTATAGATTTGGTTTCAATACACATTACTCGAGCTCTAGCCTTGAAAGCCATATTCAGAAGGGCCAAAGAAGATGAATGCAAGTGGCCAGGTTTGAGATAAATTCATAAAGCATCTAACGTTGTAAATATTTACCAGCTTGGTACTGCTCAAGCCTCTCAGTTCTTATTCTGGGAACATGATCCATATGACCATTAGCGACAACAAAGATAATCATACGCAGTGAGCGACCATCTGAAGTCAAAGCTTTACGTTGCCTCTGATGTCAACCGCGAGTAGATACAACAAGTTGCCCATTGGTAAAGTAATCACTGTGGTTAATCACCGATCTCTCAGCAAATGATGGCTCCACCATCGCCCTCAAGCTTGCCCATGGAATCTCAAAGTACTCCTTCCTATTTCAATTTGTGTTTTTGAACAATTACAGGTACATACACAAAAGAACTCACAAAATAAGTTTAGCATATGAATAAAAGAAGACTTTTACAAGACAATACAAGTTTTTTTTCCAGATTCAGTCGCATCTTTGGCCTGTGCAAGATCATGAACAATGTCTGATGTGTCATTCACAGAAAATATGGAATTCCTAAGGTTATATAAATTGTAACACAGAACAACTTAGATTGTGTCTTGTTCCTCGAAATACTTTAGGAAAAGAAAAAATGCTGAAATATTTTTTTTTTTCCGGTAGTCCTAATAAAAAATTTCAAAGAAATCAAATATAAATAAAATCACTTAAAACTTATATATTCTTAAATTATTTAAACTTTATATATTGATGAGTTAAAATAAATAAAGTGGCTTTAGTAGCAAACTAACAAATAATATGTAGATTTGCTCTATTTATTTTCCTTAGTATTTTTTTCTTTTCTTTTCCTCTCTATGTTATTTGCAATTTCCTAAAATTTCTGGGAACCAAACATAGCCTTAATGAATTGCTCTACTTCATTTTTGTCTGGGAACTGGCCCAAAATTATCAAGTAAGAAAAAACATTAACAAATACAACCAATGTCCAATGAAAAATCATTGAACGTGCAGCAAATTAGGGTTGTGGACGGCCAAAGAATCATATCTGAATGAGACTAAGAACCCGAGCATTCTTCCATTTTACAAGACCAACAAAATTCTCAATTTTGGTAAAAAAAAACCTTCTCAACAAAATTCTCAATTCATCTTCGTTCCGGAACAAAGAAGAATACCATATCAATACAACTGAATTACTTCTTTATAGACTACGAATGTAAGTCCCAGATATAGTATGCAAGAAAACCAGCATTAGTCTAAATGTTGTAGGATAGTGAAGAAGAGGAGGAGAGAAATAGAAGTGCATACGGATCAATAAGGGGAAAACCTCGGCGCGGAACTGGAGAGACTTGGCGAGGAGAGCGCCGGCAATGCCACCGCCGAGGACCACCACCCTTTTAAATTCAGAAGCAAGGGGCGGAAGCTCTTCCGTCGCCATTGATGCGAGCCAGCAATCAGCAACAATGAAGTCGAAGAATCAGGCTCAGGGAGAAATTGAGTGTTTTTCAGAGAAGGCAACAAACAAATTTCGATCCTGCTGTTTAAAGCGCGGACACCATTTCCTGCCGCTCTTTGCGTTTCCAATGTCCTCCTGCCTGCCATCACCTGTATTTTCTTATTTCTTACAGGTGGAATTTTCTCTATTTGAAATCAATGCATCCAATTTTAGAATTAAAGACAAATATGGAGAACTTTTTTTTTTTAAAAGTATAAATTTATTGATTCGGATTAACGTCTGATTGATAAAAATGTCGAATCAAGTATCTTTAAAAGCTATAAAGATAGCCATGAAATCCCCAGGTTAATAGCAAAACGGATCAACTCACGGTAATACAATCTATAAAAACCATAATCAAAAGTGCTAAAACCTTTAAAGAATGACTCATCATCTAAGTTAATATGATACCAGGTTAATAAGCAGAAAGCGAATCGACTCCACGGCGATACAATCTGTAAAAAATATAATCAAAGTGCTAAAAACTTTAAAAAATGGCCTTGTATCCCAAGTTAATGGCAATGCAAGTTAATATGAAATAAATCGGAAGCGGGGATGGAGCTTGGAGGGATTCTTTAGTAGGTTCGTTGGCTGCGGATGTTGGGGAACAACACTAACGAAAATAAGAAACAAAAGATTGAGGCGGGGATCTCTGCGTTCATGCCAGATCACTGAAGTAGTTAACTGGGTGTAGAGAAGATCGGCTGGCAGGGAATGAAGGACCACAATGCGTAGCTTTCACCCAGATCAGGTGAACTGGTATTTATAATTGATGATCGTGATAAGCTTTCACCAGTTGGATGATCTGATATTTATACATTAGGTGAGGATTTTCTTTCGTTATCGTTACTTGGAGTTAATAAGGGATAATTGATAACTTTCTTGGTTGAATGATGATACCAAATTTCTCCCATTTGGTGAGAGATTTTATTTCTTTATTGTTAACCAATTAATAAGGGATAATTGATAACAATTATTAAGAAATATCGTGCCTACAGTGGTGGAGATTTAATTAGGGAGTAGTCAACATCTGGGTTAACTTTGGATGTTCACGTCGCTGTACCAGACGGGGGTGATCAGGAGTCCGACACAGGCCTTCATGTTTGGGCATATGTGGTGGGCCGAACTCTTTTATGTCTTTTAAGGCGCATTTTAACATCCCTCTCAAACCTAGCTTTTAGGGTGGCGTTTGAGCCACGCGAATGTGGTTTTGGACCCTAATAAGTTGCCTCTCGACCCTTGGTGATGAGCTTAGGCAAGAAATTTGGGTGTTCTCGGATCGGTGCGATTTACGTTCTTGGAGGGATGATTTGATTAGTGTAAGACCTAAGAAAATTCCAATTTCTGGAAAAAGGGTAAAATCGTAATTTCGGACAAAACCCGAAATTTTTCTATATCTCGGATAATGAAGCGGTTCGTAGTTGGAATCGTCTGCCAATCTAGCTAACACTTCAAATTCGACGGTCGGAATTGTGCGTTTCGGCGTCCGTTTCTAGTGCGATTAAAGCGGCGTGATGTGGCGAAAGTGGCATAACGTGTCTTCCGTGTGACACATGTTGCATGGTAGAGAGGAGAAATGAAAATGGATGGCGAGATAGTGCGAATGTAAATCCAGATTTGGGCGTTTGGTCAGATAGTTAAATGATAATAAGACGAAATAGTCGTAGTATTGTATTGATTTAAAGAGACCAAAACGTGGGGAGAGGAAGGCGATGTAGTAGGTTAGATTTTTGAAACCTAGTGAGAAAGTGTGAGCCTGCCCAAGATTGCAGGCGTCAAACTAGTCGGGTCGTCGGGACAAGAAGGGGCCGACACGCGGTGAGACTGCAGCGTGGAGCTCCGGTTTTAAGGAGTTTCGAACAAGCTGAGTGAGGTAGGGGTTTTATCATACTTGTTTTTACTCTTGTTCAGAACTTTGATGTTCGGTTGGGTTGGCGCGAGCGATTAGTTTGATAGGTCGAAATGCCCGGGCAGAAGTGTTGGAGGCCCAAGAAACCCAATGGTGCAGTCCGTAACAGTTTTATGGGTTGTTTTGGGTGTTTGTGTTGTAATTTGTGAAACAAATTGTATTGTGATATGTATGGGGCCGAAAATGACTATGAATTTTGGTTTCACAAAGTGGAGCAGATGTTGAGTGATTCTTAGTGAGCAGTGCCGAGGGGTTTCACTATTCATGTGAATGGTGTTCCACGAAATAAATTTTTGTGAGAAAATGTGTTTGGTTGAGTAATTAGTCAATTCTTTGTGGTTGTTAATTAGCAGCATGAAATTTGGTTGGTGTAATGGATTGTGAAGTGCATACTGCGTATTTGTGTGATTAAATTATGTAAATGTATATCGTATTATATATATTTTCATGTGTTATATGAATTGTATTGGAATTGACGTCGTAAATTCGTATGCGGTGAGGCGTACTAGAGCGATAGAGTGAGTGCGTGAGGTGGTTTATTGAGAGAGTGGTTTCGGGAGGGTTGAGGCGTAATAATTCTGATATCGGAGGGTGAGTAAGTATAAAATATCGTCATTAATCTGGCAATTATGAACTATCAAAATTTAAAGGGAACTTTCGTAATTAAACGCTTTTCATATCCATTTTATAAAAAAACATTCGTCTTTATCCAAAAACATAATTAGCTATTTTAAGAAAATATAATTAGATAATTTATGAAAATATAATTTGATTTTTAAAAGGAAATTATCAGTATATTAAAAAAAAAAACATTCGTCTTATCCCAAAAAAAAAAAAATAGATATTTTAAGAAAATATAATTAGATTTTAAAGGAATGTAATAGGAAGGATAAATAGTGTATAATTTGAAAATATAATTTGATTTATAAAAGGAATGTAAGATATTATCGGTATATTAAAATTGAAGTGTTTTAAAAAAAAACACCTCCCAAGGGTCTTCTCAAAAAAAACACTCTTAAGTGTTTATTTTTCAGACACACAAATGCCTTTTTTCTCAGAAACACTTAAAGTATTTTTAAGCCTAAAAATACTTATAAGAACATTAATCAAACAAACCCTAAATCTATAACAACTGTATTAAAAAATAACAATTAATATTATAGATTAATAATTACGGAGCTGTATTTCAAAATAATAATAATAATTAGGAGCTGTCAAAAAAATAATTAAGGAAATTTTAGTAGATAATTTATAATTTTGCTATATAATAATATTTTCTATATAATAATAACCTAACAAAATATAAATTTTCAATTAATAATACTTCGACCAAAACCTATACAAACAATTTATAAATACGTGTTATCATACAAAAAAGCGAGGCATGGGAAGAGGGTCTCGATTGGAATCCAAAAAAAGATAGTTTATTACATTATAGCCCCAAAAGTATTTAATTATAAAAAAACTTATAATTATATCCTAATATAAACACTATTGTTGAAAGGCTATTAGTTAATAATTTCATAAAATCTTGGGGTATATTTGGTACATGATTATGAAATATTTTTTAACAATAAATTTAAAAAATTGTTCCTTTATATTTTATAAAATAGAAGTTTGTTTGAAAACCTATAATACTAAATATTTTTTAAATAAATTTATATTTTGTTTTATTATGAATCATTTTATTTGTTTGCATTAATATTTTTAAAAATTAATCATTTAAAACAATGAAAACCATATAAAATAACAAACGGATGTTTTTAGGCTAACAAACAGATGTTATTAAAAAACATAACATTTTCTATTTTTAAGAACATAAAATAATTTTATAAAATAAAAACATAAAATAAAAAACAATTTTGATATTTTAAATATGGTTTTTTTTTTACTTTTATTTTAGAAAATAATATAACTGTTCTTGAAAATAGTTGTTAAACATTCTTTTATAGTCATGAGTTTGATTTTATGCAAAGTTTTATTTATTTTTATAAATTATTTATGAGGATAAGTAATGAAAATTATCCTTTCATTATTTTTAATCTATTTGATGGAGTGAGTTTATAATAATTCCTAATTATTTTATCTTTTGATATTTTTTTTATTCAATTATCTTTTGATAATTTGAAATATTATTAATCATAACTAATATAAATGTACAAAAAAGTATTTTATTACATTAGATGGCTCTATATAATAAAATAATTATTATGTTAGCATTGAGGATGCATGTCATTATACATTTTATGGTTCAAATTATACACAATGTATTTTGGATACCGTTCTTATATCTGATAAAATATTTTACAACTTGAAACTATTTAAAGTAAATATATACTTTTAATAAGTGAAAATTATTATTTTATATGATATTAATATTTTTATTCAATTATCTTTTGATAATTTAAATATTATTTATCATAACTAATATAAATGTACAAAAAGTATTTTATTACATTAGATGGCTCTATATAATAAATAATTATTATGTTAGTAATTTGAAGTTACATAAAAATAAATTTACTTATTTTATGGTTTCAAATTCTCTGCAATGTATTTTGGATACAGTTCTTATATCGATAAAATATTTTACAACTTGAAACTATTTAAAATTAAAATATACTTTTAATAAGTGAAAATTATTATTTTTATATGATATTATTATTATAACTTGAAATTCAATGTAGGATATTCTATATTTTTCTTCAAAAGTAATATTCATCAAAATGCACAATGTATCGTATAATAAAGCTTTTGTAGAGTGCATTCACGTTAATATAATGAGTATGTTACGTTAAGTATTTATGTAAGAGCAACATAAGGGATATTTTGTCTTTTTTTGTTTAAGGGTATGAGATTGTTTGAAATGACCGTACACACTTGAAGAATACATTTAAGTCGTCTGTGTCAAAGTGGTATCGTTCGAAGCGGGATGGAATGTAGAAGCGGTAAAGTTAAATCATGCTCTTAATTGCGTTAGGTTCTTGAAATCGAGACCTTTGGTTAAAATAAGAGATCATGATAACTATCATGCCATGTTATTTACGTGATTAAGGGATATTTTGTACTTAACAAATGGATTACTATTTCATTGCATGTTGAAAATGTCACATTTTTAATGGTTTAGAAAATTTTGCTTCTATTATTATTATTTTTAAAATGTATATAAGAAGTATAAATATTTCATTTGATAAAATAATTTCAAATTAGTGATCTAGATTTATTTTAAAAACTTTAAGCTTATTTAGAACAAATGATAAAATCGTGAAATAAGCGTTTAGCGATATGTATCGTCAGACTCCAAATGATTAATGGCTTGTTTGAATGGAAAATCGACAAAGTCGAATGTTTCGTCGATATATCGGTGGTCCTTGACTGATATTTCGACGATACAATCAAAGAGCATGTCGAGCGTGATCACAAACCTAGAGAGGTTGTAGATATCTGGAGTAAAATTGGCGATTTTGTTTTTAAATTGGTTGTGCGTGGCAATTTAAAACTTCCCTCGTCCACTTGACTCGATTTTAGTTAAATAAATTATAAATTTAGTTTTTTTTTTTGGGTTAAATATTTTAGTTACAATAAAGTAAACTATCAGAGTTGAACCCAGTACCCTTTCCTTCCTATATCATATATTTTATAAATGATGAACCATATGAGCTATGCATGATGACCATATGATTTATCCTATTATTTTTAAAATATAATTTATTGTAACTTAAAAATTATTATACTTGCACTTTCAATTTTTTTTTTATATTTATCATTTTACTTTTGTTTAATTTTTATATTTTTAAATATTTAAAATATAGTTTTTTAAAATTGCTTGATATATAATAATAATAATAATAATACTATAAGCAGTATTAATAAAGTTGTGATATTTTAAAATTTTAAATAAATTTAATAAAATAAATTACCAATTAAATTTTAATAATTTAACTACTTAATTAAATTAATAACAATAATAAAAAGTTATCAACAATTATAAAAGTTTTGAAAATATTATTTTAAAACATAAACATAATTAGTTTGCTTTTAAATAAATAAATAAAAGTATTTCAAGTGCAAACTTATATTTGTGCATCATGTATATGTATATGTGATAGAACGTTCAAAATTTAATAGACAAAAATAAGAAAGAGAGGGTTTCGGGTTTGAGTTGGAGAATAGTTTACTATTGATGACGTCTTTTAATGGGAGCGGGAGTGCAGAGCGTGTTGGGTCGTTGGGTTGGACGAGGCTGGCGAGGGGCGGGCGAAGGATCTGCTTGGGACCATTGGGTGGTGGGATTCTTGCAATCTTGGGTTCCTGGGATTCGGTGCTGGCACTCTCTGTGAGAAGAACCGAGAAGGAAGAAGAGGTAGAGTTGGGGCTTCGCGGGTGGCCAGCCTCCAGATGCAGTCGGATTCTTCCCGAGAAAGGGATACTTGGGTGCCAGTTAGCGTACCTTTTAGTGTTGGAATGACCTTGTATTTATAATGGATCTTAAATCCAGTTTGGGCTGATGATTAGGGGTTCTTCCCTTTGGAGGATAGGTTTATCAGCATAGTCGACCTTGGGTTATGACGGATTAGTCGACGTTTATTTACGATAATCCTCCTTGTATTGGGGGTATCAACTAACGGTCTTGTTCCATTTATAATAGGACTTGATTGGATGAACAGGACGTCTTTTAGGGGATATTCTATCTTATTTATTTGTAAGATATGGTTTGGTAGTAGAGTATGGGCCTCACATTTTCCAAATCCATGTTTTGGGTCTAATGAGTGAACCTCACATTTGTAGACTCTTATGCGCAAGGACACGAGGCGAAGTGCAGTTCTCACGCAGCTCTTTTAGGTTGCGAATGAAATGCCTGGCAGGTTAATATCCATCAGTTGCCCGAAGTATTCCCTTGTGTACGATTTGCGTGGGCAAGAGTGTGATTATCTGCGACATTTGTTATTTCCTGAATTAATACGCTGGATGTGGATTAAATTGTTTGTAGCCGTCATCGTGGTGCGTTAATGATGGCTCTTAGATTTGTGCTTGGTATTTTCACCACTCCTTTGTTTTCCCTTGTTTCTTGTCGACCTTCCCAGTTCTGACTTCCTTTGGCCTCATAACTCCCCACTTTTGTCTTTATATTTCTTAGCGTTCTTGTATTTCGCTGCGGATTTTTCTTTGTCACATTTTAGTGTTGGGTCCTTTTAAAGCGTTTTCCTCTCATTCACGGGCCGCGGCGTCCCAGATCTGTCGTGTTTTAACTCGATTGATCTGACGAGGCTACAGGGCCGGTCATTGGTTGTTTATCGCATTTCTTACGTCGTAGGTCAGGCTCGTTCTTCCTCTTTGCGTATCAGCGATGACTCTTACATTGATCTTAGGTCCGGAAGCGAGCTAAGGCGTTCCGTTTGTTTGTGATCGTTTAGCCTCGACACACTCTGAGGCGCCTCCCCTTCAGGTAAGTGAAATAAAACCACAGTCAAATATCTAAGGGTCGGACTTCCTCGGGACCGCCGTTGAATGGCATGCCGCGAAGGTGGGCCCTAGTAGGGTTGGTCCTTCATATGAGTCTACTACCTGTGAGCGTTATCGGCCCCTCTCCACAGTGTCCAGAATATGGTCGGGATGTTTGACCTTTTACCTTCTCCGTGCACGGTATGTAGTGCCTTTTTTTGAAGTTGCATCCTTGTGCCAGCTTTCCTTTGCATCCCATGTAAAAGTTCTTCACATTACTAATCCATCTATACTTTGATTGGCTCCCAATGGTTGGGGTATTTTAGTTAGTTTTATAGGTCTTTGGGACCAGAGGGGTTTGGCGTCCCCAATGTGGCTCTGTTCCTTCATCTTTTCAGTCCGATGGCTACTACAGAGGGTTTCATTTATTTTCGATTAAGGTCTCCTCTGAAGTGATCATGGACCTTCCTTCTTGAGCCGGTCATGGAAAGGGCGATATTTCTTAGTTAGTGGTTCCAAGCTGGGAGTACTTGACTCGTGACGGGGATGATACCACAGGTGTGCCCGGGACGTGGAGCGCCCGATAACCAACCGTGAGTGTTTGCATTACTTTTGGTTTGATTTGTACAAGGCGATCGAATACTTGACCTTAAGCTTTCCTTATGCTTGAGGATGCCGATCTTGACCTCGGCGGCGAAGATCTTTCTTTGTGACTCCCCAAGCGTTGGAGAAATGCGCTGCAGTTCTATGCGGGTGATAAGTCGAACATTCCTAGTTCCTGCAATTTGTTGCCTGCCACGTTCTACGTGCATTGCCTCTTTACGCCCATGAGTTTTCCTTTGGGCCGCTATTCTTCCTGCCAGGGAGATTTTAGTTCATTTGGGGTGACGATCTCGAGCCCCAGAGGTGTGAAAGAGAGAAAAAGTGGACTCTCACGAAAGGGCGGCGGTTCGACGGTTGAAGTTGGGGGTGTCTCCTTCTTATACGGTCGGGAGCGGGAGAGGCGTCGCAGCCAGCGAGGCTCGGAATGCGGGCGTGTCCCCCCTGTCTTCTTCGTCACGTCTTGGACGGGGTCGTCGCCCGGCTGACCCTCTTTGTCTTCCTCCAGCGTGGTCGAGGGCAAAGGGTCTTTCAGTCACAGTGGTCGCCCCGCCAGTGACGGCTGCGCCTATCTTAGTGTCTGGAATCCACCTTAGGCAATGCCCGAGTCACCTCCTCGGGGATAGCGGATGAAAAAAATCGAAGCAAAATGAAAGTGTGATCGGGCTTCTTTGCTCTCTAGTGTCGAACTGCGACCAAATGCCGTCTCATCAGTTCTCGGAGTCGGCATTGGGGATCGAAGGTGCAGGTTGATGAAGCTTTGGTGTCTTTTGAGGGGTTGCTTGATGATGCAGCCAGTGTGTTTATTTCGTCTTGATTACTTGTCTTTGAACACTATGTGTGTCGACATGCGGCGCCACCCATTTGAAGGGCACGGCCCGATCAGGCCAAGCGAATGAAAAACATGTGAAGATCATTTGTTTATAAAGCGAAGGTCAAAAGCCTCTCACTTAGTGGTATTTGTAGGACAATGTGACATTGTGAGAAAAATAGGCGGCAAGTCGATCTGCGCACACTTCATCGGCGGCTCGTGCTGGGGCCGGGAAAATGGGAGAGCCGAGGATCCGAAGCGGTTGTGGCGGGGTGAGTCTCGGGAGGTTGGGGGTGAGGCTCGAGGTGCGCGGGGGTGAGTTGGTCGAGACTTCCGGGAGGGTTGAGATGCGTCCGAATGAGCTGATGGTTGGGAGGAGCTCATCACCTCCGGCTGGCGGGGATCTTAGTGGGGCTGCGTGGGGTGCGGTGATTTGAGCGCCCCGAGCAGCTGGGATTGCTTGTCGCGAGGCGAGGAGGCGAGGTGTTGTGGAGCGCTTTCGTCGTGGCGGTCTTGGCCCAGCAAATTTTATCGAAGCGGGCTGGCTGATGGATGGCAGTGGACTGCACGCGGATCTTCATCGGCAGGAAGTCGGCATGGTTGCTCGGAAGGGACGAGGTTATCAAGTAATTCTTTTGCGAGATCGGTGGTGCTGATGGGCTTACGGGTGGCCAACTTTTCGAGGAGGCGGATTCGGCGTACTTTCGAATCTAGATTTCAACTTTGACCTCAGTGACTGAGGGCGGAGGGGTCTCCGTCTGAATTATTCCCGGGAGCTGATGTTACTCTCTTGAGATCCTTCTCATTCTTCATCGTCTGATGCCTAAATTCTTGGACTCGTTTATGCTTTCCTGATGCCGACCTCTCCCCCCTTTTTTGTTGGGCACAGGGCTGATGCAATAATAACCATTTGATAAATGCCCATTTTTTTGAAAACTTGTGTTCTAATGAGATGTCTTTATTCTTTTTCTGACGTAACTTAGATTTGAAGGTCTCGGCTGATTTAGGCTATGTCATTGAAATTTTGCATACTATCTGTTTAGGCGGCTTGGTTCCCCACTTATATGGTTGGAGTGGGTGGAGCTCGTCGGATTGAGCTGTGACCCCTTCGTGCGTCCCCGGCGGGGGTGTTGGCATGGTTTGTGGGCGGGGTCGTCGATGCTTGGAGCGAGTGAAGTATGCGTCTTTGGGAGTGTGATGAGCTAGGTCGGGTGTGTGGTTGGTAAGATTTCTTTGGGAGAAGAGCTCGTCGTGTAAACTCAGTAGAAAGGGCATTGTTTGGAGTCAGGTGAAGGAGAAGCTGCGTCAGTAGTGAATGTGAGGCTCGTCCGTCACGGGTTGAGGACGAGCCTCGATCTGATATGAATTGTGCGAAGGGAGCAGTTTGTCCCAGAGTGCAGCGAAGGGCTTGTCAAAGTGAATAGTAGGGGCTCGTCCATATGAGTTGGGGGATGAGCCTCGTCAATATAGATTGTGCGAAGGAGCGGAGTCGTCTGGTGCGTGAAGGGAGAAACTGTCGAAGTGAATAGTAGGGCTCGTCCATCACGGGTTGGGGATGAGCCTCGTCCCGATATAGTTAATGTCTGAAGGGCAGGTCAGTCTGAGTCTGTGGAAGAATTTGAGTCAAAGTGAATAGTAGGGGCTAGATCCATCGAGTTGGGGGGATGAGCCTCGTGATATGGTGTGCGAAGGGCCAGGTCAGATCGGAGTCACGTGAAGGGCTCGTCGAGTGAATAGTAGGGGCTCGTCCATCGGGTTGAGGGATGGGCCTCGTCAATGGAATTGTGCGAAGAGACTGTCCGTGCAGGTGCGGCGAAGGGCTCGTCAAAGTGAATAGTAGGGGCTCGTCCGTACGAGTTGGGGATGGCGCCGTCGATATAATGAATTATGCGAAGGAGCGATGCGGCGGGTCGCGATGAGGGCTCAAGTAAATAAGTAAAGGAGGGGAGCCGTCATTTGGAAGTCGATTGAATGGCTCGTCAATGTAAATAGTAGGGGCTGCGTCCATCGGAGTTGAGGATGAGCCTTGTCGATCGGGTTATGCGAAGGGCGTCAGTGGAGTGCGAGGGCTCGTGAAGTGAATAGTGGGGCTCGTCCGTACGGGTTGGGGATGAGCCTCGTCGATATGAATTAATGCGAGGAGCCACGTCCGTGCAGGTCTGTGAAGGGCTCGTCACGCACGGTGAATGAGTAGGGCTCGTCATACGGGTTGGGGGGTGAGCCTTGTCGATGTGTAAGAAGGGTGATCGTGCGGAGGCGGCCCGAAGGGGCTCGTCCGCAATGAATTGTAGGGGCTCGATCCCTGCACGGAGTTGAGGATGGTACCGTCGGATATGGTGTAAGCATGAGCCGGTCGTGCGGGTGCGTGAGAGGGCTCGTCAGCTAGGAATAGTAGGGACTCGTCCATCACGAGTTGAGGGATGAGCCTCGTCGGTATGAATTAGCAGAATGGGCAATGCATGCAGGTCTGTGAGGCGCGCTCCAGAGTAGAGCCGCGGGGCTTCTTGCTTGTAGCCTTGAGTGGCGTTGACGAATGGCGATGTAACTGTTGGCCGACTCTTAGGCGAGAGCGGCTGTCGCAGTAAAAAAAAGAGGAGCTCGTCAGAAGTGGCCAAACACGTTATGCGTGACTTCCCGGTGTCTGAAGGGCTTTGGTGGTAGGGCTGCATGTGATTTTGGTATGTGAGAGCTTTGAGTGGCGAAACGCCTCGCATGTCCTCGAAAAGAGGCGAACCGTTATCTTGATTTATGATCTGGAATGATTGCGTGAATTTTGAGCGCTTTGACCTCTTAAATGGTGGCTGCGTTGCCTACAGCGTATCTTATGCTTTTGGAGGTCTGCTTTTCCCGCAGTAGGTGGATGAGATTCGCACAGGATGGATCCTGCGGCGTTCATTTGCCCAACCGGCTTGGAGGTTCCTCGGCGCCTTTGGATCGGCCTTTTTAGCTCTTCATGTGTGGGGATTGTGTTTTCCTAGTCTCCTTTGAGTCATGTTGTTCCTGGCTTTTCTTTGGGAATGTTCGGAGGCGATGCATCCTTTGGCGCACTCTGATTTCTTTATCTTTATTTTTATATAACACACTCTTTGCACTCTTTTTCTTTTCTCCTTTCTTATTTCCATTTCTCATGCTTCTTCCTTTTTACCATCTTTCTCCTTTGTCTCCAGTCTTGCCCTCTTTTTAACATATATCACCCATCTTTAACATTACCGTCTTTCTCATATCTATCTTTTTTTTAATTAACATCTAGTGTTTTAGAGATATAATCAGACCTGATTATATAGAATCTGATTCATTTGAAATAAGATGAACTTTACTCATACCATAGATTTTTATTATATTATATTTTTCTTCTCATATCAGGATATTGAGATCTAATTGTATTGACATAAATCATCATAAATGATAGTTTCTTATTGATTTCTGGTGGCCTTGGGTGCTCATGTTCATGTATCTTTATGGATTTTCCTCCTGTTTTGAACTCCTTAATTACATAGTGACATTCAGGTTATTATGTAGGACCTTCAGTTGAATTCGTTATGGATGGATTCTAACATGTGGCGCTTTTAGACCAAATCCCGACATGCCAATGACAGCTCTGGTTGTATTTTGTTTATCTTCTTTTGTTATCTTAAATGTTTATTGAACACATTACATTTTCATCAGTTTCTAGTTGAATATGGAGACATAATCATTTATTCATAAATGCATTTGTTCACAGAGTTTTATTCAAACCTCAGCAATTCATTACATTTGAAAGAAATTGAGCGATGAGATATCAGTTGTTAAAACAATGTGATCATAGTGGTGCGCTAATTTTCAGGGAGATATTCTGCTAAACTTCTTTGAGTCTTCTAACGGTCTTTAGAGGCGACTTCTGGGGTTCGATGGTGACTTGACTGTCCCTAGTTTGATTCTTGGGTGTCTTGGTGGCCAGTATCGTTTTTAATTCGAGCTCGTACAAAATCTCTGAATTTAGTGTTGTCGGTACATTTTTATTATCTCCTCCCGGGGCTCTTGGGATGCGAATGCGTATGATGAAACACGCCATACAGAAATTAGTATTTTGCTCTGTAATCGTGGCTAAGGTTAAACCGCCCATGGTGAAATAATCCTTTGTAGCGATTATGGTGCATTTGACCCTTGCGGGTAGGGTGGGTTGATATGTCCAGCTGTGCTGGAAGGGCCGGTGCATTAATTGGCGATCGGGGCTCTACGGGAGGCGTGATATTTTGGGCGTGTTCGGCGGTCGCATCTCTTGACTAAGTCGGTCGCGTCTTTGAGTATCGTGGGCCCCGGTAGTATCACGCCTCAGAGCTTTTCACCTTGCGTTCGAGACTCACGATGGTTCCCACATATGCGCCGTGTACTTCTCTTAGCACATATTCGATTATTATTCTCCTGCGGTACATTTGAAGATTCGCAGAAGAATCCTAAACGTAAGAGCTTCCTTTGTGATTGGTAAACACGGAAGACCCTACTCTTATCTTGGCAAGCTTCTTTGAATTAGTGCGGTAGGTTAGTCATTAATATAATCGAAATAGGATTATCAGAGTTCGGGTCATTGTTAAGTATCGTAGGCGATGGTATCCTGCCTCGAAACTTTTCACACTTGCGATTCGAGCTTTCAGATATGGTTCCCATATGCCTTAGTGTATATCTTAAGCACATATTGGTGTCTTCTCTACGTGCATTTTAGGAAAGTGTGAAGAATCCTCGCTTGTAAAGGCTTCCCTTTGTGATTGGTAAACTTTGGAAGACCTTACTCTTATCTTAAGCGCTTCTTTGGTGCGTGCGGTAGGGTTAAGTCATTAATACCGTCCCGAATAAAGGTCCATCCGATTGTGGCGAGATCTTGAAGCGACCGCGTGCTGTAAGGGTGATGAGGGTTACGCTAGGTATTGACGTTGACCGTGAGAGATCTTTAAGGCGTGGCTAGTTTTTCCAAGGCGTCGACTCGGGTATTCGTTACGGGGCGTACTTGACCGGGCAATAAACTTTTAGCAAATCACGGACCTTTTGGAGATATAGAACCGTCTCGCACAGCCTCGTATGTATCTTGAGCGCGACCACTAGTTGAGATCCTTTGTGGACCTCTGGCGGTCGACCTCTAATGAGTGGGTGGAGTTGAGGCCTGCTATGATGGCTCGTACCGACTTCGTTGTTGGAAGCATGGAACTAAGCACGAGTGCGTATTGATGTCTATCCCTTGGTGAGGTGAGGATTAAACTGCTCAGCTCCCTATTGCATTTGAGGCTCCATCTCTGGTTTCCATATGGGGAGGTCGTCCTCTGACTGTGTGGGCTCAGCAAGCTCTATCGGAGCCGAATTCCATGTGAAGTCGGTTAGGACAATCCGCTTTATAAGCGGAGTTTTGAGCTTTGTACACGATGTACGGGCTCGCTTAGCTACATGGCCCACTTCATCAGCACCCAGAGCTTAGTTTGTGTGTAATACACCTTCGTGGGTACTTGGTTGGGACTTACCCAGTTGTGAGCCTGGAAATAGGAATGAAGCAGAACATGATCCTGATGCTAGTATCAACTTCCCGTTTCTTGGTACCTCTCCTCCAAGCTCTCGGTGCTCATTTGCGATGGCTCATGGGTCTTTGGACTCGCTCTTTGTCTCGCCCGAGGGGTACTTGCGGTTGAAATACGATGCGGCTAATCTGAAGTGAGGTTCTCCTTCAATAGGACTTACTAGGATGGGAGGAGGCAATGTTTTTAATGCGTAAGTATACCAATTTTTAGTCCAATGGAAGGCTTTCTTCAGAACTTGGTGGAAGAAAGGTAGCGTTTTATCTTTCGCTCACGGATCTGGCTTGACCCAGAGCGCAGTCATTCTATCAGCGTTGGACCTCGCTATTCCTGAAGGTGACGGCGTAAACGATTACTTTATCACGGATTCGCCACCAGTTCACAGCGGTTAACTATAGAGCGAAATTTCCGTGACACGAAGAAGCATTAGGTGGGTTCGACCATGTTATAATTCCTAGGATGCGGAATGCCTCGGAGAGATGTTGATATGGAATCGGACTTAAGTGGACGCCGCTGACATGTCGTCTATGTATACCTCCATTGTTGCACCTATCTGCTTTTGGAACGTCCCGGTTCACTGATCTGCATTTGGGTTGCTCCACATTCTGAGTCAAAGAACGGCATTTGCGGAATGTGATGGGGTTCCTTGTGCGGTAATGACGAAATCTTTCTGGTCGCAGGTCCATTTCAATAGTTCCTTAGCCGGAAAATAAATGTCGCGGAAGTAGTTCGTGGCGCTTAGTGGCGTCGCGATGAGATCGATTCTCGGTAGAGGAAGAACATCTTGGGCATGCTTTGTTTATGTCAGTGAAGTCTAATTGGTGGCAGCACGGACAGCTTGACGAGTACAACGTTGGCTGCCCTTTCAGGGTATTCGCCTCGCCTCATCTGCTTGGAGGAGTTTGACTTCTCAGTTCGATGGCTTTTGTCTTTCTGGTGCAAAACTCTTGCGTTTTGACACTTAGGTTTGAGGGACGGGTTCAGTGTTGGTTTATGGGTGATTTATTGCGGGGTCGATTCCTCCCATGCGCACAGATCAATAAAGCAGTCTCTATTGAGTCTCATAAAGCTGAGGTGAGAGGCCTTTGAAGAGAGGATCCTTGTTGGTTGGGCAGTGTGACTGGGTATTGCAGGTTTATTCATCCGGCCGCGGGTTACGGTTCTCACGAGGGCTGGGATTGGATGACACACCAGTGGCGGCATATCAAGCGTGGCGTTCACGTAGTCGACCGCTCTTTGTTTTCATAAGTTTGTGTAGCACTGCGGCCGCGATTTCCCTCGGGCCAGCCGTCCGGAAGCTCGTTCCTTTGGCCGGAATTTGATTATCGCTGATATCGGGGGGATGGCTTTTGTGCGTTGGCGGGGAGGGTGCGCTTTCGGCCCGATATGGCCTTGCCTGGCGGCGGCGTCCCAGGAACCTTCTTTGTCGTCGTTGCACGGGGGTTTCTCGAAGTCGGCCTGATTGGTCGAGCCCAACGGTGGTACCTTCTCTCACGAAAATCCCATGAATGTGTCTTGCGGGATCTAACTCTACCGATACGATCTTGTGGCGTGCAAGATGATGTGTTGAACTCCCATTATCAATTAAAACCCGGTGAACTGTGGTGTTGGCCCCTGATTGCGCGGATTCTGGTAGTCGTCATGGGGAGTGCGCACCCCTTCAGTCCCAGTCGAAGCGTGATGGTAGCAGTGTGGATTGTGCGTTTGAATCTTTGTATGTTTTATTATCTGTGATCTTATGCTCAGTAGGTGGGCTTTTCGACCAAGACTAGATTCTCACTCCTCCAGTAAATCCTCCAGATATCCCATGGATTTCTCCCGGGGCTGTTGGTCTTGAGCAGTTACTGTCGAGATGGCGAGCTGGCAATGGGGCGGATTATGGATTCACGGGCGACTTTGGGTTTGATTAAAGCTTGGTTGGAGATATCGAAAGCCTTAGAAGATCTCCGTATTTGTATCAAATATTCAGCGTTCTCTTTCTTAGTTGTATCTGATTCTTAGTGCGATGTCATAGTCCTGGCGGTCGCGATGCCAGTGTTATCCACTTGTCGCGGGGATCCCGATTTCATAAGTGGCGTCTGAAGTGCTCGTTTCGCACCTCATGCGGGACTTGTAATCTGCGGCGGATTAGTGGAGTGAAGCGTTGCGTGGGTAATGTGATCGTCCTTCGATTGTGTTGGGCTGAACCCAGTCCCCGAGACTCCCAGCGCACAAGGGGATCGCTCCGTCTGTCTGGGATTCTCTGGTAAGTCTTATGGCAGAACTCAGCCCTCGTCGTCTATACCGTGATCCTTTTTCTTTGCGGGCGTTTCTCGCTCTTTGATATGAGAGTCCTCCTACTTGGTTTATGTACTTTTCTGCTGGCGGGGACCTGGCCATGCCCCAGCTTGAGGTTCTTCGGATAGGGGAACATCGGGGTCCTTTGATTTATGCCTTGACCCGCGATGAAAGTTTGTGTGACGAATTTTTCGTCAGTGCGTGTTCTATCTTGGGGGACTCGGCGTTGAGATCTTAATACATGCCAGGCTTAAGCTCTGCGATCCTTGTTTGTGGTCTGATAGATGAAGTGCTTCGACTTTACATGCGTCCTTTCAGATGAGTGGAAATGGCTTGTAATAGCTAGTTCCACTGAATAATGAGATAGATGAAGAATTATTGTAGGCCCAGGCGGCGCCACTGTCAGTGAAAGCCTGCATGCGCGAGTCTGATACCATCGACTCCATCGGGTTTTGTAAGTATTAAAGGTGATCGAAGGGATCTTTGAAACTCCATCGAATGTTTCTGCAGGCATTAGATTTCGTTGAAGGGGAAAGTGCAGCACCTCGGCGTGAAGGAGTTCGCTGCTGCACGAAGTGTATCCATGTCAGAACTCGCCCTTCACCACTGTCTCACGCGGATGAGCTCTTGTTGAGGTTTTGAACCTCTGCTCCCACGACATTCCCTTGTTTGGTTGGTGATTTGGCGCCGTTCACGGCGCCTCACGAAGCGGCCGTTTTCCCCCTGTTTGGGTGCAGCGATTGGTCCATGCCCCACGGCGGCTAGTATGCCACGCCGATGCACTCGAGAATGCTCCGCGATAAGTGGTTCTTCGGGGAGGAGGTTAGCCTCTGGGTTGGGTGTCTCCTGTTAGTGTTGTATCACGCACATTAAGTTGCTCGATTCTTCGACCGGTAGTTGGTTGGCCAGTGGCGCTTCCGCCAGTTTGTATTGGCTTTCGTTTCCGCAGTCGAAGGTCTCACCTCCTTATCACTGGTGGATTCCGTGTCTTGGTGGATTAGTGTTACTCTGCTTGTGTTCCCTTGATACCACTTTCGATCTGCGAGAATCAGTTATGTTTATATGAAGAATTGTGGTTACGGTGGTAGCGATGGCGTCTTTTCAGCGGGCGGGCTGGAGCGTGTTGGGTAATTGGGTTGGACCAAAGGCTGGCGAGGGCGAGCGGGGATCTCTTAGGACCATTGGGCTGGGTGGATACGCAATCTTTGGTTTGGATTCGGTGCGGCCTCTCCTTGAGAAGAACCGAGGAAGGACGGGGTAGGCTGGGGCTCGCCAGTGGCCGCCTCCGTCCCCCAAGTCGGTGCTAAGGAAAGAGGGGGATCTTAGATTGCTTGATTAGCGTGCCTTTTAGTGT
This sequence comes from Tetrastigma voinierianum, assembly GCA_016808115.1. NCBI lineage: Eukaryota > Viridiplantae > Streptophyta > Magnoliopsida > Vitales > Vitaceae > Tetrastigma > Tetrastigma voinierianum. The sequence goes on from JAEQBH010003536.1 coordinate 45,256, forward strand.
TGGAGCGACCTTTGTGTTTATAATGGATCTTCATCGATTTGGGCCCGATGGTCAAAAGTTTAACCGCTTTGGAGGATAGGTTTTCTCATGTAGTCGACCTTAGATTTAGCAATGGATTAGTGAGGCGTTTATTTGGAGTAATCCTCCTTCCTTATTGGGGTATCAAATAACGGTCTTACAATTGCTTTTCCTTCCTTGTAGAAGTTTGAGTTGGGCCGAACATAGCGTCTTTTAGGAATATTCTATCTTTGTTATTTGTAAAGAATATGGTTGTGGCCAGTATGGGCTCTGTTTCCAAATCCATGTTTTAGATTCCCAATAGTGGGCCTCTGTTTGAAATTTGCTATGTAAGGACAAAGCGATGCAGTCCTCACCCGCTCTTTTGAAATTTGTCGAATGAAATGCACAGCCGAGTTAAGCTATCCTATCCTTCTCACCGGGTTTACTTTTCACTTTGTCCACTTTTCAAAAAATGTTTATGTTAATGATGTGCTTCGACTCTGAAGAATGAAAGAAAGCGAATAAAAAAGAAACGAGCTTGAAATTCTAGATTTTCAATATTAATCAAGTCTTCTAAAAACAACTACTTGTAGGAGTCTTGTTATAGCCTTGAACAAAAATCTAATGGATAATCCCAAAATTCATAATGGATAAATCCAAAAATCCCCAATAGATAAATCGAAAATACTATCGGATAAATCGAAATAAAATAAAATAAATAATTAATAGTAATAAAGTCTTCATTGGACTTGAGCTTCCTATCGTTTTTTTTTTTTTTTTTTTTTTTTTTTTTTTTTTTTTTTTTTTTACCTTGCGCGCAGCCGCATGCGTTAGGCGCGGCGCCGCGCATGGCAGATATGGGCCTCCATGCCCATGTTACCCTCGGGTTGAAAGAACTACGACTTGAAGAGTGAAAGGAAAGGTCTTGATCAATGATGAAGATCAAATAATGAAGATCGTGTCTTCGCATTATCGATAGCGTCGAGTCGGGACGACCATGCCATTGGACAAAAAAAATATGTGAGCTCCGCGTCTCCTAGAACTTCATGAACTCGTAAGTCAGGATGGTATCGGCGTCTCGCGAGAGAATTCATACTTGAAGGCATAGATGGGTGCGCAACTTTGCTAGCTTCACGTAGACACTAAAAGGCAGAAATAGAGGCTCAAAGTGTCTCGGTAAGGTACTGAGTCCTCTACATTGAAAACATGGCTGTATCAACAATCATTAGGCAAATCGAGAAGATATGCATTCGTCCCGTTTTACGAATGTTGAATAAGGGCCCGTGGCTCTTGCATAAAGTTTTTAATGTTTTGGAATTCTTTCGGACCAGTCCCGAACCATAACATGGTCCTGACATTAAATTCTTTATATCGATGCACATGACCGAGTTTATCCTTTCATTACTTACAGAAATTTTTTGCCTAATCTCGGCATGTAAGTCATGGATGTGTTTGAGAAGTTTTCTGCGGAGTTCGAGACCACACGCATATAGGGTGGTAAAGGCGATATAATAGGTGTGCCGGGGTGAGTAGCCATTAACAATGTTGAAAAAGGGACTTTACCAGGTTGAGCGGTTAACAGAACATAAGCATTCATTTGTTAATAGTCATCGAAACCTTTTGTTTCGTGAACTTTAAGCATATTACACGGACTCGTTAACAACTCTCAGTTTGCCATTAATTCTTGAGGATGACCAAATGAAAATTTTAAAGGTAGTCTTAGAATAATTTAGAAGGGTTTTAAAAATAAGTTAACAAATTCGCGATACTGTGGTCTAGTGTTGGAAGGCAAGCGAGTCTGATTATAACTACTACAAAAAACAATTGTAACATATGACATCCATTGGTTTTGTTACATGGAATAAATGTGTCATCTTAGAAAATGTCAACATGATCAAAATAGAATCATGTCTCTAGTGCGTCTAGGCAATCGAGAACAAAGTCGCATCACTAACATCTTTCCAGGTTCATGAGACGGGTAAAGGAGTATATAAACCGATTGTTTTGTTCTTGTATAACTATCTGGCGTGATGCGCATTGTGCGACTATCCTATAACATCCTTTTAGAGGTGATAAACCTATGTCTTGACCCGATACCGTAGTTTTATCCACTCAAAAATGTCCCATTAAACCACGCATGCATCTCTCCCCAATGTAATAAATCCACTAAGATGTTGATGCGCTAGTTTAGTCACTTTAAACAAATATAAATTTCAACAAGGAAGTCAGAGGAATCTTTCTTGTGGATTATAATTTACTATTATCATTATAAATAATACCAAAGTCGGGACATCACGGAGATACTCATTTTTCAATCTATCGAATGATGACATGGCACTCATGCGATGAAGTGTAACGGTTAATCAGACTAGATTGCATCAGCGACTGTTTCAATACCCGAACGATGATTAATCGCAAAAGAATATTCATTCACAAAGAATTCAACCCACTTATGTTGACATTCAATTTCTTTCGTGAGGTTTAAATATCACCAAAGCATTAGTTCGAAAACAACACAAATTAGGTCGATGATAAATAAAGCACTCCAAAAGCGCGGACTACTATAGCATAAAACTCTTTTATCGTATAGCAAGAATCAAAGATCTTTTAGCGTCATTGAGTTTCACTCAAAAGAGAAGCTATAAGGTGGTCATCTTCAGCGACTCGAGACACCACCCGGTACCTACACGTGCATCTGAGCAACCTCAAAACTTTGGTAAAATCGGTCATCTCAAAACCGGTGCCTCACAGTCCCATTCCAGACATGATTTCTCGTAAGCTACTTGACAATTGGAGCCATTAAACTCCTTATTCTTTAAACATTCAGTGATAGGAGCCATAATAGTGCTAAATCCCCTTATAAATCTCCTATAAAAAGAAGCTAAACCATGAAAACTACGAGTCTCGGTGATAGATTGTGGTTCAGGCCACTCCCTAATAACTCTAACCTTTTCGGGATCAGCTGAAATGCCATGTTCGGACACAATAAAGCCTAAGAAAAGCACATGTAGTTGCATAAAGGAGAACACTTCTTAAGGTTAACATAAAGCTTGGCCTTGCGAAGAGTGAGAGTAAAACCTGTCTTAGGTGGTAATGTTCTTTGGATTGACTATAGATCGATATGTCATCCAAAGTAAACCACCGAAATTTACCAGTGAGGCTATAGGACATGGTCGTAACTCTCGTAGAAAATCTTAGGAGCGTTAAACCGAACCAAGGCTAGCCACTCGAGCAACCATGCATGTTTTAAATGCGATTTTCCACTCATCTCTGAGTACATCACGAATTTGATGATAACCACTCATGAAAATCCTATCTTGAGAACCAACTAGAACTGACTAACAAGTCCGGTATATCCTCGAGGCGAGGATGGGAAATCTATATTTATTTGTGATCTTGTGATGGCTACACTATCCGCACACATTCTCCAGAGATCCATCTTTCTTAGGTGTCAGCAAGTTGCCTTTGCCCGCGAGAGGCTAAGGCTATGCAAACAAATCCTCTTTTCTAAAAGTCCTTCTACTTGCTATTGACTCATCTCTCTTTAGGATTCATTTATAATGTGGAAGGTTAGAGCAGTGAGAACCTGGAACTAAATCCATAGCATGTTGGATGTCTCTTAAAGGTGGTAGTTCAACTAGGTAACTCATCGGGCACCATGCTCCCGACAAGTCATCTATGAAATTCTTCATTCGAAGGAGCATCGGCAATCGAAGAATCCGGGAGCTTCTTTTGCCATTAATGCTAAGCACGCGCAGGTCTCAAATCCCTCTCTCTCAAGCGCACATTTTAAAATATGCAATTTCTTTCGGGGAAGTTTAGAGATGTCACGTTTACCAATGCAAACTTTAGGCTTAAGGTCTCGAAATAATGTTCTTACCATACATCTTCAAAGGAATAAATGTTATCTTTACCAAAATTGGTAACGTCGAATCGTAAAGCGGCGGCTTCTAAAGAACATGGGCAACATCCATGGGTAGCACCTCCTGATAGATTTCATCATATAATCCCACACCATTTGAATAAAGACTGGGCATAGCCTTTGGTGTGATGAAGTGTGGTCATTCACGAAACTGCTACAAAATGGATTTGGATGTGGTTCTACTAGGGTTTAACAATTTAGCAACATCCTTAGAAACTATATTCATTGAACTACCCCCGTGATCAACTTACATTTAGCATCACCACTTTGTATGTGTGTGAAAAATCTTAGTCTTGTGATCATTGCTCTATAGTTGTGGATAACACGCATGACCACCTTGACACACGCATCGTCATCACAATTCTCATGAAGACCATCTTCATCGCCCGGAATAATCTGGGATCCAATAATTTAGTGCTTATAAATTCTCGAAATCTTTTGTTCCAACATCTAATGCCAATGCGTTGGGAATGACGAGGCCTTGATATATTACATATGATGACACTTATGACCGGACAATCGATGAGTTACTATGCTTAGTAGCGATAGGAGAAGCAGCGGGGAAGAGTTATGTAAACTAAACTCTTTGCTCCCCAAGTTATTAGGCGTAGTATTCTTAGTTTGATGACATGGATTAGAACTTAGAGGCCGACTGTGTGTGCAAAAGAGGGAGGGTCTGTGAACTTCTCGGCTTCTAAGGCTTTGGTATGCCTCCTACAGTGTGTGGAAGCGTCGCAATCTAACCATTCTTTGAATGTCGAACCTAGACCATTAGCAAGCGGTGCAGGCAATGAGTGGTCACCAGTAGAGTCTCATTCTTTGCTAAATTAACCTCAAATTTGCGGAATATTCGGCCCATTAAGAGTCATTTGTTTAAGATTATTCATGGTGAAACAATTGGCTCTTATATGATGGAGGAATGCTTCTTTGCGACTTTCTTTCGCAACAGCGTTTGGGTGATGGGTGGTTCAAAATGATCTTTGCAATGCGATCTGAAATTACATCTTAAATTTGAATTAGTTATTTCATTTTATGTCGAACCGTTCACTATCAATCCTTTCATACCCGATCAAAATATTCCTCGATAGAAACCTTGTCGGAAGCGTTAGAGGATCGAATTCTTTAATGGTCGGGGAGCATTAACCTTTTTTGTGATGTCAGAGGTTATTAACTTTGTCTATCTGATCTCTACCCCGAACACCATTAACCCTAGAATTTGGTATGTTGAATGACACATCTTCTCTCGATGGATTTGGTGGGTAAGTTTGCGCTTAGTGGTTAGTATCTAATGGGAAGTTGACATTGCGAAGGTTGATCGATCACCTAAGTTAAAGTGAGGTCATGTTGTGACTTGTGTGAGGTTGAAGCGATTGAATGGCCCCACTTGAGTTAATTTTACTCAAATTGTCATGCAAACCATTTACGAATTCATCAGATTGATGTGAACCTCTAGAAGGACTTAAACCCACAGGTGTGTGGTGACCCAGATGTGTTTAACGAGTTTCATCGACATAGTCGCGCATATCAATGTTACCTGCTAGGATGTTTTAAAAGCAATCAGATTTTTATTTATTGCATTTGTTGTTCAAGGCGGTGTGATTGAGTCGATTGACCACCACGATTGAATTTAAATTACTTACCGTCACGTGTGAGAAATCAAATTGTGCGTTGTTGGCGTCGTGTGAATTAATACAAATTAGACTATCATTTAGATCTTGAGATAGAACTGTAGTCTTTAAGTGAAATTATTAGTCTACCAATTGGATCATTTGGGTTAATTGAAGAAGAAGATCTGGCAATGCTCGGCTTTTGGTGGGCAGCGTCTTTGAGATAGAATCCCCAAAAATTCCATTTGGTAAAGAAATTTATAAGTATATGTGTCTGACAAACACCAAATCTAAAAATGTAATGTGATTGCCATATCGAGTGTACCACGAGTCACGAAGAATAAACTAAAAAAACAAAAAAAAAATTAAAATTTTTTTTTAAAAATATCTTCTTTATCTTTACATCGAAGAAGCGAAGCGCAAAGCAATCGAAACGAAAATATCTTAATACTCGCGAATATTAACTAAGTTTTCAAACTAAAAGAAAATGTACCTCGTTGAAGAACCTGCAGGGGAGAGCAGAAACTGAAACAAAGGAACGGCCAGAGCGCCAGAAACGCTGATCTTGAAAAACGATGTGCCAGCGATTCGAAAGACGTGGCACTTGATTTCGCAGTCCTGCACCAACTGGGGCAGGGGAACGAAGTCTGAAACTTTGATTGATGTCTGAGTGGAGGAGGTGGGGCACATACTCAGGGAGTTTGGTGTAGAACGAGTCGATGTCGAAGTCGCAAATCTTACACCCGTGGAATAGCCCCTCGGCGTTGTCGCCACACAAATCAAGACACGATTAAGCCAGAACCAGAAGCTTGCGGTGTTAAATCATTGCAAAAATTCAGCAAAGAGATATACTATATATCTTAGGGTAGTTCCAGTGTAATCCGAAACTTTTCCTTCAACTTCGCTAATTCCACAAGCTCGGGTGCTTCTTCACTTTTTGACTCCTTAACAACCCCTCCACCACCTGCTTGACAAGTAGAGAAGCTGTAGACGAAGAGAAGAAAATAAACTTCAAAGAATGGTAGCCCAGCCGAATGGAAGGTTAGAGAATTTCTCCCTTTGAAATTAAAGAGAGAGAAAAACGAAGAATAAAACTGATGTAGCTCGGATCGAACTTGAAACAAACAGAAATAACTTGATCTCGGATCGGTTGAGGTACCACGTCTTAGAAGCGATATGGCTCATTCTGAAGAATAAAGAAAAGCAATGAATAAAGCAGACGAGTGCAGATTTTGATATTAATGAGTCTTACAAAACGATAACAAGGTCTTGTTATAAAAGCCTTGACAAAAAATCACATTAATCAAATTCGTAATGGATAAATCAAGAAATCACAATAGATAAATCAAAATCTTGTCGGATAATCAAAATAAAATAAAATAAATAATTAATAGTAATAAAAGTGCTTACGTTGAGCTTGAGAACTTCACTGTCTCGTTTAGGCTGAATGTAGACTCTTTCAGTCTGAATTAGTTAAAGTACCAAAGGATTTTAGGTTTTTAAAATAAAATGTATTAATAGTAATATAATAATTTATAATAATTTATTTTTATTGAATAAATTCAATAATATATTTAAATTTTTAATATTATATTTATTTTCATTTCATTAACATAAATATTATCTAGTTTTTTTAAATATAAGGTAATAATGATAATTTTAATAGATAACTTCTAATAATTTATGTTTAAATTCTAATATTACAATAATTTTTTATACATTTTTTAAAGATAAACAATATGGTCAATTTTTAAAGTATCTTTGAAAAATAAAAAATAAATAAAATTTTCTAAATATTTTCATGAATTTTATATAGTTTACTTTCCATATATTTTATGTAAAAATATTTACATATATTCAATATATCCTTAAAATCCAATTACCCATTTTTATATTCTTATTTAGAAGTTAGAACTCATTGATTTGATTTACTTTGATTTGTATTCAAATTTGCTTCAGGCCTTTTTTTCTTAATGTTATTGGAAAGATAATCGAATACATTTTCACTATAATGTTTCCCTTTGACTTTTTTCACAAGAAAATGCTTTTTATTTACTTTCTAAAAGAATGTTTTATTTTTACATTCCTATCTAAGAAAACAATTCAATTCAATTTTATTTAAGAGTAAATGTTTTTTTTCCAAATATGTATATCTTTTTCTCTCAACATCAAATATTTATATTTTTTGGTAGTATTTATTAGAAGTGTTCAGTCCAAATTTAGTAAGAGTACTTTCATTGCTTTGGAAAAGTATTTTACATCCGATTGTTTTTGAAGAAAAATAATTTTATTAATTAATTAAATGTCGATAGAAACATGGGTCGAAATCGTTCATATAGATGATGAAACTCAGGCAGGTTAATGGCGTAATAAATACTTAAAGTTTATATATTTGATAGTTGAGCATCTAAAACGATATTACGGTCGTGGTTAAAATACACATGATTTAAATACTCTCTGACGCGTTGATATTAACAATAGGTGATTTGATTTATTGTTATTGATTAGACTATCACTTTCAACACCGTTAGATAAGCACTAACAATCCTTGTGTCAGTAGTATGTGAAACAACAATCAGCAGCTAAGCGGCGACAACCATACATCAGACCAAAACTATGACTAAAACACGAAAAAATAAATAAAAACATATATCTTATGGCATAACTATTTTATTGAGGAAGAAAATGATGAAAAAAATGTGTAAGGAGTGATTTCATATCAAGAATATGAAATTAAGACGTAAAATATGAAATCACTTTTTGAATTATGAAACATGTTATAAAATAGTTTTTTCTCTAACAAACTGTAGAATCATTTTTCTAAATATAATATCTATTTAATAACAATTTGATTGGATTCTCAACACCATTGTTGCATCAAATCATTTAAACTCTTTGCCATGTTAACCATAATAAAGTGGTTATTTGTTTTTGTTTTATCTTAGTTGTCGTTTTGGTACGACGTGTGGTTGTCAACATTTTGGTGCGACACTTTTTGTTGTCGTTGTGGGGTGCTTTTTGGCTACGTAGGAAAGCGATTATTTAGGAAGTAAAAATATATCAGCGAAATCGAATTAATGGTTGTGATATGTTTGTAAAGCGTAATTACGGGCGTTCCCGGATTCTGATAGTAATATCGAATATGTATCTTATTATTAAATGTAAAGCTTTTGATTTGATTCATTATGCTATTAACCTCGATGTTGTTTCATTATATGTGGTTTTTAATAATTTTGATTATATGTTTTTATCGATATATTATTAGTTTGAATCAATAAAATTATTTTTCTCTTAAAAACAAGAGTTTAATAAATTATTTTTTAAAGAACCATTTATTTTTTAAGTCATGTTTACGCTATCAATTTCAATTCTTATTTTAGTAAAACAAATATTTAAGATTTTTCAAGTCTGGTATTTTCTTTTTTGATAACGAACACTTTCTTTACATTGTAGTAAACTCTTTATCTTCAAATTTAATCAGGACCCTCTCCTTTTTGCGCTTCAGCATTTAAACGTTGATAGTTATAACTTGACTGGAACATGATGCAGAGTGAGTCTAGTAATTAAAAATGAAATAAAAAAACACAACAGAATATGAAAGAAATACATTTTACCAAAAGGAAATAAATATACAACAAATAAATGAGTCAATGACCAATATATAGTAAATAACGGTGGTTGGGCCTATAAATTCTAAGGCCTCCACCCACAAATGGGTTGGGCCTACAAATTCTAAGGTTTATTCTTTTAAAGACCACCAGTTCGGCCCAAATTCAACCCTTCACTTGCTGGAAATATAGGGACTGTTTGGTTCATGTTACTGAAAACCTTTATTGAAAACAATTTTTGAACTGAAAACTGTTTGTGTTATTTGAGTTTAGTGTTTTTTATGTACTTTGTGTTTTTCAAGATAAAAGAAAACTGGAAACTAAACGTGTTAACCGTGTTTTAACATTCTTGTGTCTTTGAGAAACGTAAAATAGTGCTGAAAGCAGTGTTAACGAAATTGTTTTGTTATTTGAATTTAGTGATCTTTTGTGTTATTTGTGTTGTTGGAAAAAAAAAAAAAGCAGGAATCATTACAGTTATAAAATTATGTTTTTGGAAGAAATACGATTTTAAAAAATCGGGGAAGCTAGGAGCCGGCGTTATCCGATGTCGATACATACATGAAGATAAGATAGTTCGTTAAACCTAGAGTGAGGTGGACTCCAAATTAATTATAGCTTATTATAAAAAAAAATAGTTTATTTGAATTATTCAACTTAAGGGTATTTTGGAGGGTTTGTGAAAGAGAATATAAAAACGGATTATTTAGGTAAGAAAAAAATTTGAAATATCGATTCATATATTTGGTAGTAAGATTTTCCTACAATTTCCTTTAAAAATCGAATCGATTTGTCGCGACGTAAGGCTGATTAATTAGAATACCAAGGAGATGAGAATCACCCAGAGTTGAGTGCCGATGAGGACGATTCTTACATTATAATAAAATGCTTAGTTATAAAAAAAATCAAATCTATTTCCTTATTCGTAGTTTTATTTCAAAATAATAATAATAATAATAACCGATATCTCCAAAGCCCATAACCAAAATAAATAAGCCCAATTTAATAACGTGAATAAGAGTATAATTGAAAGCCACAACAAATCAAATTTAAACTATTAGTGAAGGCTCACAAGTAAAAATCAAAATAAAAAATGTCAAGCCCATGTGCAATAAAGCCCTAAGCCCAAAATCAAATAATTCTCTATTGTTTTTAGGAATGAATTTGTGTTTGGAAACTCAATTCTAAGACATACTCCTTTCATTTGTTTCAAGCAAGACATTTAAAAAATAAATAAAATCAAATGCACCTTAATTATCAGTCATGACCTAGTTCTCCCTTAATAATGCACTAGAAAACAAATAAAAACATGAGAAATTTGTTACTAAATAATGACTTTATTTGTAAAATGTTTTACTAAGATTTATCAAATGTGTTAACATGATGGGGCGTGGGTAGGCTAAATATCCAGCTTAACGATATAGGAAGCACAGAGTCGATAATGAAACTTATTACTATTAATTATTTATCTAATTTTATTTTGCAATTTATCCGATAGTATTTTAGGATTTATCTATTAGTATTTTTGGATTTATCTATTAGGATTTTTGATTTATCCGTTATGATTTTTGGGATTATCCATTAGGTTTTTTGGGATTATCCATTAAGATTTTTGTTTGTGCTTATAAATAGCGCCTTATGTTATTATTTTAGATAGACTTGATTAATATTGAAATATTCAGAATTTCGTTCCGTTTCTTTTATTCGTTTTCTTTTTTATTCTTACGTGGCCAAGACTATATCGAGTTTGGTGGGCTGCAGCTTGATCCAGGAATCGAGTTATTTTCTTTGTTTCTAATCCTTGTCTGTTTCTTTCAAATCCTTCACGCCTTCAATCTGAAAACCAAGATCGGCGTCGGTAGGTAAAGTCATAGCCAGACTCGAAGGAATTTTTCAATTTACGCAATCCCGACATATTAACCAGATCTGGTGACTTCCTGCAATTTATTTATTTTGATTGGCGTGCGAGACATGGCCCGGAGAGGATTAAATTCGTTGATTGACACTAGTTAAATTGCATCAGAATTTAACAATAGAGAAATATTTCCCCATAAATCCCGAGAACCTCTTCCATTCACTTTCGATTGATTCCGTCATTGACGATCTTTTGGGGCTGAAATTTGATCAATTTGCTCTTGTGAACGAATTGCACACTTGATTTGATTTCTTTGCAACCACGTTAAGGAATTATAGGCGTCGCCGAGGTTAACTGACGGGGTATATTTTCTTTACTTTGAAACTTAGTTATGTTGTGATATTTAAGCATATTTTGTTTGATTATTTTAGGTTTAGTTCTTTGATGGCGTAAAGAGTATTTAAAAAATAAAATTGTTTTTTAGTTATTCTTTCGTGGCCCGTGCGATATGTGATATATAATCACATTACATTTTTAGATTTGTGTTTGTTGCATTAACATATAGTTTATAAATTTCTTTACTCAGTGGAATTTTAGAATTATCTCGACATGTCGATACGAAGTGATATTGTTGCATCTTCTTCTTCACCTAACCCAAATGATCCAATTGAGAGACTCAATAATTTTGACTTAAGACTACAAGCCTTATCTCAAAATCTAAATGATAGTCTAGTTTGTATTACCCGTCATCATGATGCCAACAATGCACAATTTGATTCCATCAACTTTGCATCGGTGAGTAATTTAAATTCAATGTGGTCAATTGACTCCAACGTCAATCTGCCCTCGAAACAAACTCATGCGATAAATAAAAAAATGGACTTGCTTTTTAAAACTTATCACGGGTAAACATGAGATAGAGTGACTATGTCGATGAAATTTGTTAGGGTACGTCGGTCACCACACAGAGTTTAAGTCCTTCTAGAGGTTCACATCAATCTGATGCATTCGTAAATGGTTTGCATGAAAATTTGGGTCAAATGAACTTAGGTGATTGATTTCAACCTGCTAATGTCAACTTCCCATTAGATTACCAACCACCAAGGCAAAGTTACCCACCACATCCAGTGAGAGAAGATGTCGCTCCTTAGCGATACCAGCCTCGGGTTAGTGGTGTTTGGGGTAGAGATCAGGATAGGCAGGTTAGACAACCTCAAAGGGACATCACAAAACAAGTTAAGGTTAATGCTCCTGAATTTGATGGCAGAATGGATCCTAATGTTTTCTCTGATTGGTTAGTTTCTATTGAGGAATATTTTGATTGGTATGAAATGATTGATAATGAACGGGTTCGGTTTGCTAAAATGAAATTAACCAATTCAGCTAAGATGTACTAGTAGAATGTGTTGCAAGACATGCTTCGTCTGGGTAAACCACCTATCACCCAATGAAGGGTACATTATGAAATCAAAGTTACGAAAGTACATTCCTCCATCATATAAGAGCCAATTGTTTTCCACCACTTGATTAATCTAAAACAAATGACTCTTAGTGTAGGTAGAATATTACGCTAAATTTGAGGAAGTTAGACTTAGGTGTAGTGAGTTTACATCTTTGAGGACAAATTTAACATGCACTTTTCGCTTTGTTAATGGTCTTAGGTTCGGCATCCAAAGAAGATAGTTTAGATTGCATGCTCCACACACTTTAGAGGATGCATGCAACCTTAGAAGTCGAGAAGTTCAATAGACCCTCCTCTTTTGCACACACAGGTCAGTCAAAGTCCCAATCCATGTCATCAAACGGTAATACTACGCCTAATAACATTAGGAGCAAAGAGTCTATTTTACGTAACTCTCTTCCTGTTGCTTCTCCTATTGCGTCTACGGCTAGTAACTCATCGATTGTCTATCATAAGTGTCATCATAAGGGTCATATTGCGTCTCGTTGTCCTCAACGTGCATTGACATTAGATGTTGAACAAAGTATTTTGGAGAATGAGGAAGACCAAATTATTGATCCTTTAGATTATTCTGGTGATGAAGATGATCTTCATGAAAATTGTGATGAAGATGCGTGTGTTGGTGTGGTTCGAAGTGTGCTATCCACAACTGTAGATAATAATGATCATTGGAGCGCTACTAGTATTTTTCACCAGGTCATGCAGTGGAGATAGAAATGTAAGTTAGTGATTAATGGGGTAGTTCGATGAATGTGGTTTCTAAGGTATTTGTTAAATTGTTAAACTTTGAAAAGTAGAACCACATCGATCCATTTAGAGTAGCTTGGGTGACCAGCGCCATACTTTTGCTGTCACTCAAAGGTGTCTAGTCTCCTATTCAAATGGGGATTATAAGGATGAAATCTATTGTGAGGTGCCTGCCCATGGATGTTTTATACTGTTCTTTTAGGCCGCCCTTGGCTTTATGATCTTAATGTTATCGATTTTGGTAAAGATAACATTTATTCCTTTAGAAATCTGAGGGGCAAGAACATTATTTTGAGACACCTTCAAGCCTAAAGTTTGCATTAGTAGCGTGACATATCTAAACTCACGAAAGGAATTTGCATATTTTAAAATGTAGCGGTTTGAGAGAGAGGATTTGAGGCAGCGTGCTTAGCATTAGTGGCAAAAGGAGTTCCATCCGATTCTTTGATTGTCGATGTTCCTTTGGAAGTGGAGAATTTGCTAGATGATTTTGTTGATATGGTGCCTGATGAGTTGCCTAGTGAACTACCACCTTTAAGAGACATCCAACATGTTATAGATTTAGTTCCAAGTTCTCAACTGCCTAACCTCCCACATTATAGAATGAATCCTAAAGAGAGAGATGAGCTGAATAGGCAAGTAGAAGGACTTTTAGAAAGAGGATTTGTTAGGCATAGCCTTAGTCCTTGTGCAGTGCCAGCTTTGTTGACACCTAAGAAAGATGGATCTTGGAGAATGTGTGTGGATAGTAGAGTCATCAATAAGATCACAGTCAAATATCGGTTTCCCATCCCTCGCCTTGAGGATATGTTGGACCTATTAGCTGGTTCTAGTTGGTTCTCAAGATGGTGCACGTAGTGGTTATCATCAAATTCGTGTTAGACCGAGGAGATAGGTGAGCGCATTTAAAACACAAGATGGTTTGTTTGAGTGGTTAGTCATGCCTTTTGGTTTGTCTAATGCTCCTAGTACTTTCATGAGAGTTATGACCCATGTCCTACAGCCTTTCATTGGTAAATTTCTGGTGGTCTACTTTGATGACATATTGATCATAGTCAGTCCAAAGAAGAGCATTTAGCACACCTAAGACAAGTTTTACTCACTCTTCGCGGGGCCAGGCTTTATATTAACCTTAAAGTGTTCTTTTATACAGCCCCATGTGCTTTTCTTAGGCTTTTATTGTGTACGAACATGGCATTTCAGCTGATCCCGAAAGGTTAGAGTTATTGAGAGTGGCACGAACCACAATCTATCAGAGACTTCGTAGTTTTTCATGGTTTAGCTTCTTTTATAGGAGATTTATAAGAGTTTAGCACTATTATAGGCTCCCTGCTCCATTTGAATGTTTAAAGAATAAGGAGTTTCAATGGTCTAATGCTGCTAGCCAGGCATTTAGAGAAATCAAGGTTAGAATGACTGAGGCACCAGTTTTGAGAGATCCTGATTTTACTAAAGTTTTTGAGGTTGCTTGTGACGCATCAGGTGTAGGTATTGGTGGTGTCTTGAGTCAAGAAGGTCACCCTATAGCTTTCTTTAGTGAAAAACTCAATGATGCTAAAAGACGATATTCTACATATGATAAAGAGTTTTATGCTATAGTGCAGAGTTTGCGTTTTTGGAGATTTTATTTGTTCTTGCGGCGAATTTGTGTTGTTTCGACTATCAAGCTTTAAGATATTTAAACTCACAAAAAGAAATTGAATCTTTCGACATGCTAAGTGGGTTGAATTTTTGAATGAATATTTTGTGATTAATCATCGTTACGGTATTAACATTTGTGATCTGCCCAGTCGATTAAGCTGTTACACTTCGCGTATGAGTGCTCATGTCATTGGGTTTGATAGATTGAAAATGAGTGATACGCATGTCGACTTTGGTATTATTTATAATGAGGTTAATAATGAGTAGCCGAATCAAAATTATCTGGACTTCCTTATTGAAAATGGGTATTTTGTTTGAGAGTATTCATTGTCGTCCACCTGGACATCATTTAGGGATTTATTAATTTGGGAGATGCATGCAGGTGGTTTAGCTGGACATTTTGGGAGGGATAAAACTATTTCATTGGTTGAAGATAGGTTTTATTGGCCTTCAAGAAAAGGGATGTTGCTAAGATAATTGCACGGTCTGAACATATGGGATAGCTAAGGCTAAGAAACAAAACAACGCTTATATCTCCTTTACATCCCTCATGAACCTTGGAAAGATGTTAGTATGGACTTTGTTCTTGGATTTACTTTAAGGCGGCTAGAGGACATGATTCTATTTTGGTTGTTGTTGTGATTTTCTAAGATGGCACATTTTATTCCATGTAACAAAACCAATGATGCTTCCCATGTTGCTAAATTGTTTTTTTTTAGAGAAATTTATTAAATTGCACGGTTTGCTACCCACCATTGTATCGATAGGGATGTGAAATTTGTTAGCTATTTTGGAAAACCCTTTGGAAATTGTTTGCCTTACTCTAAAATTTTCATACCTTTTCATCCTCGGACTGATGGGCAAGCGAGGTTGTTAATGCGTAGTCTGGGTAATATGCTTAGGTGTTTAGTTGGGGTAAAACAAGGTGTTTGAGATTTGGGAGAATTTTGTCAACGGTTGAGTTTGCCTATAACAATTACGTTAACGTTCATTTGGTAAAGAAGTCCTTTCAAATTGTTAATGGCTACTTACCCCCTTTTATTGATCTTGTTCCTACCACCTCACATGCGTGTATGTCTGAACTGCAGAAAACTTTGCAAAACACATCCATGACTTACATGCTGAGATTAGGCGAAAAATTTCTCTAAGTAATGAGGAGTATAAATTGGCTGCTGATGTGCATCGTAGATCTAAAGAATTTAATGTTGGTGACCATGTTATGGTTCGCATTCGTTCTGAAAGAATTCCAAAAACATTTTCAAAAAACTTTATGGAAGCCATAGGTATATTCTATCATTAAGTAAATGGGATCTAATGCATATCTTCTTGATTTGCCTAATGACATGAATATTAGCCACATTTTTCAATGTAGAGGACTTGCTACATGCAGAGGCACTTTTGAGCCTTCCTAACTTTCCTTTTAGTGTGTCTGCGAGGTGAAGCTATGAGTGCCGCCACTATGCCTTCGTTACAATTTTCTAGGAGACGGTGGATACTATCATGATGATGAGTTCGTGAGTTCTAGAGATGGTGGGTTTAAATCGTTTCTTATCAAATGGCATGGTCGTCCTGATTCTGATGCTACTTGGATACAGGAGGATGATCTTCGTCATTTGGATTCTTCATTGTTGGATTGCTACATTTCCTTTCACTCTTCGGAGTCGAGTTCTTTTCAATCCGGAGGGAATGATAGGGCATGGAGTAGGCCCATATCTAGGCCTAAACGATATAAGAGCTGAGTCAAATAATGACTTTCTTACTATTAATTATTTATCTAATTTATTTTTGGATTTATCCGATATTTTAGGATTTATCTATTGAAGTATTTTTAGTTTATCTATTAGGATTTTTTGGATTTATCCGTTATGATTTTGGGATTATCGATTAGGATTTTGGGATTATCATTAGGATTTTTGTTGTGCTTATAATGCACCTTATGTTATTATTTTAGATGAGCAGTTAATATTATTGAAATATTGAATTTCGTTCCGTTTCTTTTATTCGTTTTCTTTTATTCTTCGTAGCCGAGCTACATCAGTTCTTAATATTGAATTGTTATTTTTTTGTAATAGAATCAAGAAAACTATTTTTAAATTGTCTAACAAATTGACAAGAAAAAAAAAATAGAAACTACGTACATGTAATATTTTATCTTAAATTTTCTTAAATTTAATCATTTCGACCGATGATATTAAAATTTTTACATTGATTTACTATATTACTTTTTAGTACTTTACAATTATGCTAGTTCGACCTTGGGTTTACTCTCCAATGGTTATCAATTCGAATACCATTAGGGCTATTGAAGGTTTATTCAATCATTAATTTTAAGCCTATGTGATTAGTCAAGATGCGTGCAAAGAAGCAAACATAATATTAATTTTTATGTTTACTTGTTAGAAAATTTGTGAGGAAAAAGAAAAGAGAAATGGAAAAAATAGATTTAAAGTTATAATCATTACTTAATAATTTTTCAAATTCATTTTAGTTATTGTGTATCCTCTATATAAAGATTAAATTATTTAAAAATGTATAGTTTCTATCTAAATTTTAACTATATTTATTTTTCATATTTTTTTACATAATAACCTTAAGAAAATAATTTTAATTAATATAAACTAAACCACAACAAAAGGATGAAGTTGGAAACTATATGATTTTGGGTATCTAGGGTTTGTATAAGTTGTTAGGCCTAATTTAAATTATTAGCAAGAGAATTAAATTTAAAAAAAAATAAAAAAAAGTTAAATTTGAAATAAACTCAAAATCTTGTTCAACAAGGGCCTAAAGCCTAAAAGAAAAGGCTTAGATAGTTGTTGAGTTGAGCTCAAATAATCCATATATGAGGTTTCACCTTATATTCTCTTAATGATGTGGAACACTGTAACTAAGTTTTGATTCATTAAACATCATATTCAATTTTCTTTAAGAGCAAGCCATTCTTTCGTTTTCTTTTCTTTTCTCACTAGCCAAACACCTCTGAGGATGATTTCTCAGAAGATGAGTGGCTAAACTCCCTCCTTCCTTGAAGTAAAGGGCACGGGGCAAAGGAACCTGAGGCAAATGAAGAGTTCTCATGTTTTTAATGCCGATATTCACTAACATTTATGTGTTTTCCTTAAACTCTAGGTTTAGATCCCTTCGAGTCACCTTGAATGACCAGTACTTGGTAAGCTTTCAAGGCTCATTGGATGCTTATTGCTAGATCCAGTGATGTTCGTTAGTTATCATTTATGAGCTATTGAAGGTGAGTCAATGAGACATGTTTTCTTGTGCGAGACCATTAATGCTCAGTGATACCATTTTGCAAGGATAGTTATTTTGGGTCAACTTTTATAGCTAAATCAAGAACCGGTTCGAAAGAGGACTATAGGTCATCCTCCCTAACGCGAGGAAAAGACCCGAGAAACCCTCATTTGCCCTGGGAACCTAAGCCCAGTAACCTAACACTTCAAGGATTTCTATTTTATATTTTAACTCATTTTACTTTTAGTTTTCACCACAAAAATCCACTCTTTTTATAACAACCCAAAAATCCAAAATGAATTCACCAATTTAAACTTCACTGTCAGTCATTTACACGAAGAAAACTCATCTCTGTGGACGATCCTATAACCATTATACTATAGTAGCTATGCTATGCAGTACGAGGTGTTAGGTTATAAATTTCGTTGATTCAGAATACCCTACAGGCTACACATGCACATGTGAATAAGTCTAGAAGAGAACAAAATGAGAGAAAAATAGGAGCGAGGAGCAATAAGTTTTTTCTTTAGACACAAAGATGCAAGAATCATTTGAATTTAATTATTTCCCCTTATGTGGCCTTGCATGTTTTGAATCAATTGTAAATTTTATCCATATCCTTCATTATTTTATTGGGTCTATCCAATAAAACTCTCTCATTAGTTGTATAAGGGGAAATTATGTTTAAATAGCATGATTATGAAGTACACCTAAAATTAAGGAAATAAAAACTTTTTTCTCAAACAATCCAAACATATAATAAAGCTATCAAAATTATGAACACATGTGGTGAAACAGTAATCTCACATTTTAATCCAAAAACGTTTTCATATGAGGCCCACGTGTTCATCTCTCCTCCCCACCCTCACCCCACCTCTAGTTGCACCCTCATCCAGTCACACCCGAACCACCCATTTTAATTTTTTTTATTAAATTTTAATTTTAATTTTTTATGTATACAAATTAGTGCTGTGACGCCCTAAATCCTAGGGGTCGATTTTTTTTTTTTTTGGCTAATGGCGACTGCAATGCGTGACGGGGGCTGCATGGAGTGAGCGTCGCGGCGGTCCTGTCGCACTGCCCCGCGGACGCACCGATCAGTGCGGAACCTCGGTCGCCACCTTTTTGGCCAGCGCGTTGCCCGCGTCTTTGAGCTGCCATGTGTGCGGTGTATGGCTGTGCACGGCCGTGTGCGTTGTCATGTGCGCTAGGCTTTGCTTGCCCGACCCTATCGTGGCCAACCCCTGTCTCAACACCACGCTCACTGTTACGACAAGAGGCCGCAATTCCCTGTCACGAGAGAGAGTTCTCTATCGCGACCGAGACTCTTCCCTCCCTGGCCAAACTATGTCACGACATCAAACACTGTTGCGACACAAGACCAGTTGTGCACTGTCGTGATAGAGAAGAACTCTGTCGCGACCCAAGTCATTCGATCTGCCCACGGGCCGTGTCGTGACCAAGGCCCTGCTCGGTCGCGTGCATCCTGCCACACATGCATGCCCGTTGTGCACACCTAGGTCGTGTCATGTCTGCGCGACTAGGGACCTGGCGACCGGGGAATTTGTCATGATTGAAGCGAATTCTCCGTCATGAGGATTCTGCAGCCGACAGCAATGGCGATGGCCATCCTTCTTATCTTCTGCACTTCCAATTTTCTTCCATACATTTTATCAAGTACTATAGCTTCTATACAATTTGTACTAATAGTATAATGTCCAGGAATGACACACCCCCACCCTTACCTAGTAGCACATTAATGTGTTACCACAGAACCCCGATATTATACAATGACTAGAGAATCTGTGAAGCGTAGTGTTGCACATTGAAAGCTTCATTATAAAAATTTTCTTTCTAAACTTGTGATTTTATAAAATTTCGACTTCTCTTGTTGCATATAGGACATATCCTAAAACCTGTATATACAGTTTACACTTTTCAAAATATGGCAACCAACACACTCTTTCAAAGAGCCTCGAGTACCATCACATTTTCTAAAAAACAAAACTATGTACATACATATATCATTGTACAAATTCAAAGTATTTCCCTTACCTGAGTTATTTAATACAACATTATACTAGAAGTCATGAGAATCTAATATGTCCCAACGTCAGAAGCTGATCTTTGTACGGAAAATAGTTTTAAAGCAGGAAAATAATGATTTAAAAAACGATCTCGATGTATCTTTAAATCTTATTTTTTTGAAAATATCTCAAAGCGTAAAACTATATTTTACAAGACATTTTCGAGAACCCTTCCCTTCTTTGCTATAAAATTTTCTAAAACTTTTGAAATTGCTTGCTTGCTTTGCTGAGTTTCTAAAAACTTTCATACTATCTTGCTAACTTCTTTAAAAGTTTAAAACTTCATACTATGCTTGTTGCTTGCATTAAAAGTTTCTAAAACTTTTCGAAACTATTACAACACTTTTCTTTGTAAAAGTTTCTAAAGCTTTTTCATAAAATGCTTGCACGGTGGTTGATTTTAAAAGTGTATGAAAAATGCTTATAAATCAAGATCAACCCTTTGAATCTCTTGGCACTTCTTTATACCACTAGTAAACACGGGAGCCTGAGCTTCAACCGTGCCAGTGGAAGGCCTTGGGTCCACATCACCTAGGTGGAAGGGCCTTGGCCCACATCACCTTTTCCGATAAATATGGTGGAAAGACCTTGGTCTACGTCACCATATAATAGCTAGCATGTTAACCCTCGATACTCCAGTACGTGCCACGGTCCCCTTTAATATACCATGATGCATGAACTAAGTTTGTCGACCAGACAAATCTAAAATGCATGAAATGATGTCCTAACTTCACCGTGCACGTACGGAATACCTCTGACCGGTATGCTTGCTTAAAACTAGGGATTTCTTAAGGCCTGTTTTATAAAACACACTTATGGATTTACAAATCAAAACCATTGCTTGCTTGCTTGCTCTTTAAAATATGGTTTTACAAATCAAAACAATTGCTTGCTTGCTTTTCAAATATGGTTTAATACTTTAAAACCATTGCTTGCTTGCTTTTCAAATATTGTTTAAAATCAAAACCATTGCTTGCTTGCTCGCTTTTTGAAATATGGTTTTACAAACCAAAATCATTGCTTGCTTGCTTTTCAAATGTGGTTTACAATCAAACCATTTCTTGCTTGCTTTTCAAATATGGTTTAATACTTTAAAACCATTGCTTGCTTGCTTGAAATATGGTTTAATACTATAAAACCATTAAATACCAGTATAAAACGATTTATAAATAATACACTAGTAATTAAAAAAATAAGTTTAGAACACTCACCTTTTTTATTACAAAACTTGAGCACGACTTCACCTATTCTCCTCCTCTGGCACACCCTACACTCAGAGAATACGCGAAACATTAATTACACCATGTCGTGTAAAACTTAACGTAGGCTTACAAAGCGACTATATTCAAATGGATTTGGATTTTAACGAAACTTCACAAGCAAGTCACATTAGGGTCACACAACATTCATATAAATCCAAATGAACAAATTATTCTTGAGCACAAAAAGCCCCTAAAAAAAAATCACTCATTTTGGCAATTTTTTTCCTCCAGTACTCTCTGGACTTTATTACCTAAAAATCATTCAAACGGTCTTCAAAAATTATGAAACTCTCCAGACAAGTCATTTATATATCCAATGACATCTCTTTAAATTTTCAATTTACAATTCTTTCTCTAAGGCCCTCAACCACGTAACACAAGTTACAACATTTTTGATGCCAAATTGGTTAGCTCACTGGATCACCTACTGTTATCCTTGATTTCTGGGGTCTTAACTCCATAAATTGGAAATAATTTCTTCACTTATTTGAAGCTATGGTTCTAAGGTTTCTTCTCCAATTGGAATCACCCAATTTGGATCACCAAAACTCAGGTTATTGTATTTTGTAAGATTACTCAAATTGGCGAAGATCTGCACATAGCTCACGACAGATTCGGGGGCACTTTGGGGTTACAATTTGCTTGCACTTCCTTCAAGTAAATTATTTCCCTAGAAGTCTATTTTACCTATAAGTTTGAATCACTCAATTTGGATGAGTGAAACTCAACCTTATATTAAGCTATATAACAATACCCAAAATGAGGCATAACCAAGTGAGCTACACAAGCTCACCTTTAAGAAGTCGTGTTGGAGCCTTAGAGCTACATTTCTCTTGGTCCTTCTATAAATTTGTAGCCTTATCTATTATGGTTAACTACCAATTATAATCCAATTCATTTGGATGATTATAGCAATCTATACTTAAAACAGAACAAGGTTTTTACAAGAATTTTGACAACATTTCTTTTGAAAACTGACATTCTCTTATTTTTTCGTAGATTTCCTCAAAACTAGTACACAATCAAGACAATGACAACCTCAAAGACCAACATGGAATTTGCAAAACCACACACCACAACACTTGTATTGGTGGTTTGGAACTCATATAATAACCAACCCTAAGTAAAAATCCAAGAATTCATACTAAAGTGCAATCCATATAAAACCATAGAGAAATATGATGGACTCCATGTTTATCTTATACCAACTAGGGTTTTACCCACATAACTTCAAAAATTCTAAGGTTAGGATAATCTCCTAACAAAACCCTAGGTTTGGAACAAGCCAAAAATCCATACAAAACCAAAACCCATACAAGAATCCAAAAATCCATACCTTTATTTCTCTTCTCCCTCTTCTTCTTCCTCTTCTTCTTCTTCTCTTCCTTTCTCTATTCTTCTCTTTACCAGTTTGCCCTATTTAAAACTAGAGACCAAAATGAGATGTTGTTTGTCTCATCCCCCTTTTATAGTTTTAATTCTCTCCTTTTATTTCAATTAGATTCTCCTCTCTCAAGTATTTGCAAATCAACACTGTTATTTCTATAATGGCATACCCTCTTCTCCTATTATGACTTTCATATCATTTTTGGCCAATTACAAATTTACCCTTGTTCTAGTACAAAATTCCAGGTTCAATCAATTTATCAATTCACAATTTCATCCTTAATAACAACTTCCAAATACTACAATGACACTTGGTGCACATATGCGCTCCTACGGTTACACGTACCGTACACCCTCTCGGGACGGGGCGTTACAGGGAAAATATCCACACCATACTAAACCAGTCTGAGACTAAGTTTTTCTATCACAAACTTATTATTTACATGGAAAAACTAGACATTCTTTCCAAAATATTACAAAATAAGTGAACTGGCCACAACCTGGCCTTTTTCACGATAATCCTCAGATGTGTTCAACCACGAATGTACCTCCAGTACCTGAAAATATATTTACCCATGACGGGGTGAGCAATGCCCAGTAGAGAAGTTTTCCTACAAGGGCTACTCCCCACCTAAAAAGCACATGCAATGGCATACATAAAACATCCAATCATATTCCACATAAATGATAAAATCCTATATGGAATATTACGTGATATGCATGAGATTGATTCGCGCCACATTAGGGTGATCCGGATCAACAAAATTTATATCCTAGGGTTCCTACTGTCGTAGCAAAGCTACTGCAGTATAATGGCCTAAGGTCGAACTCAGGGATGAGTTTTCTTCATGCTAAATGAGTCACAGTTGATTGAAATTGGTGTTTCCACTTTGGATTTGGGGTTTTGGTAAAAACAGTGAGGTTGATGGCTTGTAAAGCAAATAGCGTAGAAATAAAGTGTAAAGAGCTCATTGAAGTTTCGGACCAACGGGCTTGGGTTCTAAGGTAGCTGTAATGTCCTCGGGTCCTTTCCTCATGGCTAGGGAGGATGACTATAGTCATTCCAGTGGGATCTAGGACTGGCTATAAAAACTAAACCACAAAGTTCCTTCTGATATACAACATTTATGACCCATTAATGTTTCAAAGCAGTTAGAACCATCCGCTGGATCTAACCTGCAAGAGCTAATAAATGACAACTAATTGAGCATCAATGGATCTAGCAATAAGTATCCACTGAGCCTTGAAAGCTTGCCAAGTACTAGCCACTCAAAGTACATCACAAGGATTCAAACCCACGTGTGAGATGCAAAAACATAAATGATAATAGATGTCTGCTTTGATAACAGAGGACAGTGTATTACCTCAAACCTTTAACCCAGTGGCCCTCCTCTTCAAGGATAAGGGAGGTTTAGCCAAGCATCCCTTGAGTTGTCATCCTTAAAGGGTGTTTGGCAGGTGAGAAAATGCGAGAAAGGGAGAGAAAGTGATAGAAAATTGCACAAGCGGGAAAGCTGAAAGCTTTAGCGCCAATTTTATTGATAGCCTCAAGACCCTTGTTACATGAGCTTGAGGCGGGCTATATAGTGCTCAGGTCAAAGGGAAATTACATAAAGTATGAAGAACAAAAATTACATTAAGGGATTTTGGTCTGAACTAAAAATACGATCAAGCGGTCAACCGCGACATACAAGGCAACTTGCGAAATTCAGCAGGTTGCAAAATTTTCGCAACACTACAAAATTCCTGCTGCTCTCCTCTCCTTCTGCATTTTAGCTCCAATTGCCTTCTGATTTGCACATGTATCTTTGAGTTCGGCTCGGGTTCATCGTATTTGAATCGACATGAAGAATATGGTGTAATTGGAATGCAAAACTACAAAAATATCCACAAAATATGATCAATAGTATAGCCGGGACCTTAATGTATCAATTAGGTTATTTAAGTTGATTAGCACACAAAAAGTGCTCAAAACGCAATAACGGGGCTTAAATAACCTTGTTTGAGCACTAATCGAAGATGTGACTCCTCACGCCTGGCAGAGTCCGTCGGCTCCCTCATGGCTCGCCAAGTGAGGAGCCGGAGTCGTGGCATTTCGCGATGACGACGTTAGGCCACTTTGGGGGCTTTCCATTATTCATTTGAATTTTATCAAATTCTGTGTGTTTATTTTAGGTGGCAAATTTCCAGGGTCTCACTGCAGGCTTCGCATGCCTTTCGACACTTTCACGAACATTCATCGTTGGATCCATATGTTTAACCAAGAATAAAAATTTGGGTCTTTCACCCTTTGGGGGGGGGGGATCTACCCCATCTTGCTACTAGTCACACCCCCACCCCTACTAGTGGCAGGTATCTTAGGCCACCCCCTGAAACTGATTGTTACTTCAGTGACTTAGAGAATCTGTAAAAGCGAAGTCGTGTTGCATTGAAAACCCGTATAAAAATTTTCTTTTCTAAACTTGTGATTTTATAAAATTTAAACTGACATAACAATGCATACATGACATATCCCAAAACACGTATATCTGATTTACACTTTTCAAATATGACAACTGACACACTCTTTCAAAAAGAGCCTCGGGCTCATCATTTCACAATACAAAACTATGTACATACATATGCTCAAGCGCAAATTCAAAAGTATTTCCTTACATAAGTTATTTGTCTGACATTGATACAAAATTGAGGAGAATCCTAATATGCTCTAGCGTCGGCGTGCTGTACAGAAAATAGTTTTTAAAACAACAAAATAATGAGCTTCATGAGCTCGGTGAGTGTATGCTTTACAAAATGTTTGTTTTTTAAAGAAATATATCAGTATCAAAACTCTCTTTTACAAGACATTTTCGAAACACTTTCACGCTTTAAAGTTTCTAAAACTTTTCATGCCTTGCTGCCGGCTTCACTTTGCTTTAAAAGTTTCTAAAACTTTTCATAAACCTCTTGCTTGCTTTCTTTACTTTGCTTTAAAAGTTTATAAAACTTTTCATAGACCTCTTGCTTGCTTGCTGTAAGACCCGAGAAATTCCAATTTCTGGAAAAAGGACAAAATCGTAATTTTGGTTACAAAATTACAATTTCGGTTAAAAATTTGAAATTTATTCTCTGGATCTTGGATGATGAAACGGATTTCACCGTTGGAATCGTCTCGTGAAATCTAGCTAGCACGTCGAATTTCGTCGAATTCCAAGACAGTCGGAATTTACACGTTTTTTGAGGCATCACGTTTCGGGTGTCGTAAAACCATTTTCGATGCGACGAAAGTCACATATAACAAGTACTCATATGCCATAAATGGTATGAGTAGAGAAATGAAAATGGGCCCAGGGATAGTCTTAGAATCTCAGCCCAGGAAAAAGAAGGACATAATGGTCATTTTAGAATTTGTTTAAATGAGAATAATGCCAAATTAAGGAATAGTGCCATCTTCTTGCTTTAAACAAATGAGCAAAATGGGAAAGGGAAAGAAAAAATCTGGTAGTGGCTATGCTGGTGCGTTTTTTTTTTTTTTTTTTGAGAGAGAACTTCTCTCTAAAATATCGCGCGATCCGACCGTCGGCAGTCTTCGGGACAATAAGGAAAGTTGCTCTACGTGGAGCGGGCTACGCGTGGACACCGGATTTGAGGAGTTTTGACAAACTCCGTGAGGTAGGAGATTTATCCTACTTGAGTTTTACACTTTATTTAAGTGTTTTATAATGTTTCGGTTGGTTTGAGGCCGTGAGGGGCCGTTTGATCGGTCCCAAAACATGGGACCGAATTGTGAAAAAAATTTTAGAAATTTTTGGTCAGTCCGTGGCTGTTGGGGACTGATTTGGGTGTTTATATGATAATTTATGGAATAAATTATGCTTTGGTGTGTATAAGGCCGGAAATGGCAGTGAAATTCGGGTTCACAAAGTGAACCAACGATTGGTGATTTTTCGGGAATAGTAACTGAGGGTTTCACTATTCCGGGAATAGTGTTCACAAAATAATTTTTGTGAAATAATGTGTTTGGTTGAGTAATTCAAATCGAATTACTCGTGTTTGATCATTAGCCCAGGTGAGCTAATTTTGATGTGATGAAATGCTTAATTACATAACATGATTGTGTGTTTGAATTTTATGTGAATATATGCATGTTTATATATTTACATGTAGCGTAGGCGTAATGGAATTGGCATCATGCATTCCATATGCCTTTGAGAGCACCCTAGGATGATAGAATTGAGTGCATGAAATGGAGTCTAGAAAATGGTTTCGGAGGGTTGTCTAAAACTAAATATGATCGGGTAGTCAAACTAAAGAAAAATATCAATCAGTCGGACACGGCCCAGTTGATACATCGGAGGGTAGTCCATAAATATGTGTCGTCGGAGGCAGCCTGAATTGATATATATACATCGGAGGGTTGTCCACGAAACAAAATGTAATTCTCATACAAGGCTTAGGCGAGTGTGAGGAGTCGGTGAGAACTCGGTCTGAGATGATGAGTTAGACATTCAAGTAGGATCATGCATTTTGCTTGAATGTGTGTTTTATTTTGGAACATTGTACCGCGCACTTGGGTGGAGCAGCCCACTTGGGGCGATTCCTCACGAGCATTAGCTCACCACGTCGAGGATGTTATTTTATAGGTACGGGAGGCGTGCGAGGGACGACTTCGTCCTAAGGGATTGAGGATTAGAAGAAAGTAGGGTTGAGGCTTTGGTTGATGATATATATATGTATATTGAAATGCAATTTTAATATATGTATTGTATAAGAGTGAAAATATTGTAACTCTTGTAACTATTTGGTATATAGTTGGATTTGTAAGTTAGTATGTATTATGAGTATGGTTTGGCTGAAGGCCCGGTGGCGTGTATATCTGATTGGATATATTGGATATATTGTTGTTTGGACCAGTGTATGGTTTGTATTTAGGTAGAAACTCCCAGTACAAGGAGACTACGCCTTATTTTAAATGAAATGTCGGGTCACCGACATTCATAGTGTTTCCGTGGTTTTGTGGATGTCGCGGTTTGGTTGATCCGCATTAGTATCAGGCTTGGTATCAGAATATACAGACTGGTTTGGGTGGCATCACCATTAGGTGATTTGATATTCGGTTTAGGTATGAGATTACCTAGGAAATCACGGGAATAGAATACTTGCATGCAATTGTTTGATGTGATTGGCGTGTAATAGTTATGTTATGTGAATGATGTTTATAACATGGTTTGTGATATGTTGCAGGTGCTTAGGTAATCGACACTTATTATATTTGGAAAACAATCTTAGGAGTTCGATTAATATATATTTGAGGTAAATCAGTTATAATCAATTTATTTGGTTTATTGGATGACAAATAAGATTTTTATTAAGGCTGAAATTAAAACAGCACAGAGTTGATGATAAAAGCTAGGAAAGAATAAATAAACCAATTATAATAAATTTCTTTGGAAGAAAATAAAATTTTAATAGTTTACTAATTGATCATAAAGTTTTGGTTGTTGATCGATGTTGAAAGTTCTTACGTGTGGGGTAGCAAGGAAGGCTGCGGTGGAGACGAAAAAAAATAGGAAGAAAAAAAAAAAATTGTTTTAGTTTTAGTTAAGTGAAGAAACTGGGATAAAATAAATTTATTTAGAATTAATGCTGGGATGAAAAAAAAAAAATATATGGATAAAGTATTTATTATCTGATAGCAAATAAATAAAAAAAAAAAATGATGATAAAGTGAAGAAAATAAATTTGTAGTTTGTTGGTTATGAGTGAAAGAAAATAATTTTCTAAGGGTTTTACAAGTTGTAAATTGAAACAGAAGAAGAAAGAGTAGATAAATCAAATATTTTTGAGAAAAAAATTAATCAAATAAAAATTAGACAAATTTTGAGAAAAATAAAATTTTAAATGAGTGCAGAAAATAAAATGTTTATTGAAAACAATGTTTTAAATATAAAATTGGTGTATACATTACTGTAAGTATAGGTTGATATATATCGCTTGATTTATGTGTATGATTCGTGTCTCGGAACATGGCATACCTTGAGATACTATAGTGAGGGCTGTTATCATGTTAATTGTATAGATGGCTAGTCGAGGACGGGACGTAAAGAAGTCTGGAGTTAGATTTACAGAGTGTTTGATGACGGGCTTTTCTTTGAAAGTGTGATTAATTCACAGTGATGGCTATATGTAGTGGTATGGCGGTGACAGGAGAATCTCATTAACCTCAAGAGATTTAGGGCGCATCATCCTCAGACGTTTCTGGGGGAGGAAGTCAGTAATTGGCGAGACTGGTGGGTTTGTGGGATCAGGAGATTGTTAGAGGCATTTATGGAAATTACCAGCCTTCTGGGATTAAAATTGCATTGTCGTTCCAGTGAAGTGAAGGCAATATGGTGAAAAATTAAGGACCTCCCTAGAAACCTTGGAGGAGCCTTTGTATGTAGGTTCTCCCTAAGATTAAGAGAATAAGGATAATAATGGAGTTCGCGAGTTTGAGTCTGGGGACTCTCAGGTGGGCTTGAGGATGTGGATATCGAGGTTCGTCCTAGGGATGGATGTTTGGCAAGCTGGGGTCTTGTCGGTGTGGCGTAGGAGATTACAGCTTACGGGGCGGTACTCGTGGTATTCGGGGATGACATGACGTTGAAGCCCCGGGCGCCATCAGTCAGGTGTGGGACGTGGATTAGAGTTGGCTAAGCGAGCCTTACAGAAAGGGACGGAGGGCGGACTTAGATCTACCTCGAGTAGTTTGCGGGGCATGTGGATGTTTTTCCCGGATAGGCTACTGGACTACTCTGGGAGGCGTAGACCGGTATCGAGTTACACCACGATACTTCAGCCATCTCTATGACTCCGCCGGATGTTTTTATTAGTTGTGGAACTTCAGAATCCGATTCTGAGCTATTGGACAAGGGTTCATTAGGCGGAGCACTTCACGGGCGCTCACGGGTTCATTTGCGAAGAAGAAGGACAAGACCCTTATTTGTGCATTGACTACGACGAGTTGAGCAGGGGTTACGATCAAGGATCGGTACCATTCGCCAGTTGATGATTTGTTGATGATTAAGAGGAGGGGCGAGTCTACTCCGAGATAGACCGCCTTTGGTTGCATAGCGAGGGTTGGGAGATAGATATCCTAAGACAAGTTTGGGCGGTGTGGGCACTTTGAGTTCACGGTGATGCCCTTTAGATTGGCGAATGCGCGACATGGATCTCATGCGCAGGATATTCCAACCTATTTAGGTCGGTTTGTCGTAGTCTTCGTGGATGACATTTTGATCTACTTCTGGTAAGAGTGGGAGCATGAGTATCACTTGAGGATCATATTCTGATTGTTGAGAGACCATCGGTGTGCGACAAGTTCGATAAGTGCGAGTTTTGAAGCTAGGGTGAGATTTTAGGACACGTGTCGACATCCCGAGGGTGTCAGTCGACGAAGAAGGTGAGTAGTAATGAGTTGGAGGCGAGTGGAGTCTTCGAGATACGTAGTTTCTTGGGATTAGTGGAGTACTATAGGTCGAGAATGGGGCGAAGTTGTCCATTCGGGCGGGATTAATAGGACTTAGTACGGGATATGGATCCATGGTTGGGATAGCCTAACCATAGAGAGAGAGAGATCGGATGCCGGGAGCGCACTCGGGATGCGGGTGTTGAGTAGCAGAGGGAGGATCAGCCTTCATTTGGTTGGGGAAGAGCGGAGGCTTGCAGCACTGAAGTTCCCGGGACTGGGATAAGTTAAGCATCTTGAGAAGGGTTGCCCTAAAGCGGGATCCCGAGCTTTGGGACGGCGCGATCCTAGTTAGGTATAGACGAGGAGAGTATACGGTTCATTCCTCCACACCTTAGTACGGGTCAGAGGAACCAGTTTCAGTTTTGGGTTGCTATACAAGCACTCCCAACAACACAGATAGGCCAGAAGGGCCAGAGTGTGGGTCGAAGTCGAGGACGGATCATGGATTGCGCGTTGAGCGTGGTGGACCTTCAGATTGGTAGACACATTGGTTGTTGATGTCGGGTTTGACATGGATGAGTTGACCATTGGGTTGTCGAGTAGTAGGGACAGTAGCAGGTTGTCATACACGACATGACCTTGGATTTGGGCTTAGAGGTTAAGGCCTTTAAAGAAGCGAGGAATAGATGTTCTTCCCTAGGACAAAGTGAGAGTTGACGATGGAGGTCGGGATTATGAGTGAGAGATCTACGAGGTGCGCTCATTGGAGCCGGGATTAGGTGTCCATGATTATGACATTGTGCGTTAAAGTGCTGATGGCATCGCATTGGTCGGGTTATTGTGGGTGCAGTGGGATCATCCACCACTCTTGGTGAGTGTGGGTTGAAGTTTGTCTTTAGGACGTTCGATGAAGACTACGTAGTTCAAATCGGAATGAGATTGGAATTAAAGTGTGTTAAGAAAAGCAAAAAAGGGGGCGTTAATCCCCTAAGGTGAGAACACAGGGGTGGGGTGTAAGGGCAGGGGAGGTATCCGAGGCTCATGTGAATGTAGAGGCTCAGTGTAAGCGAGGTTATGTGTGAGATGAAAACACACGATCAGGTTATCACGTAGACTTAGAGTTAAGTGAAAGGAGTCGGGAGTGACTCGAGATTTGGATACCCCTTTGGAAATTGCATTGGGTGTTGTTGAGCCGTCGAGGGCTCAGTATATGGATGTCATACATGACATGGACTAGGTTGACGGTCCATTGGATTGTCAACGATTGTGATCTTGGGAAGGTCAGCGTTTACACACAAAGTAAGGGTTGTGTAGGGTTACACGTTGTGCGGATTATATACGGTGTTAGAGGTTGCATTTGCGAGCATCGTCGCGATCTTAGGGCAGGCATTGCCGCTGGTGATTAACCTGGCAATGTTGTGGCGGTATACGAATGGCACCATATGAGGCATTGTATGAGAGGCCATGTAGATCACCGTTAGGTTGGACCGAGGTGGGAGAGAGTTCCATCACTGGTCCTAATCTGATTAGAGACACCTCGGAGAAGGTGAGCTTGATATGACAGCGTCTTCTCACGGCTCAGAGCCGGTAGAAGAGCTATGTAAATGTGCGACATCGACCCTTAGAGTTCGAGGTTGGGGATTTTGCGTCTTCTTGAGTGATGCACAAGAGAAGTGGTTGGTTTGACAGCGAGGGAAGCTATCAGGGTTCATTGGACCTTCGAGATACTCGAGAGGATGAAGCGCTGCGTGCCGGTTGACGTTACCGCCTGGCGTGTCCAGTGTCACGAGTGTTTCATCTCCATTACTTTGGAAGTATACCCCGAGATCCGGCTCATGTGGTGGATTGGGACGGGAATAAGTTGTGCGGATGGGACGCGAGGAGGGGCCAGGTGTGTGCATTGGATAGCCGTGATCGGGTTTCAGGCGCATGGAGCCGTGAGGCTAGTGAGGGATACTAGCCAAGACACTATGGAGTGGAGGAGTTCACGTGGGGCGCGAGAGGACCACGATGCGAGACCACCTATCCACTTTGTTTAGGGATGAATGTATGTAATTTAGTCGTTTAAAGATTTAAATGACTAGTTTACATGCATAGTGTAGTGTACGTTGCATATGCATGTGAGTAATAGTGATTATCCAGAATTTCGGGACGAAATTCCATTTAAGGAGGGGAGAATGTAAGATCGAAATTCGATTTGCGGAAAAGGACAAAATGTCGTAATTTTAGTTCTAAAAATTCTGATTTCGGGATACAGAAATTTATTCTACATGCCGGATGATGAAATGGATTTCACCAGATTTGGAATCCTCTCGCGGAAATCTAGCCTTCTTGCGTCGAATTTCGTTGAATTCAGATAAATTGAATTTGTTTTTCAGGCATGTTTGAATAGCATGGCGTTTTCCGAATGGGCCAAAAGTCACCATAATAGTGATAACAGCCATAAGTGGTATGAGTAGAGGAAATTATGAAAATGGACCAGTAGGAATAGTGCGAATGCCAGCTGGGAAAAGGACATAATGGTCATTTTAGAATTTGTTATTGAGGAATAATGCAGAATTAAGGAATAGTGTCATCTTTGCTTTAAACAAGACAAAACGGAAAGGGAAGAAAATCAGCGTTTGGAAACATCGTGGGTTTTTTGAGGGAACCTCTACAAATATCGCGATCAAGCCAGTCGGAGTCTTCCATGTGAAAAGGAGAAAGGCTGGCTGCAGCGGAAGCGGGCTAAGCGTGGACACGGGTTGAGGGTTTTGGCCAACTCTGCATTGAGGTAGAAGTTATCCTACTTGGGTTTTACACTTTATTTAAGTGTTTTATAATGTTCGGTTGGTTTGGCGTGAGGGGCACCGTTTGATCGGATCCCCAAAGAAACATGGGGCCAGAGATTGTCAAAAATTTTTTAGAAATTTTTGTCGATCAGTGGCTGTTGGGGACTAACAGGGTGTTTGATAATTTATGAATAAATTATGCTTCCAATTAATATAAGGCGGAAATGGCCAGTGAAATTAGTTCAATAAAGTGAGCCGGGCGATTGGTGATTACAGAATCGTAACGGTTTCATATTTTGAGAATAGTGTTCACAAATAATTTTGTGAAATAATGGCCATTTGATTTGATAATTCGATCGATGCTCAAATGGTGCAGTCATTAGCTCATGAGCTAATTTTGATGTGATAGTAGCGTTACATAACATGATTGTGTTTGAATTTTACAGTGGTGTGTGCATGTTTTGTTTGTGTGACATGGTACAAATGGAATTGGCATCATGGATTTCATATGCTGAGCACCCTAGGATGATAGGAGTGAGTGCATGGGATGGTCTGAAAATGGTTTGGGGTTGTCTAAAACTAAATATGATGGAGGGTAGTCCATACTAAAGAAAATATCAATAATTCGGAGGCAGCCCGATTGATATACATGGATGGTAGTCCACAAATAATATCAATGCGTCGAAGACAACCCGAATTGATATCACCATTGGAGAGGGTTGTCCTGACAAAATAATAATTCTCATACAAGACTTGGCGAGTGTAGGGGGTTGGGCGAGGCTGGAGATACAGATGATAGGTTAGATATTAGTAGGATCATGCATTTTAGCTGAATGTGTGTGTTTTATTTTGGAACATTGTACTTAGGTGGAGAGTAGGCGTGGGAGTTACTCTTGACGTCAGCTCACACCGTGGGGATGTTATTTCACAGTCGGGGGAGCGTGCGAGGACGGCTCGTCCGGTTGAAGGATTAGAAGAAAGCAGGGTTGTGGCTTTGGTTGATGATATATATATGTATTGAAATGTCTAATTTTAATATATGTGTTGTATAAAAGTAGAAAATAATTGCAACTCTTGTAACTGTTCCCAGTATATAGTTGGATTCATAGTTAGTATGTATTATGAGTATCGTTTTGGGCCCAAGTGGCCGTATTACTCATGTGATTGGATATATTGGATATATTGTATCTTTGTTTGGGACCTTGGTGTATACGAGGTTTTGTATTTGGGTGGAGCTCCTCGTCTCTGAGGAGACTTTGCCCCAGATTTTCATGAAATGTGGATCCACCAGGCGGTGCGAGTGTTTCCGTGGTTGGCGGGTAGTCAGGACCCCGGGTTTGGGCGTCACGAGTGCTACTTTGCTTGTGGCGTACGAAGTCGGATCAGTTGACTGCCATCGGCAGCGGAATGCGTGAATGTCGGGTGACCTGACATTTTCACAATCGATGAGTGTGCAGTGCAAGCACCCATGCGCATCAATATAACAATAACGTGAGTCAAGCGTGGTGGGCTCAATTAATATATCAAACTCTCATCCAGCTATCCGATGGGCTCAAGGTTCATTCCTCTTATGCAGCGCATATGTTAGATTAGAGGTACAATCGCCATGTGTCATGGCGGCCGACTTTTCTTCTCATGGAGTCTCTGGGATGAGTCGTCTCCTCACTGCAGCTCATGTCCCTCGGCACCGTAACTGATTTCTTCACCATTTTAAATGGCATGTAACAATGTTTAAGTGACGCATTCAACGATATGTTGATGTCTAGATCATCGTGCGGGGAGACGACTCCTCACGCTAATAAGCTCGTATGAGGAGTGTTATGTTGCGTTTACAGACGATAACCCTCACGTGTATATATCGGGTGAATTAGATCTCACGATTGAAATTATTTATGGACACTACCCTCCGATCATATATTAGATTATCTCCAGGCGTTTGATCATTTTATGTGGACTACTATAATTAAATTATTATTATTTGATCCAACCCTCCGAAACCATTATCGAGATCACCTCATGCACTCATCACATTATTCTAGGATACACGATGCATATGGGGTCGTGATGCGGTCCCGTCTGATTATATACTTGGCGTGCGAATATATATAACGCCAGTATACATTTACATAATTTAATCACACAAACATGTTATGCGTTTCACATTCCATTACACGAAATTGCTCGCGTTGTTCATTAACAACCACAACAGTCGATTTGAATTACTCAACCAAACACATTATTTCACAAAAATATTTTGTGAACACTATTCCTATGAACAGTGAAACCCTCGGGTTACTGTTCCCGACAAATCACCAATCATCGGTTCACTTTGTGAACCCGAATTTCCACGGCCATTTTCGGCCTCATACAAACTTGACACATGATTTATTTGACAAAGCACAATCACTTGGCCCAAACTAGCCGTGCTCGATCCACGGTTTTATATTTGGGCTTCAAAATTCACAACAATTCGGTCCCGGTTTGGGACCGATCAAGCACGCTCGTTCAAGGCCTCCGATCCAGTAGAGCATTGTAAACCTTGATAAGTGTAAAACCCAGTACGGTGATACACACTCCGGGTTTGCCCGAAAACTCCAACTTTTTGGTGTCCACGCATAGCTCTCATCGCGTAGATCAACTTTGCCTTGATCCAGAAGCGAAAACTGCGTCAGATTTTTCGTAAATATGAACTTATGTGGCGCGGGTATTAATGGCTATCAACATAGAAGCCTTATCCGTCTTATTAGAATTAGGAATTAAGTTCTGCAAGGCTTTCATTTTCTCATTTATCCTGCTCCTCCTTCTCTTTTCTGACAAATTATGGACCTTAAATTTACTTTTTCTGCTCCTCTTTGAAAAGCGAGACGAAGGCCGGATTCGAGGAGCACATCAGAAGCTTGGGACCTCATTGTTAGGAACCAAAGATGGAATCCACGCTGTTATCGAGTGGAAGCATTTATTCTCTTTCACGGAAGCCGTGATCGGCAGAATCCAGGCGACAACCGAAGCCGAAGGTGTTCCAGTGCCTTCCTTTACATCCTGTATGATAGGCCCCACGATCGAGAGAAGGTAATGTCGGGTGGAGGAGTTAACCACGGCGGTCTGGTGGCGGGATATTCCGCTCGCTTTCGGCGGTCGAATTGGAAGCGATCGTCGTGAGGGTGGTTCGGTCCTTACGCGAACCTTGCGGTGGATACCGTCGCGGATGTAGTAGCATAGGCGAAAAAGGAGTGCGCGTTCGACGTAACCAGTGGTGTGCGAGTGGTGACAAGATTGATTGTGAAGGAAGTGGTGAAAGCGAGGTCTGCCGGTCGAGTGAGGCGGTGGCGAGAAGAAGAAGCGTTGGTTGAAATGCAGTTAAGCCATTTTTCCTTAGAAATCGAGCGAAAAGCGAAATGAAGAATAATCAAAAGCGCGGGTTTGACGTATCCCTTTCTACGCAGCGCATTTCTCTCTCCCACTCTCCTCTCTCTACTGCTGTTTTCTGCCTGCGGTCTTTCCGCCTTCTTCTCCCTTTTATTTGTTTTTTATCTTGTTATTTATTATTATTATTATTATTATTATTATTTGGATACATAACTTATATTATTATCGTCGGGTCCGTTCTTCCACTGAAAAATTTTATTTCTTTTCAGTTCAATTATTTTAAATGAACTTTAACTCAGAGTGATGCCGACTTCCGAGGATTTTCATAAAAATCTAGTCCACGAATCCTTTGTAAAGGTTATCACCCATAAATTCGTAAAAAATGTCGACTATCTCGAAATTCGACGAAACTACGGGTGCTAAATTTCGTGAGATGAATTTAACGGCGTGATCCGTTTGCCATACAAAGATCTAGAGAATGTTTGAATTTTTGAAATTACGATTTTACCCTTCCGAAGTGGAATTTCTCGGGTCTTACAACTTTAAAGTTTGCAAACATTTTATAAACAGGAGCACAGGCTCAAGCACTTTAAAGGTTTATAAAACTTTCATAGACCTCTTGCTTGCCTTTGCTGTTTAGGTTTATAAAACTTTTAAATGAACTCTTCTTTGCTTGCTTTACTTTGTAAGTTTGCAAACTTATAAACACGAGACACAGGCTCTTGCTTTACTTTGGGTTTTATAAAACTTTTTATAGACCTCTTAACTAGCACAAAGTTTATAAAACTTTATAAACAGGGCTGGGGCTCAGGCTGTTTGCTTTAAAAGTTTATAAAACTTTTCATAAATCTTGGGAACTGAACGCTCCGCTTGTTTACAGGTGGTTGATTTTCAAAGCGTGTGAAAAATGTTTATAAATCAAGATCGACCACTATAGGCCTTTCTTGCTTCTTTGTCCCCTAGTAAAACCACGGGAGCCTAGGCTTCAGATGTAGATGGAAGGACACATGCGCATTACCTAAGTGGAGGGTCTTGGCTCACTTCCTTTTTGAGGTAAATATAGTGGAATGACCTTGGTCTCGTCTCACCATAATTTAGCTAAACGTCTTTAACCATATGCTCTCCGATCGTGCCGATCTCCTTTAAATGTCATGATGCATGAACTAAGTTTACCGACCAGGCAAATCTAAAATGCATGAAATGATGTTCTAACACCACCGCGCACGTACAAAATACCTCTGACTGGTATGCTTGCTTAAAACTAGGGATTTCCGTTAGGCCTGTTTTATAAAATATACTTTTGTTTGCTTACTTGCTTGCTCTTTGAAATATGGTTTTACAACTCAAAACCATTGCTTGTTTGCTTTTCACATATGGTTTAAATCAAAACCATTGTTTGCTTAAAAACTCATTCCTTGCTTGCTTTAAAATATGGTGTACAATGAAAACCATTAAATACCAGTATAAAACAGTTCATAATAATACACTAGTATTTCAAAAATAGGTTTAGAACACTCATCTTTTTGTTTACCAAAACTTGAGCACGACTCTAGCAGGCTTTTTGCTTTTAGCCTACACACTCAAGCAGCCGAAAACGATGTCGCTGCGTATAGCGTAAAACTTAACGTGCGCTTCACCACATGGCTACTTTAGGGTGCTGGCTTGTTAATATAAAGCCCGAATGAACAATTTACCCTTGAGCACTAAGAAGCCCCTAACAAAAAAATCCTCATTTTATGAAGCCTTTTTCCAACAATACTCCTCTGGACTTTATTACCCAAAAAATTATTCAGCGGTCTTCAAACATTATGAAACTCTCAGATCAAGTCATTTATATATCAGTGACATCTCAATTTTCAATTTAAAATTCATTCTCTAAGGCCCTTAACCACCATAACACAAGTTACAACTTGTTTTTTTATACCTAATTGGTTAGCTCATTTGAATCGCCTCTTGTTATCCTTGATTTAAGGGTCTTAACTCCATAAATTGGAAATGGTTTATCAGCTCATTCAAATCTATGGTTCTAAGGTTTAACCTCCCGATTAGAATCGCCAGTTGGATAACAAGTAAAATGTGCTATTTTATCCCGTTGCCTGATTTAGTAACAAAAATCTTTGACAAATTTACTTATGGGCACTTTGGGGTTACAATTTCATACTTCCTTCAGCTAACCTTCCTAGAAGTCTATTTTACCCATAATTTTGAATCACTCAATTTGGATGAGTGAAACTTCACTTTGGTAAAACACTACAGCGTCTGAGCAGGGCATAATCGGTGGTACACGGCTCACCTTTACGGTCAGTGGAACGCCATTCTGATTTCTTTCTTGGTACTTCTATACATTTAACAACCCTATCTATTATGGTTCTTTGCAATTATAATAAATTCATTTTGGATGATTATAACTTAATACATAGTCAAAACAAAAATAGGGGTTTTACAATTTTTGACAACATTTCCTTTAAAAAACCAACTTATTCTCCTTTTTACAACCATTCTTCAGCGACATGAATTAAAAGCAGCTCACGCGCTTGTATTGGTGGTTTGAACCTCACTATATGACATGTTCCAGCCATAATTTGGGTTTCATCAATTTATGATTCATAATTTCATCTGCAGACCATGACTTTCCCCAAAAATACTACAATGACACTTGGTTACATATGTACCCTGGTTTGCGTGTGCCTCTGGGGACAGAGTTCATGACTGCATACCACGTGAATTTTCCATTGTATTGTTTTATACAACGTGATCGCCAGTTTTGGACGTGTCCATTTCGAGCTTACCACACATTCACGAGAATGGTGAATGACGATACCATGCACACACGGGCTACGGCGCAATGTGACGTGCGTATAGAGTCTGGTATCACGTATATTTAAGTATAATTTCAATTCATGGCATTAAATTCTCATTTTAATCATGTATGATATGGTAGGTATTATAAATATAAAATTTTTCACACACTGCATGTTATTCAATTATTAAGCAATAACACGTAGATCAGTGGGTGGATGTAAATCCAGCGGCGTTCATCCGGCCTCGACATTTAAGCGCCAACGACAGCAAACCGGCATTTTTCTTGAAATTGTTGTTATGTCGTAGCCAGAGTTCTCTGTCGCCAACAATCGTGTCG
The DNA here is from genome assembly GCA_016808115.1 of Tetrastigma voinierianum. Classification (NCBI taxonomy): domain Eukaryota; kingdom Viridiplantae; phylum Streptophyta; class Magnoliopsida; order Vitales; family Vitaceae; genus Tetrastigma; species Tetrastigma voinierianum. The sequence continues at coordinate 84,784 of JAEQBH010003536.1, forward strand.
CGCCGCGCGGCGGTATTTGTGTGCGTTGCGGCGTGTGTTCTTCTTAATCTGGTTGGCTCGACCAGAAAACACAGTTGGAACCAACACGTCCGGGGTTTAGAAATGTGAGTTTTACGCACATTTTTGGGTGTATTCGGTCTGAACATTTCCTCCTTCCATCCCAAAGTGGGTGAATAACGAGGCATCGACCAGGGGAGACAAAACCATGCCATTAGATGGCTTTAAGCTAGATAATGAAGTGGGAAAGTATACATCTGTGGGGTTGCCGAAGCTGCAGTTTGGTCTCTATTCGGAAGTTCTCGCCTCTAGGACCGAACTTTCTTATACTTTGCTCAAGATGAGCAGGGCGGTTGAATCTGGAAGCTAGAGAGAAGGAGGAGCCTCTATTCTCTTACCTGTATACTCTTTTCTCTCTGCTTTTCTTTTCCCCACTCTTTTTCCACTTCATAACTTCGGTTTAGCCCCAGCTTTCAGTAGGATTATTTTCCTCATATGTCCTTATTATTAATTTCTCTTTGGTTTGTATCCCTTATCAAAAACGTTCCATCTTATCAGTTTTGACCGTGGTCACTCATGGACACAGGCTTTTAATACCAGGTGACACGTGACTTATTGTAAGCCGCCAAATAGGTGTCAGTCGCTCGTTGCCGGTACCTGAAAAGCGCAAAATTATGACTATCTCTAGTGAGGGTCGAAATTTGGGTAGGCTAGATTTGTGACGATTATGATGAAGTCATTTGTTCATCAAGGTCTATAATTTTCGGATTTTCAAGCCCGAAATTACTATTTCTTATTTTTCAAAATTGAGATTTTCAGGTTTTTATAGAGAATAGTGTTTTTTATTTTTATTTTTAAAAAATTATATTTATTAGGTTATTAAATGGTATAAAAATTGAAGTATTGAGTTTTAACCATGAATAAATTATATCCTTTCAATAAAAACATTAATAAATTATTATTATTAGATTAATTTAAAATTTGTACTCTTATTTTGTTTTTTTTTTATCTAATCATGTTAAATTTTCACATGGTAGAAAACTTTATTTAATTTGTAACTCTAAGTTTTCCTAAATGGTAGAAAATCCCTCAAATTAGATGTCTATTAATTAATTGGATGATATATGAAGCATATGTCATATCATATCATAAGAATGACTTTATTTTATAGGAGACACGGTTATAAAATAAATTCAAGTATCTCTCTCAACAACTACAAATCCTAGTTGTCTTTGTTTTTAAATGCCCCATTAACATAACTTGGCTTTTTCTTGCATGATAATGGATAATTTTTACATTGTCTTGCTTTGAAATAGTAAATTATATAACTTTATATAATTTTTGATAAAATGGTTCTTGTGACTGTATTATTACATGCTGAAGGCTCCGAACTCATAATATATTATCAAGGCCCATAACCTCATGTTCAACCAAGCCCGATACCATGTGATAAAAGGTGCATGTAACTAGAACTTTAAACATTAATAAAATAATATATCTATTAAAATTTTTATATGTACATATATATTCTAACAACTAAAAATTCATAATCAATGTTTACAACATCAATGTCAATAAAACTTATCTCAAATAATTAAAAGCTTAACATATAGGAGAAAATGAATAGTATTAATGTATTACCTATATTTTATTAATATAGTACCTATTAATACCATAAATGTTTTAAATTTCTTTTAAATTAATACCTTAATTACTAACTATCTTGTTATTATTCACACATTATCATTATTTTTATAATTCTTTTTTTTTCAAAAAAACCAATAGGTCCAAAATTCCATGGGAAGATCGAGAAACTGACCGTGTCGGGGATAAGAGGAGAGAGAGTCTGGGCAGTGCTCCAGCAAGGCATGCAGCAGAGAATGTAAATGGGAACTCTGGAGGACCATGCTCAGCTACAAAAAAAACACACGTGTGAACATGGAGAGCAAATTTGTAGGAAAAATATATATATAAATATAGGATCTATATGTCCATAAATATATATATATCCTTTTATCGGAACTTATTTATTCACATTTAAATCTGAAATATGAAAATAAAACGTTTAGTTGCAATCCATAAGAGTTCGATTTATGATGTACTACGCCAATTACGTCTTATTGTTTATGATGATCAAAAAAATTAATTATAATTAACTTTTCATAAAATACTTTTACAAAAAGTATTGTTAAGGCCTGATCTGGTGGGCGTCTCTTTATAAACTCCCAGCACGAAAAGGGATGCGATGGGGTGAAGCGATGCTCGGTGGTAGTAAACTTACCAAGGGTTATTACATGAGTCTTCATCTGATGATCAAACCAACATCTACGCATCCAGTGAGAAAATGTCTACATGAATGTTGTATGTCACGCATATAATGTCATTTGTGCATTATCAGAGTCACTCACAGGCTCATGCATGCACCTAGATGGGCGATTGTCGCTGGTAGTACCAATGACTTGCATATCTTGAGCCCTTAGACGGTACCCGATGCAAGTGTCGATAGACAGCTAATCCTAAGTCAATCCAGGCTCTATCACACCTGACTTGAGTCTACATGTGATGGCAAATGACCCAGTTTGTCTTCTTTGGGCAAGCGGGGGCTTTCGAACTGCATGCGGGTCTCTTCTGGCATCTGAGCATTATTTATTGAGTGCTCTTACAGTGTTCAGGGCTTTTGTGAGGATGTTATGATCCTTTTCTTTCTCCATGACACACATTATTTAGATTTCTTTTTATGTTTCGCGGAAGTGAGACATTTATTGGACGTCGTGCATACGAGTTCAACTACGCATTCGTCAGCAACGTGATGAATGGCCATACCATGCACATACACTTGATATCTTTGAAGTCCATGTGCATATGAAATACAGATATGTCATTTCATGCTATATCATGCTACATGCAACATTTATAAATTTCAGATAATTATAATTTCTACATATAATTTCCATTCATCACCATTTCCTCAACATTTATAAATTTCAGATAATTATAATTCCTAAATATAATTTTCATTATCACTATTTTCATGTTAATACATCACACAAGTACATGTGATTTTTTACACATATGTTTTTTTCAACTATTGTACATCAAATAGACCAAATCTCGGACCCACATAAAATAGGGCACCTCTTGATCCCTTCATGGTTCGTGACCAAATTATGGTGATACCAAAACACACATAAAACCAAAGACATTTAAATGCGGGTTAAGAATGGCGAGAAAATAGTGAAAATTTAACTAGAGACCGGTCAGAAAATAGTCCACGAAAATTAAATTTGAAGCAGCAGAAAATAGTCAAACTCCACTTAGTCGCAAAATTTGAATTTGAAATTTATGGTATCTCCGTCTCTAAGAAACCCTGTAGTCGTTAAATGACGCTGGGATAAAAATAACAAAGTAGGAAAGATTCCCTACCTCGCTAGAATTTGATGGAAACTTGAGATTTTGAATGCCGCAGCTCTCGATGCGTGGACCGACATCTCTTACTACAACAGCGAATCAATCCAATCTCTATAGATCTTAGAGAAGCGAAAAAATGTTTTCCCCTTTTCTCTCCCTCTCTTCATGTCCCTCCCTCAGTTTGTTTTAAGAAAATTTTCTTTTCTTTTTTTTTAGTTTGAATTTCCTTATCTTTTTTTTTCTTAATTCCTTTTATTTATTTATTTATTTATTTATTTTTTAAAATTTGGACACATGGTTTGGATCCGTTTTTACCCAAAACAATTTATTTCTTTTCATTTCAATTTATTTTAACTGAACTTAGCTCAAGTCATTTCCTGACTTCTAAGATTTTCATAAAAATCTCATCCTTAGAGTCACTGGCGGCTTATCACCCAAAAAATCGTCAAAAATTCCGATTGTCTCAGAATTCGACGAAATTTTTCTGGGTCACTAGATTTCGCGAGACGAATTTAACGACATAATCTGTTTCATCATCCAAATCTAAATAATTTTCTATGCTTTCCTAAACCATTATGACAATTTATTATTATTAATATCATTTTGTTATTTTTGAAAATTTCTAATTTTTATGAGTTTTACATAATTAAATTCTTTTAGACTATTGCCAATAAGTCGAGTATAAGAGGGTCATGATCGGACTCTTACAGTTTTGTATTTATGCTGACGCCCCCCAAAACCCGGAATTAGTTGACTACATCCAATCCAGCGAAATACTCGTGAATGTCGGGTAACGGAGCATTTTCACGAATCGAGCGAGAGTCTCCTTTATGCGGGAGCTCTGCAGGCATTTTACTAAAACACATCCCGAAGCAGGTCAATATAACGAGTCTATGATTAAAAGGAATTCGCGGGGTATATGACTTCAATATAATAACAATGTATATATATATCCAACTATCCAACCATAGTTCAAGAGTTCAAAGTTTACTCTTATACAACACATATATTAAAATTAGAGAATTCTAATACATGTCATACGTCATAAACCAAAGCCACAATCCGGCTTTCTTCTAAACCTCAGTCTCTAGGACGAGCCGTCCCCTCGCACGCTCCATGCATGAAATAGTATCTCTCGACGGGGTGAAATTTAATGCTCGATGAGTGGAATCACCTAAGTAGGCTACTCTCGCTAAGTGCGGTCTTGATCTTTCCGAAAATAAGTCATAAGCGAATCGTGATCATGCTTGAATGTCTAAAGATCGTCTGTGCAGTTCTCGTAGGCTCCTCTGCTCAACTGTATAGAATTGGTAACCATTTATTTGTTTGGCGGACAACCCTCGATGTGTATGTATCAGTGGGTGAGATCCTCCGGCCCGATTGGTGTATTTATGGACTACCCTCAGATATATCAGATGAATTATGGCGGGTAAGTGTTTTAATATGGACACCTCAGATGTTTTGTTTTGAGCAATATAGAGCTGTTTTTCTGAACTATCTGTTTTATTAACAAACATGGTGTCCCGGTGCATATGGAATGCATGATGTCAGTTATTTACAGTCATAACATGCAAATATATAAGCGTCGTATATTCACATAAAAATTAAATCACACAATCATGTTGTGCATTTTCTCCCATTTCATCACATCAAATTAATCACGTGGGCTAATGATCAAACACCACGAGCAATTCTACTTGAATTACTCGGCCAACACATTAATTCTAAAAATTTATTTTGTAGGAACACTGTCTCGGGAATGGAGTAGAGCCCTCGGTTACTATTCCCGGAAAATCACCAGTCGTCGGTTCACTTTGTGAACCCGAATTTACATTCCGGTCTTTTTTCCGTCAGGCGCGCGTTCAACACATGATTTCACAATAAGCGGCCAAATCCAGCCCGTGGGCGATCGCGGATTGTCAGCATGGGTTTTGAAAAATCTAACACCTCGGTTCGAATTTGGAGCCGATCAAGCAACCTCACGGTCTACATTCAACTCAAACATTCACAAGAACACTTGAAGAATAAACCCAGTAGGAGAAGCTTTCTACGCCGAGGTTTGAAACTCCTAATCAGGTACCACCTTGAAGCCCTCTCTGCGTAAACTGACTTTCCTTCTTGTCCATTGAAGGCGGTCGGATCGCGCGATATTTTAGAGAGAAGCTAGACGTTCTCTCTCTAAAAATTCTCCAAGTCGGCTACTGCATCTCATCTCCTCCCAATTCACGTTTTTCTTTTGCTTTTTGATTGGAGAAGAACACTATTCTCTAATTTGGCTTTTTTCCAACTAAAAACAATTCCATTAATACCAATTATGTCTTTCTTTTCCCAGTTTTGACATTCGACACTATCTCGGCCATCCATTTTCATACTTTCTCTACTCATGCCACTTATGGCGCGTAGGTAAATGTTATATTGACAGTGCGCGTAATCGTTCTGGCACGAAGCGATGCCTCGAAAGAAACATGTAAATTAAGTGTCATAGATTCGACGAAATCGACATACTGGCTAATTTGCGTGGCGAGTTGCGGTGAAATCGATTTAGTCATCCGAGATCAGAGAGGCTAATTTCGGATTTTTAACGGTCTGATTTTATATAGCGAAATTACGATTTTGCTTAATTTTCTGAAATTGGAATTTCTCGAGTGTGATTTAAGTGTATTGTCTCATATTTTAATTTAAATATGAATAAATGGTTCGGTGAAGACATTTTAGAAGGTGGTCACGAGAAGTAACTTAGGTATCACGGTAATTGTTTTGGTCACGGGACAGACTTAGGGTCTGAAATGACCTAAGGTAGAAATTCAGCAGTTGTGGTCAGCGGGTTGGAGTTTTAGGGCATCTAAGATAATGTCTTTGGCTTATTTAGTGTTGATCGAGGATAACCAGTCCTTTGACTTGCCATTTAAGGGAATCAACCAAATAAATAAGAAAACAAAAGAAAACTCTTATAAGGGAAACTTGAAAATATTATTAAACCTTGGATCAAATAAAAGAGTACATGGGGTGTATGAGTTTGCATTTCTCATAGGATTGAATTTTTTTTTAATAAAAATATCTTCTGAAATGGCATGCTAATAAGTCAATCTATAAAAAAGAGTGGTTGGTCGATAATATAATTAACTCAAATATATAATAACCTAGTATATTTATAATTGACCTTTCACAATTAAAAAAATATGAAAAATATGGTTGATGTTGTTTTTTTCCTTATTTCCTTTACCAAGAAAATGAAAACATGCATGTATTACTCTTTAATAATGAAAAAAATAAGGGTTTGTTTTATGTACAAGGTGTTTACACTAACTATACAAGACAAGTGCACCAACTATACAATAAGTATACAAACTTTCATTTCTCATTTGAATATCTTTCATAAGTTATATGTTAATATACCAACCTTGAATATTCTTACATGATTTTTATATGAGAATTTGGGGTCATCCTTTAAACAACATTAATTTATCAAAATAAATTAATTGTAAGATACTCTATTAACAAAAGATTTTCAATTCACTTTTTAATTTTAAAATTATGAGTTAACACATTTGTATTATAACAAATTAAATCTAAGTAATTAATGTAATTTTTTAAATAGTTAATATTTGTATATTACTTTTTATTTTATTTAAAAAATAGTTTAATGATGTTGCTTTTTTGTTTTTTAAAATTTTTAGGCTTATTAAAATTTTAAAAAATTATAAATATTATAAATAAAAAAGTAATGAATTGAATATATATATATATATATATAAAATTTAAAATATTAGAATTTATTTATATTTATTAAAATATTTATTGCTATAGGTGAATAAATTTGTATATTAAGTTAATTTACTTTTTTGTGTATTTATTACAATAGAAAAATATACTAAATAAAAAATAATGAATAAATAATTTTTAAAAAATAAAAATTTTAATTAATTGGATTTTCGAAATAAGTGAAAATAAGATATTATCTTATAAAATTAATTAAAAATAACATATTAAGAATCATAAATTTTGATTTATTTAAAAGGTGAAAAATGGAGAACATTTTCTCTATGTTATGGGTGGAGCGGTGGGTTGGGGGCTGGGGGAAAAGAGATACATGTGTTATCAGTATTTTTCTCTTCTTAGAATATATAGCCTTAGGTTCGATTTTAATGCTTTTATAAGGCTTTTGTCAAATAAGAGACTCACCTAACCTAGAACATAATTCCCTCTAATTAATAAGACTCCAACTCGACTGATCAAATTAGGACATAAAAAATACATAAAAATCAAAATATCGACTTAGTCAAACTTTTTCTCAAGCCCTTGATCATAACTCCTTCAAAGTCCTAATTAAAGAACGAAAAAGTCATTGTAATGATCTCAATATTTTGCATCCTCTTGAATCCAAATTTTCTGTCATCAAGATCAAATTCTCAATAGTTGTTGTAAATGCTCTGCATTGCACAAAAATCAATTGCTATTAAAACTGTGTCTATTTTTTTATTTAAAAAAATTATATATTCTACCTACAAGTTTAAGTTACCATTTACCAAATAACAAAAATTAATGAAACATTATATATATATATATATATATATATATATATATATATATATATATATATATATATATATATATATATATATATATATATATATATATATATCAATTTGATGATCGATTTAGTAACAGAAAATTTATTGTTTCTATCTCTTATATTTTGTGTACCCGGAAACGACGCCAACTCTTTATTTATTTGATCATCTAAAAAAAATGACCATCTCACGAAATGGACTTAAGTTTTTGAGCTTCAACTGAACTAAAGTAATGTAATATAATGGATACATTTTTTTTATATGTATTATCTTTGGAGGGTGAGACGTTTTTTTGCTTGGGAATAAATGGTTTTGAAAACGGTCTTAGGTTTACTTAAAAAAAAAAAAAAAAAAAAAGGCAATTAGAATTACTTACTAAAACAATTTAAATAGAAATTCAATAGGTTTGGTAATAAGCATTGTGAGTTTAGAGAGCTATTTTTTTTAATAGAATTGAATGTCAAAAAATAAATAAAGGAATTTAGTGGGGATGGTAAATCAAATAAAAATATATATATTTTTTAAACATCAAATAAAATATATCTTTTTTGTCAGACCATGAAATGGTTATTTCATAATTTTTTCATAATTTTCATTCTTAATAAAGTGGTTATTTCAGAAGATCTAGGTTTTTATTTTTATTTTTTTTGTGTCTTAGTTGTTGTCTTAGTACGGCATGTGATTGTCCTTGGATTTTGGTGCGTGACTTTGTTTAATCGTTAGTGATCTGACGTTTATTTATGTGACGATTGAGCAGGTAAAGTATATATGATCGACGTGAAAATCGAATTAATGGTCGTGATATCGCTGCGTATGTGTGTCGGGCATTAGTCATGATAATAATGTATCGATGTATGGCTATTATTAAATGTATAATTTTTTATTCGATTCATTATGCTATTAACCTCGATGTTGTTTCATCATATATGGTTTTTAACAATTTTGATTCAATATTTTTATCGATGCATTATTAATTTGAATCAATAAAATTAATTTTCTCTTAGAAAAAGAGTTTAATAAATTTTTTTTTTTAAAGAACTGTTTATTTTTTAAGTCATGTTTATGATAGTCAATTTCAATTCTTATTTTAGTTAAACAAATATTTAAGATTTTCCAAGTCCGGTATTTTCTTTTTTGATAAGGAATACTTTATTTACATTGTAGTCAACTGTTTCCATCATACTTGAATGTGGATCCCTCACCTCCCTATGCCCTCACCTATTTAAACATTGATAGTTCTATCACTCTACCGAGGCATGATAGGCCAAGTAATTAAAAATGAAATAAAATTAAATAAAAAACACATAAGAATATAAAAGAAATACATTTTAAGAAAAGGAAATAAATATACAACAAATAAATGACCTATATATAGTAAATAAACATCCTTGTCAAATGAGACGTCCACCCCTTACCAATAGGCTTGTATAAATTCTAAGGTTTCTTCTTTTAAATACCACCACCTGGCCGAATCCAACCTTCACATGCTAGAAATATAGGGACTGTTTAACCCATATTACATTGGAAAACTCCATCAGAACTTTTTTGAACTAAACTGCTTTATGCCTCTCTAGTTTTTAAATTACTAGATATCTGCTGTTTGCAAAAGAAATTAGAAAACCAAAAACCTGCTTGTTTTTCTTGTCTTTGAGAACAAAACGCTTGAAACACCGTCCCTCAGTGGTTTTTTTTATTCAGATTAAAGGATTTTTAAGTGCTATTTGTTTTTCAGAAGAAAAACCATGAATCAAACAAGCCACCGATTATCCTTTTTTAAGAACAAATATACAAAAATAGTGAATCTAAATGCACTCAAAAGATTATCCAACGCCAGTTCCCACCCACCAAAGATACAACATTCGTTAACCTAGAGACTCTAAGAGAACTCAAATTAATTATAGCTATATTTATTTTAAAAATAGGCATTATTTTAAAATAGTTTATTTCAATTATTTGACTGAAGGGTATTTTGGAGGCTTTGTGAAAGCGAATATAAAAACGGATTGTTTAGTTAAAAAATAAATTTGCAATACCGATTCATATATTTGGTAGTAAGATTTTCCTACATATGTTTGAAAAGTTTCCTTTAAAAACCGAGACTCGGTTGTCCACAAGCGTGCTTCAGTTGAAGTAGAGCGGTCGAAGTTTAAAGATGGGATATCCCAGGAAATGAGAGTCTGAGTTAGTGTAGAGCTTGTTCTTATGTCATATGAGTGCTTAATTATAAGGTAAAAAAAAAAAAAAAGGAAAAAAAAAAGGAAAAAAAAGAAAAATTAACTGATATCTCCAAAGCCCATAACCTAGTTCTCATAATAATGCATATAAAACAAATGAAAACATGAGAAATTTGTTATGAATAATGACCTTATTTGTAAATGTTTTACTAAAATATTTATCAAATGTGTTCTTGATATTGAATTGTTATTTTTTGTACTAGAATCAAGAAAACTATTTTTAAATTGTCTAACAAATTGTCAAGAAAAATTAGAAACTACATTTAATATTTTATCGAAATTATTCTTAAATTTAATGATATTAAAATTTTTATATTGATTTACCCTATTACTTTTTAAGACTTTACAATTATGCTAGTTTGGCCTCGGGTATACACTCTGTAGTGTGGTTTGAATTATTAGATCTATTGAAAGGTTTATCGTAACAATCCGACCCAATCATATAATTATGCATTTTGGGTAGGCTCCACTTGTCTGAAAGGAAGCTGCCGATTTCGTTAAATCGCGGGTCGGAAAGGGACTGATGGTGTGGTGTCGGGTTGCCGGCAGTCGAATCTTCAGCGGAGTTGACGGGTTGTCGATAGGCGCGCAGAGATTTGGGCGTCACCCGGGTCGGTAGGCGTCATCCACGAAATTTAGTTTTAATTTAAAATTTTGTTGTCTCAAAACTTAGATAAAAATTAAAAAGTTGATTTTTTAGAAAAAACAAACAACTAAATACTTAATTTTATTTAGCACTATATATCCAAAACAAAAATTATATTCATGATTAAGAAAAAAAACAAACGTCACCTTAGTCTTTAATTAATGCTGAAAACATTGATTATGAATTTATAGTTGTTAGTTAGTATATATTCCGTCGGATGTAAGAACAACTGATAAAGTGGTTTTACTGGCCGTTTATTTGATTTTCCTTTGTTTTACTTATGTTTTGTGGCCAAACATTTTATGGCGATGTGTGGTTGTGGTTAGTTTGTTTATTGGTTTTTGTATGAATAATTCAAGCCGATGACCTTCTTATCAATCAAAGAGATAAGTCGCGTCAATCGTATTGTCGGTATGTTTTTCATTAGACACAGAATTTTAGATACAGGCGTATTAGGATTATCTCTTGTGTGTAAGTCTTGATGGTTTTTAACTTTCTTGTCGCTTTGGATCTTTGTTATCAGCGTAGTATTTTAACTGTTTGATTTATTTGTTGAATGTGCAATTTGAATCAATGAAATTCGATTTACATTATTAATATATATATATATATATATATGACAAATTTCAGTTTGAAGTTTGGTTTGACCCGAAGTCATGAGTTCGAGCCTCCTATCTATAATTTGAATAGTTGTTTCTTATTTGTGTATTTGAAAATTCATAATAATAAATTATGTTTAATTTGTTTTAACTGCTTTGTGTAGTATGTGGCCTAACATAAAAGATGGTATGAAACATAATATTCATATATAAACTTGAGCTCTTAAGAAAGTTAGTTGTATAAAATGAATAAAAAATTATTAACATTATTTTCCTCCTTTTGTTCTTCTCACAAATAATGATAACCAAAAACTGAGATATAATTTAACCAAAGTCTATCTTCCAGTAAGATTCTTACTTTGAATTGATTAGATATTGTCATTTAGGTACCAGCTGCTACGGTTATGATTATCGATTTGACTTATCACCGCCGTAATTCCAGTGAGAAGCTCAGGCGGCATTACAATCCTGAACTCTTTGGAAGAGCAGAAAGGGGGGAAAGGTTTTGCGGCGTGACTGGACTTGGTTGGCTTCCGAATTGGAAAGTATTATTAGCTCCTGAAGGGGCCGCTGAACCAAACATGTAGGCAGTCGATGACAAAGGGGAGATGACTGATTGTTGACCAAGTGCTGGAAGTGGAGGTGTTTGGTATGTACTACAGTGTCCTCGGCCATGCTATCCTCCATGTTCATCTGATCATGATTACCTGTACTTGAACCAAATGAGAAGACAGAATTAGAGTTACCGAAAATAGGCTGTGATGAGGGGAACGATGTCGACGAGGCAGTGCCAGCAGACGAAATGAATGAGAATATGGAAGCTGATGAGGCACTGGTAGAGGAACCAAAATCCATAGGTGCAACCGAGGCTGAGGATCCTGATCCTGATCTCAAAGAAACACAGAGTTGATGAACCCCAAAAATGGGAGATTTAGTGGTTTGCCAATTGGAACCGAATACGCTGGGGTAATGCCACTGGTGGAGCTAATAGAGGTGCTGGCCTCAGGCAAGGAAACTGAAGAACTACTGCCCGATCCGAACAGTTTAGAAGGAGTCGAAGAACCAAATAGAGAATTGCTGGAGTTGACAGGTGCAGCACCAGTCACCCCAAATGATGAAGATGTAGCAGGCAAACCAAATTGAGTGGGCATGCTCTGAGAAGTGGACGCAAACCCTGTCCCAGCAGGAGATGATGATATTGGGGCAGAAACCAAAGATCCACTGCTGCCATCAAAAGTAATAGGGCCAAGAGTCTGGTTATTATCAGTTGAAGAAGATGTACCACTGAAGCCAAAAATGCCACTTCCTGTGCTTGAAAATATGGAAGATGTGCCACCAAGAGACTGGTTATTAGCATTTGAGGACCCAAATATACTAACACTGTGTTTGGTGCAGGAGATGTGCCACCAAAGGAGCATTGGTTTAGGTGCCAAACGTTGTTTCCTTCTTGAGGTGTTGGTATCTTTATCCTGTAGATTCTACACCTGAAGTTGCCAGAACTGGAGAAGCTGAAGTTAATGGAGCCACAAGAGGATCAAATGAAGGATGGTGCAGAAAATGAAGGTGCGGCAGCAGTTGATACAGAGAGACTGCTACTGTGGCTAGTTGTGGAGCCAGTGGCAGGAGTGGAAGCATTTGCTGCAGTTGCAGGATTGACGGTAAAGCTGTTGGAGACACTTTGATTTGAAGTATTGGAACTGAGAAGTTGACTTGGGGAAGTAAACATAGAGAAACTTGAAAATTTAGGATTGGATTCACCCAACATATGTGGCTTCTCTATCAAAGACAAAGGCATATCAGAACGAGCTCCAGTTCTAGTGGCAGGAAGAGGACTTCCACCAATTGCTGTGCGTAAACTTTTTGAAGACAAAAGATTAGGCTTATGGCGAATTCGCCGTAAGGGACCAACAGATCCAATATCACTGTCCAGGACTGAACTCCTCCTGCGCTTTAGTAGCTGCAAATAAAAGCAATAAAATCCATAATGTGATTAAAAAAAAGGTTAACTTCAAAAAATAAAGAACAACATTTAATCTCTCAAGCAAGTATACCCCTTGTTTAGACCCAGAAACTCTATTTTGCTCCAATGCAGACTGAGATGATGATGGTCCACCACAAACATCAAGTGTCGATGTAACACCCTAACAGATAAACAAAGTAAAGAAGATTGAAACACTAATAAGAGGGTAAAAAAATGACGGGTCATATTTTTTCCGCAGCATACCTTCATGGTACCCTTTTCAGAAATCCCAACAGGGGCAGGAGATTTTGGTACAATTGATGGCGGAAACAATACATTGTTAGGCAAAGTCGAATCTTCTCTTAATGCTTGACTGCGAAAACCTAGCATCGATGGGGATACTTTGAGCCTACTGCCCATGGCTTTTGCAAGCTGTTGGGAGAAACAACATCATCTTCAGAACCTGAGAACTTACTATTTTTTGGCAAATACATGTAAATGAGAGCAACATCATGCAATAAACAGTTTTACCGACGCCACATTTATCAATAAGAAACAGATGAAAGAATGGACATGTACCCACTACCCTTACAGGGGTTGAGACAGCTTCTAGCAACCTATGGCTCTCCAGTCTCGTTTCTTGCACAGGATTATTAGAATTTTCTACTTGATCTATCAAAAAGCGTATCTGGTGGTTCTGAAAACATTGCTTCAGCTCTTTTCTCTTCTTCTTCAACAGGAAGATCACCAGCTCTTGAATGCAATAGGGCTATCAAACTATCAATTTCAGACCTGAAGTGTAATTGAAATTCATTATATTGAGTGTCAAAATAAAGCAAGTCCACAAAAGGAGGATATCAAAGGCTATGTCAAAACAACATAAAATTATAACAGAAATCGGCACTAAGGAGGGCTAAAAGGTCATGCAGGCAACCTGCTAAAGGAAATGACATATTGTTGTTCACATAGATACAGCTGGCATTCAGTGTCTTAATTATTCAAATTCAAAACAAGGTGGTCATTAAAGGCTAAACTGTAACGACATAAATGAAAACGAAAATTAGGATCATGGAGAGATGACTAAAAAGGTGAAAAACTTGCCTGCCAAAACTGCTACTTATTGGATTGCTTCCAACGGAACTGGCTTTGCTTCTGTGCTTCAGAAGGAATTCTTATGATCAACCACAGCTACAATGAAATAACATTAGAGCAGACAATTTAAAATAAAATGACTACAGTGATAATTGATAAATTAAGAGTTCAAGCTTACTGTGATAACAGTTTCCTGAAGCTTGTCTCTTGATTCCTCGTTTTCCTCTGGCTCTGGACAAGTAAGAGTTTAATATGAGAAATAATACATAGGGTTTAAATTCATCCAAAGCATTTAAAATATGAGAAATAATTCTGCTTTAAAATTTGCTCAAGCTGACTAAAACTGCTACCATCGGTACTATTTGTTGGATTGCTTCCAACGGTAATGTCTTGCTCTTGCGCTTCAGAGGAATTCTTTATGATCAACTAATAGCCACAATGCAATAATATTAGAGCAGACAATTTAAAATAAAATGACTACAGTGATAATTGATAAATTAAGAGTTCAAGCTTACAGTGATAACAGTTTCCTGAAGCTTGTCTCCTGATTCATCGTTTACCTCTGGCTCTGGACAATTAAGAGTTTAGTCTGAGAAATAACAATTCCATTTTTCAGGGGGAAAAGGGGAACACGGGGAAAAGAAAAGAACTCCTGGCGGAGGGGGAAGCGCGGGCTTAGGGAGCCGCTTCCCGAAAGCAAAATTGAACAATCTGTTACTGAGTCTGGAGGCTGGATCGACGACCTTGGACAACCACCCATTCCTAGGGTTCCTGACAGCGTTCGGCGGTCGATCGTATGCCGTCGTTTGAGGCCGCCTCTTCTGAAACTTGCCTCCTCCTCCTCTTCCTCCAACCTCAGAAGTGCCTTCGCCCGCCATCAAAGCTATGGCAAAAGGTGTTTGGAAAGAGAGAAAGTTGTCGGAAAGGTTTTTGGAGAGAGAGAAAGTCGCCGGAAACGTGTTTGCAGAGAGAGAAAGTTGTGGGAAATTAAATTCTAAGTGTTTGGCAATGTTTTTATAGTTACTCCACTTCACATAAATTTAGAAAAAAATTATTATTATAGAAACAAATAATTTTATCAAATAATTATTATTATAAAAAATTATTATTATAGAAACAAATCAGAACCAAATAATTTTATCAAATATTTTTACTTTGTATTAAATATTTGACTTATTTATCAAATAAGATTATTTGGATCTGATTTTTCAAATAACATAATATTCAAATAAGATTATTTTGATCTGATTTTTCAAATAGTTTAATATTCATATCCCATAACAATAACATATCTCATAATAGTTTTTCCTTATTATTATTTATTTAATTATTTAATATGTTTGTATATAAATATGTATAAAAATTTATATTAATAAAACCTAAATCAACTATTTGTATGATTATAAAATTAAAATATTTATAAAATGAAGTAAATTAATGAATAAACATATACAATTATAAAATATTTATAAAAATATTTGAATTATTAATAAATATATGCAAAATTTTGTATTAATCAAAAATTAAAATAATTATTTTTATAAAATATTTTTTATGATTATAGATTTTTTTTAAATATTTACAAAAATATTTGAATTGTTTGAATTTTTAAAAGTAGTATTTTTTAAATAAAATAAATAAATATTTTAAGGAAAAATAAATAGATATTTAAGGATAAACAAGTAGGTATTTTAGGAATATTCAAAAAAGATTTAAAGTGTTTTTTTTTTAAAACACCTACTTTGAGTGTGTTTTTTTTTAACTTACTGCAACGCTTAAAACGTTTTCCTTGACAACGCTTTTATTATAAAAGTTTTTATAGGAATCCAAAAAATTGATTTTATAGAATTTTTTTTTTTAACATGTCCCATAAGTATAAAAACATTTTTATATCATTAAAATTACTAAAATGATATTTAATTAATATGCCTGAGGTAATAATACAAAATTTAAAATAAAATATTTTTTTGTTTATCTATGGTAACCTATTTTTCAACAATAAGAAAACAAAAATATGTATTAAAAAAAGAAAAAATACCAACAATTACGAACTACATAAAATTTAGTACACTGTAATTAAACACTTTTCATATCCATTTAAAAAAAAAGCATTTGTCTTATCCAAAACATGATTAGCTATTTTAAGAAAAATATAATGATATCAGTGAAAATATAATTTGATTTTTAAAAGGAAATTATTATATTAAAAAAAATCATCTGCCTTATCCAAAAATACCAGATATTAAGAAACATAATTAGATTTATAAAGAGATGTAATAGGAAGGATAAATAATTTTATAATTTGTAAATATAATTTGATTTTTAAAGGAATGAATATTATCGATATATTAAAGGGTGAAGTGTTTAAAAAAAAAAGACTTACTTCCCAAAGTGCTTTACTCAAAAATACACTCACCAAGTATTTTTTTCAGAATTTACCAAATGCCTTTTTTCTCCAAAAAAACGCACAAAGTATTTTAAGCCTAAAAATACTTATAAAACTTCATTGTCAAACAAACCCTAAATCTATAACCTTTATATTCAAAACAAATCTATAGTAATATTATAGATTAATAATTCACTGAACTGTATTTGTAATAATAATAATTAGGAGCTGTCAAAAAAATAATTAAGTAAATTTTAGTAGATAATTTATAATTTTGCTATATAATAATAACCTAACAAAATATAAATTTTCAATTAATAATACTTAAACCAAACCACATACAAACAATTTATAGTGCGATATTCGTCATGCAAAAGCGAGAGCGTAAGAAGAAGAGGTCCTCAATTGGAGTCCAAAAAGATGGTTATTGCATTATAACTAAAGTATTTAGTATAAAAAAACTTATAATTATATCCTAATATAAACACTATGATTGAAAGACTATTAGTTAATAATTTCATAAATCTTGGGAATTTATATTCGGTATGATTATGAAATATTTTTAAAAATAAATTTAAAAAATTGTTCCTTTATATTTTATAAAATAAAAAGTTTGTTTGAAAACCTATAATACTTTAAATATTTTTAAATAAATTTATATTTTTTGTTTTATTATGAATCATTTTATTTGTTTGCATTAATATTTTTAAAAATTAATCATTTAAAACAATGAAAACCATAGAAAATAACAATCGGATGTTTTTTTTAGGCTAACAAACAGATGTTATTTAAAAACATAACATTTTCTATTTTTAAGAACATAAAATAATTTTATAAAAAAAAACATAAAATGAAAAACAATTTTGATATTTTAAATATGGTTTTTTTACTTTTATTTTAGAAAATATAATTGTTCTTGAAAATAGTTGTTAAACTTGTTCTTTTATAGTCATGAGTTTGATTTTATACCAAATTTTATTTTATTTTTATAAAATTATTTATGAGGATAAGTAATGAAAAATTATCCTTTCATTTATTTTAATCTATTTGATGGGAGTAGAGTTTATAATAATTCCTAATTATTTATTTTATCTTTTGATATTTTTTATTCAATTATCTTTTGATAATTTGAAATATTATTAATCATAACTAATATAAATGTACAAAAAAGTATTTTATTACATTAGATGGCTCTATATAATAAAATAATTATTATGTTAGTAATTTGAAGTTACATAAAAATAATTTATACATTTTATGGTTCGTCTATACATAATATATTTTGGATACACGTTCTTATATCCTAGTAAAATATTTTACAGCTTAGAAACCATTTAAAATTAAGAATATACTTTTAATAAGTGAAAATTATTATTTTATATGATATTATTATTATAGCTTGAAATTCAATGTAGGATATTCTACATTTTTCTTCAAAAGTAATATTCATCAAAATGCACAATGTATACATATAATAGACTTTTGTAGAGTCACATTGCATTAATATAATGAGTATCATTACGTTAAGTATTCATAAACAATAACATAGGGATATTTTGTCCTTTTTTTTTAGGGTATGAGGTGTGCTTGAGCGGGCAGTGCGCTGAGATACATTTAGGGTCCTCTGCATACAGATTAATTATGTCATTCAAGCGGGATAAGACCTTGGTAAAAGTTAAATCATTATAATACGTTAATTAGGTTAAAAATCGAGACCTTTGATTAAAATAAGAGAGATCTAGTAGCCCATATATATGTTAGGTGATTAAGGGATATTTTGTCTTAACAAAGGGATTCTTATTTCATTTGCATGTTGATCATCACATTTTAATGGTTTGGGAATTTTCAGCTACTATTATTGTTTTTAAAATGTATATAAGAAGTGTCAAAAGATTTCATTTACATTAAAATAATTTCAAATTAGTGATCTAGATTTATTTTAAAAAGAGTTTAAACATTAGAACAAATGATAAAAAAATAGAAATATCGTTTGTGATATGTCGATCGAACTCAAATGATTAATGGCTTGTTTTGAGCTGGAAAATGTCGGCCGAAATTGAATGTTTAGTGTCTCGATTGGTCCTTGGTATTTGGCGACCTGATCAAACTTGCATTATTAGAGGCGTGAGTCCTGGCCTAGAGGTTGTAGATATCTGGAAGTAAAATTATAAGCGTTTTGTTTTTGAATTGGTTCAACAAATTGGCGTAATTTAAAACTTCCCTCGTCAACGAGAGAACCGATTTTTAATTAAATAAATTATAAATTTAGTTTTTCGGTTAAATATTTTTGAATTCACCGATAAGTAAACTATCAGAGTTGAACCCAATATCCTTTCCTTTCTATATCATATATTTTATAAATGATAGACCATATAGGCTATGCATGATGACCATATGATTTGTCTATTATTTTAAAATATAATTTGTATATCTTAAAAATTATTATACTTGCACTTTCAAATTTTTTTTATATTTGTCCTATTTTCCTTTTGTTTTAATTTTTATATTTTTAAATATTTAAAATATGGTTTTTTTTAAATTGCTTGATATATAATAATAATAATAATACTATAAACAGTAATAAAGTTGTGATATTTTATAATTTAAAATAAATTTAATAAAATAAATTACCAATTAAATTTTAATAATTTAACTACTTAATTAAATTAATAACAATAATAAAAAGTTATCAACAATTATAAAAGTTTTGAAAATATTATTTAAAACATAACATAATTAGTTTTTACTTTTTTAAATAAATAAATAAAAGTATTTCAAGTACAACAAATTTACTACATTTAAAAGACAAAAATAAGAAGGAAAGGGTTTCGGGTTTGAGTCGGAGAGTAGTTTACTACATTTCGGGTTTCTTTTCAGGCGCCGACATCGAAAAAAAATGTTTATCTACATTTAAAAAAAAGTCTGAGATTTGATTTTTTTAAATAAAATCGTAATAGTAATAATAATAATTATAATAATTTATTTTTAATGAATAAATTCCAATAATGTATTTGAATTTTAATATTATATTTATTTTCATTCAATAATATAAATATTATCTGGTTTTTTTTAAATATAAGGTAATAATGATAATTTTAATAGATAACTTCTAATAATTTATGTTTAAATTCTAATATTACAATAATTTTTTATACATTTTTTAAAGATAAAACAATATGGTCAATTTTTAAAGTGTCTTTGAAAAATAAAAAATAAATAAAATTTTCTAAATATTTTCATGAATGTTATATGATTTACTTTTACATATATTTATGTAAAAATATTTACATATATTTCAATATATCCTTAAAATCCAATTACCCATTTTTTATATTCTTATTTAGAAGTTAGAACTCGTGATTTGATTTACTTTGATTTGTATTCAAATTTACTTCTAAAATCCCTTTTTTCTTAATGTTATTGAAAGAATAATTGAATACAATTTCACTATAATGTTTCCCTTTGACTTTTTCACAAGAAAAGTACTTTTATTTACTCTAAAATAATGTTTTATTTTTACATTCCTATCTAAGAAAACAATTCAATTCAATTTTATTTAAGAGTAAATGTTTTTTTTCCAAATATGTATATCTTTTTCTCTCAACATCAAATATTTATATTTTTGGTAGAAATTTATTTATTAGAGAATATTCCAGTACAAATTTAATAAAAATTACTTTCATTGCTTTGGAAAAGTATTTTCCAATCCAATTGTTTTTTTGAAGAGAAAAATAATTTTATTAATTCAAATTAGAAATAGATTAATAGAAACATAGAATCAAAATTGTTAAAAACCATAGATGATTAAATACTAGCCGAGTTAATAGCATAATAAAATTATTAAAAGTTTATATATTTGATAATTGAATATACACACTTGATATTTATGATCGTAGTTAAAATCATGATTTTGAATACAGCTATATTGATATTCTGTCATTGAATTTTATTTATTATGCGTGATGCTCTCTTTCTTCGTTTGAATCGCATATATAAACAATCGCCGCATCACGTAATGACAAACAAGCATGCCCAAAGCAATGACCATATGTCGGACCAAAGTATGACTAAAAAAATACGAAAACAATGAAAATATATCTTACTTAGCTCTTAATTTTATTGAGGAAAAAAATTATGGAAAAATGTGTAAGGAGTGATTTCATATTAAGAATATGAAATTAAGACATAAAATAGGAAATCACTTTTTGAATTATGAAACTTGTTATAAAATAGTTTTTTCTCTAACAAACTGTAGAATCATTTTTCTAAATATAATATCTATATAATAACAATTTGATTGGATTCTCAACTTGCCATTGTTGGCGTAGTCATTTACGCCTCTTTGCCAATTTTCTTCGCCGATAAGAGCGGTTGTTGTTTTTTTTTATCTTTAGTTATTAAGTTTAGTGCAACGCCGTGTGGTTGTCGGCTTGTCTTGCAGTGCGACGGCTTTTTGTCGTCGTTGTGGAAATGTTTTATTTACGTAAAGGCGAAATTTCGAAGCGGGTAAAAATATATCGGATAAAAAAATCGAGTGTGGTCGTGATATGTTGTAAAGCTATAATTCTGAACGTTAATTATGATGGTAATATCGAATGTGGCCATGCTCAGGCGTAAATGTATAGCTTTTGATCGATTTATTGTGCTATTAGCCTCGATGTTGTTTCGTTATATGTGGTTTTTAACGTTTGATTATATATGTTTGCTCGATATATTATTAGTTTGAATCGATAAAATTATTTTTCTCTTAAAAACAAGAGTTTAATAAATTATTTTTTAAAGAACTATTTATTTTTTAAGTCATGTTTATGCTATCAATTTCAATTCTTATTTTAGTAAAACAAATATTTAAGATTTTTCAAGTCTCGTATTTTCTTTTTTGATAACGAACACTTTCTTTACATTATAGTAAACTCTGATCACCAAATTGACCCCTCACCTTTTTTTGCCCTTACTTATTTAAACATTGATAGTTCTATAACTTGACCTAGACATGATGGGCCAAGTCTAGTAATTAAAATACAATAAAATTAAATAAAACACAACAGAATATAGAGAAAAAATACATTTTACTAAAAATATATACAACAAATAAATGAGTCAATGACCCATATATAGTAATAACGGTGGTTGGAGCCTATAATTCTAAGGCCTCCACCCACAAATGGAGTTAGACCTACAAATTCTAAGGTTTATTCTTTTAAAGACCACCAGTTCGGCCCAAATTCTACCCTTCACTTGCTGGAAATATAGGGACTGTTTGGTTCATGTTACTGAAAACCTTTATTGAAAACAATTTTTGAACTAAAAACTATTTGTGTTATTTGAGTTTAGTGTTTTTTATGTATTTTGTGTTTTTCAAGATAAAAACTGGAAGCAAGTATGTTCTCCGTGTTTTTTTGTTCTTTATTGAAAGGTCGATCGGATTAACTCATGGTCGAGAGGGGACCTCCGTGACTCCGATGGATATAGAAACTTTTATCAAAGCAGTCCGTCGAAATCCATGGAGCGAACCCGCTACAATCCTTATGCTTAGAAAATAATGCGGAAGCGAAATTGAATTTTTTTCTTTCTTTTCAAACACTTGGATTTCGGAAAAATTGGTACAGAGTTTCTGTTGTTTCGGACTTTCAAATTTACAAAACACAGAAAGCGTTTAAAAAGCGGCTTGTCTTTTCGATCGTCAACTTCTTGGGACTCCTCGTCCACAGCCCAATCAAACACAATATATACGCATATACATTTATTTTACTTCAAATCAGCCAGAAACATTGAGCTTTTCTTGATTACATCTGGCATTTATGGTGAGGCAGGCAGGTCGTGACCCGCCTCTTGTCTCGTCCAGCGAGGATCAAGCCCACGTAGTTTCACTTTTCAAAATAACGTACATATATACCTATATACGCTGACAAAATATTGATATATCTGATATATAAAATGTATATACAATGGGAAATCAGGTCGTCGTCTCCTGATGGCTCGACTCACTTGCACTTGCAGGAGGGTATTCTCTGGTGCACTTGTCACCGGGTCGAAAATGTTTTGAAACATACGAGGGAAGAATGAGTTAAAGGAGCCAAATGAGTGCTGCATTTTCGTTAATATAGCATTTCGGTATATATCAAAATAATACATACCATACAATTAAAATCAATTTATACCTTAAACTTTTTTTTCTTTCTTTCTTTCTTTAAGTGAACCCGGGAGACTCGCAGGCGGTTTAGGATGCGCGGTGAGGGCGGTCGTTCGTCGCCTTGCTACCGCATTCTTGGAAACTCACGCTTTGCATGGGTTCAGTCTGTATCACGTGTAAGGATACACTCTAAACACTGTTCCCTCCCTCGGTTAGTAGCGCATAACTACATACAAATCTTGCGGCAGGTTATCGACCAATATTAGTCATACTTGGTCGTATGAGGTTAGGAATTAATTAGTAAAACCTTTTTCAAAATACATTTCTAAATCCATTTAAATCATTTACTTTATCATTTATACATTTATGCATTCTTTACACATTTTTAAACTTCCATAATGCCTTAATATATGCATACATATATAATTTAATATAAATATATATATTGATGCAAGATAAACATGTACATTAAAATTTTCATTTTACATTCAAAATCGTTCACTTTTAAAACTCAATTTGCAAACATCGTTTTACGCTCATTTGTTCGTAGCTCAAACTTCATTTGCCAAAATTAATTCGGTTTCGGTCAGGTAGTCGCACTGCCTTTTTCAAAACCACAACCACACATTAACCATAATTTCCATTTAATCCACCATACACACTCCCATTCCTATATTCTTATTCCTCTATGGTCTATTTTACTTAGAGATTTACTTTAGGAATCAATCAATGAATCATCCCAACTAAAAAAGTTATGAGCATTTTTATGCCAACTAGTCAATTTAGATTACATTAGGGATAGTTTGTATTACTCATTTTCGAGGTCTTAACTTCATATTTGACATTATCTCTTTGTACTATTTTAAAAATTTAGGTGCTAAGGGTTCTCCTATTGGAATCCTTACAAATCAGACACCCAGAAACTCGGGATAGTCCTAGCACCGGAATTTCTTTACATGTTCAGCCCCGAGCAATTTGGCTTGTACATGGCCCCACTTTGAGTAAATGTTTAGGCCACTTAGAATCAGAATTTGACAATGCCTATTTCTGAATGTTTCGTTCTCCTTGAAGTTTAGTTTAACTAGAAACTTAGATCATAATCGAATCGAGAAATGAGCAAGTTCATGGCCCAAAAATCTGGTATTTGGTCCAAACGGAGCGGAGCATTTCCTGTCTCTGCAAGAGCCAGTCCCTTAAATTTTTTTTCCAAAATGTGTTTTGCTTCCATTTTCCATCAATTCAACTCTATAGTCCATATCCTTTCAAAACCATTTCATTTTCATCTTGACATCTATTTTCTATTCAATCCTCTTTCACTACTTATCTTCTTTCAAAACCTTTCATTGAATTTCTCCCGATACCATTCCTATTATGGGTTATGACATTTTCGACTTAAATATGATGATTAGTTAGGGTTTGTTCCACAAGCCTAGCTTCAATTACTCTCAATTACCATGAATCCAACTTAAGGAGATTCCATAACTATCATGTACCATATGGATTTTACCACCCTGGCCTCAATCAGAAATCTTTGATTAGGATGAAATCCCCAACAAGCCTAGGTTTGGGAGACGAGCTAATAACCATGCTATTGTATGGAGATTCATACAAAAATTCATAGTTCCATACCTTTTTGGAGCTTAGCTTCTCTTCTTCTTCTCTTCCTCTTCCTCTTCTTCTCTCTTTTCCTCTTCTCTTCTCTCCCTCTCTACGGTTCTCTCTATTTGGAGACCAAATTTGGTCTTCTCTTATCCATGTTTGTTAAGGTCATGTTTGGCCGAGTGGCTCCCTTTTTTTTTCTTAACTTTCTCATTTTGCATCTTGAGTCTTTTTGTTCTCTCTATTTATTGACTTTCTCTAGTACCTTGAATCCATGCTTCTTCTATTTACATTTCCTTTTTAAACATTTCATATATTATGTGACGCCCCATTTTCCGGGGGTCCGTTGACTACCTGTCAACCCGCGGAAAATCTATACGTGTCGTATCATAAGACGCATACACGAGGTAAAAATACGCTCTTGGAAGCCGTAAACCCGATACTCCTTAAAAACAAATATCGACTATTCTCAGTATCTCCCGATAATTGATAGTTGATTACACTTTTGCTCCTGACGTATATTCTGATCTGATTTTAATACATGGCTCATGTCGAAAACCATCAAAGCCACCAATTGAGCTGTGAAAAAATTAGCCTCGACTAAGTTGTCTTCAAGGAATGCTCCTGTACACGAAATGATATTCCCTCAGCCCGGGGTGAGCTATCGCTGAAGTAGTGGAATCACCCTAAGTGGGTTACTCTCCACCCCAAGTGCATATCACGATCTTTCCACAGGAAATAAGCAGCGCCCTTTCAGTAAATACGGTGATCCTACTTAAATGTCTACATGTCATCTCATGTCACGAGTCCTCACTCCACTCACCACACTCTGCCTCAAGCCATGTATGAGAAAACATAATCATTGTCAAAACAAACCTGTTGTTCTGAAATATACCACCAACGTGTCAAGAAAATATGAGACTACCCTCCGAGGCGAATTGTCAGAGCTCAGAATAAAGCCATAGTCCTCATCCAAAATGATCCGTTGGCCCATCTCCCAACCCAATTCCTCCTGAATATCATCCCAGAAATTTCAACCATGTCCGTTGACTAAAAATCATGTCATGCACTCACACCTACTTCTAGGTTACCCAAAGGCATGAAATGCATTATGCCATTTCAAACCACTATACAATATGTCAATATGCATATTTTCAATCAACTACAATTACACACATGTAATCTCAACACATCAACCATCACCTAATTTAGCTCACTGAGCCATTTACAATATCATCTCCAATGGCTATAAACATACCAACTCGAGAGATCAGGTCATTTTGTTAACACATTAAATCATGTCTTAACCTATCTATTTCCACACCTACCAAGCCACTTACATCAAACAATTCCAATGCCAAACACATGGACATCTATGGTCCATTTCATACAAATCGGATCGCTTTTTACTGGGCCCCAAAATGCAGCGTGTGGCTTGTCCACTCGGCAGCTCCACTCTTCCTACATCTGCCTCTCGCGAACTCGAATTCCATTCCCATTTTTTGCTTCCTACTTCACCAAAACATAATTTATTATATAAATTATGATATTAAATAGCCAAATCAGTCCCTAAACTGATTCTGACCACCAAAAAATATTCTAAAATTTCACACTGCTCCAGTGGTTTAGAATCGATCAAACGGTCCCTCACGGCCTCAACTTCAACTCAACATCACAAAACACTTAAATAAAGTGTAAAACAAGTAGATAAACCCTACATTTATGGAGTTGTCAAAACTCCCGAAAATCGCAGCCTACGTCATTGCCCCCTCCGAGAACAACTCTCCTTCACGCGGCGAATCCGACTGGCCTGGATTCTACAAACCTAGAGATAAGGATAATAATTCTCTCTCTAAAAATGTGAGAACAAACTTTCAGATCTCCTTTTCCTTCCTCCTACGCCTCGTCTTTTCCCTTTTGCTTTTATTCTTTCCTTTTTCTTTTCTTTTTCTTTTCTCATTTCTCTCTATCCTCTCTTTCATTTTCTCTCCATTTCTCCCCATTTTCTCCTTTCTCTTTACCTTTCTCTCCTCCTTTTTGGAGCATTATACGTATGAGACAAAAGAGGAAGTTTCCTCCTCTCCTTCCTCAATCCAAATGAGTGGCTACCCATTTTCCATCCCTTTTCTTTTATTTCATAATTCTTACGACATCACGCACTCAGCCGCCTATCATAAGCCATGGATTCATTTCCACACATGGCTAATTGTGAGTCATTCCTTCTATGCCAAGTGTCACATTCTTGATGTGCCATGTGACATCCCCTTATCTTGCCATGTGTCATCCGACACCCCACGCCTCGAAAAAACGTGAAATCCCGACCACCTCGGAATCTAACGAAATTCGACGCGTAGCTTAAATCTCACAGATTTACTGAACTGGACAACCCGTTTCACTATCCTGGAGATCAGAAAAATTCCTGATTTTTGATCAAACATATAATTTTTACCTTTCTGTAGTACCAATTTTCTCGCCTTATATGATTAATCCCTACTTTCCTTTTTATGATCATTGTAACCCGGGCATGCTCATTTTATTTACCTTTGTTTCATTATTAATTCAAGCCTGCTTTGATAATTCTGAATTTATCTCCAAATAATATAATGCTGCTGTCTAAGGCAGATATTCTCCCACATGATTTGCAACTATGCCTCTCTAACTTGTTAAGCACTATTGTTTTATAAGATAAATAGTCTTTGAAAAACATCGCTGCCTTTATAACTGCTTTTGTTATTAATTCTATTTATCTATGTTATCATGTTTAAAAAACTGAATCATATAGTGTTTCTTCCAATATTTATTTTTTAAGAATTATAACAATAAATTTCAAAAACAGAACACATTCAAATATTCCTGAATGGGTCCAAGCTTCCACCCACCAAAGATAAGATGGTCCGTTAAACCTAGAGATTGAGGAGGACTCCAAATTAATTATAGCTTATTATAAAAAAAAATAGTTTATTTCAATTATTCAACTTAAGGGTATTTTGGAGGGTTTGTGAAAGCAAATATAAAAACGGATTATTTAGGCAAGAAAGAAATTTGAAATACCGATTCATATATTTGGTAGTAAGATTTTCCTACAATTTCCTTTAAAAATCGAATTGATTTGTCTACAAGCGTAGCTCAATTGGTAGAATATCCAAGGAGATGAGAGGTAATAGGTTCGAGTCTTAATGAGGACGATTTACTATATTATAACAAAATGCTTAGTTATAAAAAAAAAAAATCAAATCTATTTCCTTATTCGTAGTTTTATTTCAAAAAAAAAAAAAACTGATATCTCCAAAGGCCATAACCAAAATAAATAAGCCCAATTTAATAACGTGAATAAGAGTATAATTGAAAGCCACAACAAATCAAATTTAAACTATTAGTGAAGGCTCACAAGTAAAAATCAAAATAAAATATTATGCTCCATGTGCATAACACTTAAGCCCAAAAATCAAATAATTCTCTATTGTTTTTGTGAATGAATTTGTGTTTGGAAACTCAATTTAAAAGAACTCCTTGTCTCCTTTCATTTGTTTCAAAGCAAGATTTAAAAAAAAAATCTATTTACCTTTAATTATCGCTATGACCTAGTTCTCATAATAATGCATGTAAAATAAATAAAACATGAGAAATAAGTTATAAATAATGACCTTATTTGTAAATGTTTTACTAAAAGATTTATCAAATGTGTGTTCTTGGTTGAATTGTTATTTTTGTACTAGAATCACAAACTTATTTTTAAATTGTCTAACAAATTGATAAGAAAAAAATTAGAAACTATGTACATGTAATATTTTATCTAAATTTAAATTTAATCATTTCAATCGATGATATTAAAATTTTTGGCATTGATTTAATATATTACTTTAAGACTTTACAATTATGCTACCAATTGGGTTTACTCTCCAATGGTTATCAATTCGAATACCATTAGGGCTATTGAAGGTTTATTCAATCATTAATTTTAAGCCTATGTGATTAGTCAAGATGCGTGCAAAGAAGCAAACATAATATTAATTTTTATGTTTACTTGTTAGAAAATTTGTGAGGAAAAAGAAAAGAGAAATGGAAAAAATAGATTTAAAGTTACTAAATCGTACTTAATAATTTTTCAAATTCATTTTAGTTATTGTGTATCCTCTATATAAAGATTAAATTATTTAAAAATGTATAGTTTCTAACCAAATTTTAACTATATTTATTTTTCATATTTTTTTACATAATAAACTTAAGAAAATAATTTTAATTAATATAAACTAAACACGAAAAGCAAAAGGATGAAGTTGGAAACTATATGATTTTGGGTATCTAGGGTTTGTATAAGTTGTTAGGTCTAATTTAAATTATTATCAGGAGAATTAAATTTTAAAAAATTAATAAGAAGTTAAAATTGAAATAAACTCAAAATCTTGTTCAACAAGGGCCTAAAGCCTAAAAGAAAAGGCCAAGATAGTTGCTGAGTTGAGCTCAAATAATCCATATATGAGGTTTCACCTTATATTCACTTAATGATGTGGAACACTGTAACTAAGTTTTGATTCATTAAACATTTTTTTTTTTATCAGTAAAAATCAAGTATTATAAAAGGAAAAATCTTAGGAGTACACAGGACGTGGACAACCAGAAAAAGCCTAAACAAGGCAAACAAAAACCTACTCTACACTTAACCAAGTGAGGAAACTGCAAACAGATTTTTGAATTAGCGTTACATAGGTTAGCCTAAGTCCATAAATTAGAGATAAAACTAATTTTAATCCTCCACGTGGTAGCCTCTGCTTTCGAACGCCATCCCTGCTTCTAGCACTATGAGTCTCAAAAATGCACACGAGGAGTCAGTCCATATTTTTCCGCTTCTTTCCCACTTACACCCTCGCTGCTGTGCCGATGGCGACCGACCGCGAACACCCAACTAATCCCCACCATTGACAGAAACAAGTCCCACAACATTTTTGCACTTTTGCAATGGATCAGTAAGTGATCTACGGTCTCCTCGTCCTCCTCACACAGAAAGCATCTGTTAGCGAAAGCCATACCTCTGCGTTTAAGATTATCCAAAGTGAGTATTTTGCCCCATGCAGCTTCCCAAGAAAAGATTCCCATTTTTGACGGCATCATCAATTCCGCACGTTGGGAAAATCACAAGCTGGATAAGTCATACCTTTATACATGACCCAACTGAAACCTTTCCTTACTTCCTTTTAGTAAAAGCATGTCTTCACCGCTTGCCTAAATGATCGTGAAGAGTTTGAAGAAATCTTGCCATCTCTTCAATCTCCCAATCATTGAGAGCTCTTAAGAAGATTGGGGACCATCCTCCAGCCCCTCCCTTGCTATCCCACATGTCAGCCACCTTGGCCTCCTTATTCAGGGCTAAATTAAAAAGCACAGGATACTTAACACACAACGCCTCCTCTCCACACCATACATCCTTCCAGAAGTTGATCTTCTACCATCCTCAAGGGCAAAGACCGAGTTCTAGAAAAAACTGGGCCATTCTTTCCTGATATCCTTCCATAAACTGGACCCATAACCGCCTTTCTCGATCATCGGTATGCTACCACCACTAGACTCGCAAATTTATCGCGAAATAACCTTCCTCCAAAGCCAGTTCCTTTCGCTGCAAACCGCTAGCCCACTTGTCAGCAACCTTTATTCATCAAAAGAGAAGCTTAACTCACGCCACCTTGCTCTTATCCATGATATCAGGGCCTATCTTACCAAAGAAATTTTTCCGATCTCGTCGCTTCCCGCCTTTATGAAACCGCTTCGATCTCGTTCCACCTGAAGACAAACCTTCTGCGGGCATTCTAAGAGAGAGAGATAATAAATTGGAAGATCGACAAGGCATTTACGAATGAGCGTGGCCCGCCCACCCTTAGAGATATACTGAATCTTCCATGAAGCTAACCTCTTTCGAAATCTCTTCATCGAGTCCCATATTCCTATCGCCTATGCTTGGCACCTGTGGGAAGGCCCAAGCAGGTGCAGGGAAGGATCCACTCTGCGCCCCAACCCATTAGCTAACTCCTCCGGCATTGTCCACCTGACCCATTGAATGATTTCGCTTTGTTTAAGTTAATTTTCAATCCTTATAGCGCTTCGAACCACATCAAAATCCATCTTATAATTTAATCGATCTGCTGAATTTAGCGTAAAATACAAGGTCATCAAAGATAGAGGAGGTAGTCAACCAGCTCCCCCCCTCTCCCATCTATAATCCTACTACCAGAAAGATAATTACCTTCAATCGCTCGGTTTATCAAGCAACTGAGAGCTTCCATACCAATAACAAAGAGATAGGGAGTAGGGCCTCGCCTTTGTCTCCAACCCCTTAGAGCTAGGAAAGTAGCCGCCACCGTGATCCGCTTGATGAGAACCGGGGCGAGGCCGGATATGCACCATTTTATCCAGCTTAACCACCGGTTACCAAAACCCATCCTCCCATGACCTGTTCAAGAATTCCCATCCGATACTCATCGTAGTTTCTTTCAATATCAGCTTGTGGTATACCATCCCTTGCTTCTTCCTTCTCAAGGTTGAGTCCATCAATTCATTTCAGAATCAACACTGCATCCAGACCGTCTGCCTTTACAAAAGCATTTTGAGACTTCGAAATCACCTTGTGTAGAACCCTCCACCTCGTTAGCCAAACTTTGGCCGTAATCTCAGATAAATCCGCCCACAAGACTTATTGGCCTTAAATCCTGTCCTCTGCGCCTCCTGCTTCTCGGGAATCAACACCAAAAAAGTCGCATCTCGGGATTCTCGACAAATCTACTTCCGACTATGAAACTCCTCAAAACCAAGGACTTCCTTCTTCACAAAATCCCAGCTAAAAATCCAAAAAGCAATTGGAAAACCGTCTGGACCGGGGGCCTTATCACTATTAAGACCCGAAATAGCTTTCAAAATTCTTCCTCAAGAAAATTTTCCAAATTTTTTATCGCCTTCCTCCGAACCAATCTCATTGATTGCCATTTCAGGAAGGGAAGGACTCCAACCTCTAGGATCCGAGAACAGATTCTGGAAGGCCGCCACTAAACCATCTTTTATCTCTGCCTCCTTTACTAACTTTCTGCCATTGATGCGAATACTATTAACAAAATTACTTCTCCCCAGGGCATTCACGTTCCATTTAAAGAACCCCGTGTTCCTCTCCCCTTCCTTAAGCCATGTCTCTTTGGATTTTTGTCTCCAAGAGATCTCCTCTGCGAGGGCCCAGCGTTTGAAGTCGGCTTTCGCTTTAACCCGCTCCTCCACTTCCTCCAGATTCAAATCCCTTTCCATCTCAAGATCATCCCAGTAAGTCACCCTACGGAGGGCGTCCTTCTTGTTAGTTTCCACTAAACCGAAACTGCTCCAAGTTCGTATCTACCTTTTAGAGCTACTTGCAAGAGAGAATGAAGTTGTAAGTGATTCATTAAACATCATATTCAATTTTCTTTAAGAGCAAGCCATTCTTTCGTTTTCTTTTCTTTTCTCACTAGCCAAACACCCTCTGAGGATGAGTGGCTAAACTCCCTCCTTCCTTGAAGTAAAGGGCACGGGGCAAAGGAACCTGAGGCAAATGAAGATTTCTCATGTTTTTAATGCCGGTATTCACTAACATTTATGTGTTTTCCTTAAACTCTAGGTTTAGATCCCTTCGAGTCACCTTGAATGGGCCGCATTTCGTAAGCTTTCTGTGTGGTTCACTGACGCCTTATCATTGATCCAAAGGATGTTCGTTAGTTATCATTTATGAGCTATTGGAAGGTGAGTCAATGAGACATGTTTTTACTGTCTGAGACCATTAATGCTCAGTGAATACCATTTGCAAAGGATAGTTATTTTGGGTCAACTTTTATAGCTAAATGAAGAACCGGTTCAAAAGATGACTATAGGTCATCCTCCCTAACGCGAGGAAAAGACCCGAGAAACCCTCATTCGGCCTCGAGAACCTGCCCAAGAACCTAACACTTCCTAAGGATTTCATTTTTATATTTTAACTCATTTTACTTTTAGTTTTTTCACCACAAAAATCCACTCTTTTATAACAACCCAAAAATCCAAAATGAATTCAATTAAATTTAAACTTCAACGCTTTCGGCCATTTACACGAAGAAAACTCCATCTCGTGATTATCCTGATAATCCACTGTATCTATAGTAAAGGCTACTCCAGTACGAAAAGTTGTTATAAATTTTGTTGATTCGTAATACCTCTACAGATCAGCATACAATATGAATAAGTCTAGAAGTGAACAAAAGGAGAGAAAAATAGGAGCGAGGAGCAATAAGTTTTTTCCTTAGACACAAAGATACAAGAATCATTTGAATTTAATTATTTCCCTTTATGTGGCCTTGCATGTTTTGAATCAATTGTAAATTTTATCTATATCTTTCATTATTTTATTGGGTCTATCCAATAAAACTCTCTCATTAGTTGTATAAGGGGAAATTATGTTTAAATAGCATGATTATGAAGTACACCTAAAATTAAGGAAATGAAAACTTTTTTCTCAAACAATCCAAACATATAATAAGGCTATCAAAATTATGAAAACATGTGGTGAAATAGTAACCTCACATTTTAATCCAAAAACGTTTTCATATGAGGCCCACGTGTTCATCTCTCCTCCCCACCCTCACCCCACCTCTAGTTGCACCCTCATCCAATCACACTCGAACCACCCATTTTATTTTTTTTTATTAAATTTTAATTTTAATTTTTTATGTATACAAATTAGTGTTGTGACGCCCCAAATCCTAAAGGTCGATTTTTTTTTTTTTGGCTAATGGCCAACTTTACCGCGGATTGTGGCTGCACTGGTAGGTTGTCGCGACAGCCTCGTCGCACCCGCCCACCACACTGATCGAGCCGCCAGAGCCCCGACGTCGCACTGCCGCGCTGCCACGCCAGATCGGGCACCTACCATGTGTGCGGTCACAAGACGCCGCGCACCGTACCAAGGCGTCATGTGCGCTAGGGCTTCGCTTGTCTCGACCCTATCGCGGGCTAACCCCGCCCTAACACCACGCCATCGTCGCAACAAGAGGCCGTAATTCCCTATCACAAGAGAGAGTTCTCTATCGTGACCGAGACTTTTCCCTCCATGGCCAAACTATGTCACGACATCAAACACTGTTGTGACACAGGACCAGTCGAGCACTATCGCAATAGAGAAGAACTCTGTCGCGACCCAGCCCATCTCGGCACTGCAGATCTCGCCATCATGCATTCGCCGACACACCTAGGTCGTAGTCGCGCGCGACCGGGACCATGTAGCACTCAGACTTCCATCATGATCGAAGCAGACTTCACACACGACAGAGGATTCTCTATCGCGATAGAGGACCAGAAATGGGCAGTAGCCCATCCCTTCTTATCTTCTGCGCTTCCAATTTTCTTCCATACATTTTATCAAGTACTACAGCTTCTATACAATTTGTACTAATAGTATAATGTCCGAGAATGACACACCCCCAATTCTTACTAGCAAATAAAAGCAACAATTCCACGTAACCCCACCATTACTTAAATCGACTGTAGAATCCCCGTGAACAAGCCACAAGCTGTTTGGGTCGAAACCCGTATAAAAAAATTTTCTTTTCTAAACTTGTGATTTTATAAAATTTCTAAGAAGATAACAAATTGCATACACGACACATCCCAAAACCTGTATATACAGTTTACACTTTTCAAAATATGGCAACCAACACACTTTTTCAAAGAGCCTCAGGCTCATCACATTTTCACAAAAAAAAACTATGTACATACATATGCTCAACTGTACAAATTCAAAGCTATTTCTCACACAAGTTATTTAATATAGCACTATAATTAGAAGTCAAAGAGGTCCTAATATGTCCTGCAATATCCACAAGTAGCTCAGATCCGGAAATAGTTCTTAAAACTGGAAAATAATGAGCTAAACGAGCTTAATGAGTGTATGCTTTACAAGATGCTTGTTTTTTTTCCTGAAAATATCTCAAACTGTAAAACTATATTTTACAAGACATTTTCTAGAAACCTTGTTTGCTTTGTTATAAAAGTTTCTAAAACTTTTCAGAAACTGCTTGCTTGCTTTGCTTTAAGAGTTTCTAAAAACTTTTCATATTATGCTTGCTTGCTTGCTTTAAAAGTTTCTAAAAACTTTCGTACTATGCTTGCTTGCTTGCTATAAAAGTTTCTAAAACTTTTCAGAAACTACTTACTTGCTTTTGCTGTAAAAGTTTCTAAAAACTTTTCATAAAATGTTTGTCATACCGCTGGTCGATTTTTAAAAGTGTATGAAAAAATGCTTATAAATTCAAGATCAACCACTTCGAGGTCTTTGCTCATTGCACTCCCAAGAAACACGGAGTCTGACTTAACCGTGTTTGAAGGACCTTTGGCCCACATTACCTTTCCCAGAATATAAAAGACTGGTCTACGCCACCATATAACATCTAATGCGCTTAAATCTCTATATACTCTAAGATGCGCTACTCGCCCCCTAATACGCCATGATGCAGAACTAAGTTTGGCCGACTGAGCAAATCTAAAATGCAATGAAATGCATGTCCCCAACTCCCACCGCAAGACGCATTCTGAATACCTTCACCCCAGACGCCGCTTAAAACTGTGATTTAAGGCCTGTTTTATAAAACACACTTATGGTTTTACAAATCAAAGCCATTGCTTGCTTGCTTGCTCTTTGAAATATGGTTTAACAAATCAAAACCTGTGAAACCCCGAGAAAATATAATTTTCTGAAAAATGGCGAAATGGTAATTTTGGTCAAAATTCGTAATTTTTCAGTCTCGATGACGAAATTACATCACCGGTTTGAATCATCTCTAAAATCTAGCCTACTATGTCGAATTTCACACCCCGGCATACCAAATTTCACGCTGGAGAAGACGTAGAAAACATGACACTTTAAGACTTATGAGCTGCCCAAGAGGTGCCAGTCCCGGGCAGAATGCAGTCAAACACGGTACCTCAAGTAGGCTCATAGCGACATGTTAACTCCTAACTGGAGCGGAATTCCAGTCATCTGGATAATGATACAAAATCCTCTCAACCAATTATATGCGGCTATGGCAAAGTGAGGACAAAGAGAGCTTCTTTCCACTTTGGAGCCTGAATACAGGCACAGCGAGAGAGGTGCAGCATTTAAAAATTATAGGGATTTCAAGAGTAGAGAAGATCTACCTCCTCTCTTAATCCCGACGATCGAACTGCCGCTCCTATTGAGCAAGGCTGTGTTTCAAGCCCCACTGCAGTGGCTACGTACGGGTACTCGCTGTAGTCATTAAACTCCGTGGCGCAGGGCTTCCTACTTGATTTACCCTCGCTTGCCGCTTTGCTAACGCTACTGGACGGAGGTCGAGTGGTCAGCTTGATCGATTCCAAAACTCGGACCGAATTCGTTGGAATATTTTCAGCCCGCTTTCAGACAGCCAGTGGACCGTTTGCGGCTCACGGTAATTTATGCACAAATTACGATTCAAAGGTGATATGAAAGTTCGAAACGACCACGGTTTTCGGTTCCACAAAGGACCGATAGCTCAGCGCAGTGGCTGCCCATGGACGTACCTCACTTGTGACACCCCGATCCCCTCGAGAGTCCATCGACCACCCGCCAACCCGCTGGTATCACCGTGGACGTCGTAACCCCACATTTTCATGAAAATCGAGCAAAGTCCCTTTCAGACGGAGAGCCCACCAAATACAAAACCTGTATATAACCGGTCCCAAACATCAATATCATGAGTACAAACAGCCGCTTAGGCCCAAATACAACACTACTCATCAATATATATATATATATATATATATATATATATATATATATATATCCAACTATATCCAATAGTTTCCAAAGTTCAATTGTTTTTACTCTTATACAACATATATTAAAATTAAAACAATTCTAATACATGTAGAACCATCAAAGTCACACTCCGGCTTTCTTCTAAAACTTAGTCTCTTAGACGAGTCATCTCCTCGCATGCTCCCTGCACTGCAAAATAAGTATTCTCGACAGTAATGGTGCCTTAACGCTCACAAATGATTCAATCCTAAGTGGCTTACTCTCCACCTTAAGCAGATACGCAATGATCCAAAGTAAACACATATCCAAGCAAACGACGACCTA
Organism: Tetrastigma voinierianum; assembly: GCA_016808115.1. NCBI lineage: Eukaryota > Viridiplantae > Streptophyta > Magnoliopsida > Vitales > Vitaceae > Tetrastigma > Tetrastigma voinierianum. The sequence continues at coordinate 121,527 of JAEQBH010003536.1, forward strand.
CTGAACGCCTTAACCTGATCATCTCATACCCCGAGTCCTCATCGATTCCCCACACTCGCCTATACTCCCGTGATGAGAATTATTTGCATTTTATTTCGCGGACAACCCTACGATATATCAATCAACGCTCGACGATTGATATTATTTACGGACTACCCTCCGACGTATATCACCAGTCGCTCTCGACGATTGATATTTTTGGTATGGACTACCCTCCGATAATTATCATTTTTAGACAACCCTCCGAAACATTTCTCTCTAGACTCATCTCATGCACTCACTTTAGACTCATCTCATGCACTCACTCCTATCAGTCTCTGTGGTGTCCCTTGGGCATAGTAATGCAATGATGTCAATCCCATTACGCTTTATAACACACGCAAATATATAAACACGCATATATTCACATAAAAATTAAATCACACAATCATGTTATGAAATTTCGCATTTCATCACATCAAAATTAGCTCACATGAAGCAATGATCGCATCACGAAAGCAATTTCTACTTGAATTATCGACTAACACATTAATTCACAAAAATTTATTTTGTGAATACTGCCCTAGAATAGTGAAACCCTACACTATTCCCTTAAAATCATTAATCAAGTGTTCACTTTGTGAACCCGAATTTCATGGTTATTACCGACCCTATACATACCAAAGCACCATTTTATACATAATTTCCAACATACCCATCACAAATAAATCCGCGAACCGCACTCCGCTATCTATTCGGCGCTTCAAAATTATAAATAATCTCTGGCCCCAAGATATAAAATAGTTCTCCTGCTTCAGGTGAATTGTGACTTTCCCACTTTTATCTATCGCTTTACTTTTTTCCTCAAAACCAAGTTTTCTTGAGATTGTTTTTTTTTTTTTCTATTAAAGTTGTTAAAACATGTGGTTGATTAAAAAAATCGTGATTAAATTATTCAATCTTATGCGTTTCATATATTATTTATAAATGTATTATAAATATGTATTATAAATGCACAAGTGTCATGTATTTATAATAATTATTATAATTTGAACTTTAATATATGATTATGGAATTACAAATTGATTTTTTAATTATGGTTAACCAAAAAACCGATATATGGTTAATTGAACAAATGGTTAACCGAAGATTTGGTTAAACATATTAATTATTAGGTTTTTTTATTTATATGATTAAGAAACCAAAAATCAAGGGATATTTATTTATACACTGATCTGATTGTAATCTAACTATATCCAACTAAGAGGTAGTGAGAGAAGAGAAGCCAAATGAGACCATTTTTTGATTAAAATGGTTTAAAGTAATAATCATGCCATTTAAACATAATTCCCCCTTATACAACTAATGAGAGAAAGTTTTCATTTTTTTTTAGTATACTCTATTCCAAGTTATTGGATGGACTCAATAAAATAATTTAATAATGAAGGATCGAGAAATTAATTCAAAACATTCAAAGCCACATTAAGGGAAATAATGAAACAAAAGAAGACATTAAAATATTCCATTTGTAATAAGCTTCAAATGATTATTGTATCTTTGTGTCTAAAGAGAAAAAACTTATTTAAATATTTAAACATAAATGAAAAATATTCTTTAATAATATTTAACCATAGTGGATGAAACATATGAAAGAATGAAAGAATTTAACTAAAATAAAAAGTCATGATAATTAAAAAGATTATTTTTGCATTTAGAATTTGATTAATTTGATAACTGTGACTTTTAAAGAACCTAAAGATTTATGTTATGTTGCTTTTTATTATCAGGAAGTGTTAAGGAAAAACAATTAGAAATGATTTTCTCATAGTAATCTTTATTATTAAAAATAAAAAATCAAATCAAATTATTGAAAATTACTTAATGACATGTTTTTTCCATAGTTATTTTTAAAACTGTTTTTGATTCATTATTTTAAAAATAAAAAATGAAAAACTTCTATTTATCCTTGAAGATTTTTTTTTATTGTACTTTATTTTAAGAAGTTAGAAAAAAAAACTAATTAAGGAGTATAACGAATTTTTAAAAATAGATTTTTTTTTGTTACATATTTTTTTATAATAATAGTGGCATGGGCGATTGACTGAAAATGCTAATATTTAGTGGTTCGATTTTAATTTATATTTTATACAAATCTCAGTTTCGATTTAGGTTTCAATTTACAAAATACAAAAATCATAATTTCGGTTAATCAACTTTTTTTATTACATGCACAATTGCTTAATTAAGCAATTGACAACTAAACAAAATTTTTAAATAATAATAAACCATAACCTCCTTTTCTCTAACATTTTCTCCGTCAGTCTCTTTTTTTTAAGCAATGAAGGGGTTTTTTTTTATCATTATTGGTCTGAAATCACCAATTTATATATTTTTCATCATTTTCTTTTTTAATAAAGTGGTAATTCCACACATATTTATGTTTTTTTTGTTTTTTGTACTTAGCTTGCTGCCAGATGCGCATGATTTGTCGTTACCTTTACGAGCTGCAGTGGTTGTTGTCTTCAGAATGCCAAGGTATCAGATCGCCTTAATACAACGCTTTCGCATTTGTCGTAGTGTGGTGTTTACAGCTGTTGATGAAACGAACAAAGTACATACGATCAGAGATAATAAATCAAATCAACGATCGCTAATATAATGCACAACTAGAGTCACATATATATATATTAGTCACAATAGTAATATCAAATATGTAGACTTAATAATAAATATATAGGCTTTCAGTTAATTTATTATACTATTAACCTACATCGATTTTGTTTCATCATTTATGATTTTGATTATATGTTTTTATCGATGTATTATGTTTCTATCTATATAGTTAGTTTAAATCAATAAAATTATTTTTTTATTAAAAAAATAATAACCAAAAATTAGGATATAATTTAACCGAAGTCTATTACGTCATACTATCCAATTTATTATTCATGTTAAAATTTTCATACCAAAAAGATACTTGAATTTATTTTATAATTGTGCATTCTATAAAATACAAAAATTAATCCCAATGACCATTTTTTTTTTTTTTTTGGGAATATGTATAATATCTTGAACCGGTGTTCTATTCCATCGTTGAACTTTTGTTTGTTTTTATTTCTTATATTTATATGTATTTGGGAAAACAACCTACTTTTGAATTCAATTTATTATAAATGTATGGAAACTAGAAACAATTTATTATAAATGTATGGAAACCGAGGAGTGAGTTCTCCTCTTTGTTGAATTAAAAACCAATTATAATAATGTAATATTATTTTTAAAATAATCATAAAATTTACATTTTGAATATGTCCTTTTCATAACATTTAGTTTTTGATAAAAAAAAATTATTTACTTCTTAATTCAATTTGTTTCTAGTAGCTTTTGAGTATTCTTGAATATTGTATTTACTAAATAGTAATTAATTGTATTTATTTGCACAAAAATAATATATATTATTCAATAAATAAATCAAACAAGGGACGGCCTTCAAAATTAGATGATGAAAAAGGATAAAATAAAAGAGGAAGAGGCAATCATATAAAACCAAATAGGGAAAACTAAAGAATAAACTAGTAACAATTAACCGCACATGTAACAATAAAAGAGCAAAAATCACAAGCCTGGTAGCGAAATGAAATAAAAATAGAAAAAAATCGCTTTTAGCTGAAACAATTTTTATATAATTTGTTGGATTTAAAAACAAATACCTGTGAAAAATAGTAAGATATTTAGCATTAAAATTTTGTTGATAACAATCCATTCAATTAAATTGTTATTTTTTATGTTTTAAATAGGATATTTAAATAAATGATAAGATATTTAGTAATAAAATATCATAAAATGGGACCCACCAGCATCAAATACCTTATGGAATTTCTGGATGATGGTGATGGTTGATAGAAATTAGTAATGAGAACACTTTTCGACTCCATTGAAAGGCCACACGCAAGTCTTTTATCAAGAGGCAACAGAAGTCTTCGTCAAAATCTACTTTTTGACTTCAGTCAACGCCACAGAAGTCTTTATTAATTGGGCATGTAATTGATTAGGAATAAAAAAATTTTATGTCGAATATTGAGTCCTCGCATGTTGGATTATGGAAAATATGCAGGGAGAACCATTTAGTTCATACATATATATATATATATATATATATATATATGAGGATATTGCTCTAAAACATTTAAATAATGTTAGTTTTATTTTTAAAAATTATTCTTAAAAACAGTTTTAAAAATACTTAATCAAATAGCAGCCTCGAACTCGTTTTTATTACAAATATCAAATTCTATTTTTGTTTGGGGATAAATAAAAGCAAGCAATGCTTGAAATGCGAGAATAAAGCGAAAAGAAAATAATTGCTTCTCCTCAGATTTTCAAAATCGCTCTCAAGCAATGCTTTAAAAAAACAAAGAACTAACTTATCGGGATTCTCTTAAACTAATTTATATCCGAATTTAACGTTGTATATATTTCTTTTGCTTTTCGTAATGGCACAAGAATTAATAAGAAGTTGCATGATTAATTCAACATATTAAGAGCATAAATGACTTTAAGTGTATAAATAAGTAATGAATCTTTCTTCATTTCCACCCATCCAACAATGGCCCTTCAATTTCCCTCATCCCATTCCTCAATTCCTCAGCTCAATACCCTTGTTTGCCTCTATGTCATTCTACATTTCCTACTCTATTCATCATTGATTCATGTTTCTTCTACATCTACTTCTTAAATTTCTACCACTTCTCCTTTAATTATTGAGAAAGGAAAAGAAGCACTTGCTTTCATAACTTGGAAATCTAGTCTTGATATTCATTCACAATCTTTTCTCTCTTCTTGGTCTGGAGCTTCACCATGCGATCATTGGTTTGGACTTGCTTGCCACTAGTCAAGAAGTATCTCTAATTTGAACCTTCACAATTGTGGTCTTAGAGCTATTCTCCACAATCTCAATTTCTTAGCATTCTCTTATCTCCTTACTCTTAATCTTCTCAACAACTCCTTTTATGGAACCATTCCCATGTAACGCCTCAAACTCCAGTAATCCGCTGACAACCCGTCAACCTCATGTGAATAATCGCGATGTCTAAGAACTCGACACCACTCATTTAAAAAATCTGCAGAGTCTCTTTGTACCTTAGCCTCTACCCAAACTACAACTTTGGTCTCCAACATCAACTTGGCGAGATACGCATACGAAGAAACACTTCGCCTACTGGGCCCATACATCGCATTCATCAAAATACATCAACTATATACCATAGCTCAAGAGTTAATAATTCACTCAATTCAACATATTAAAATTACAACATTCTAATACACAAAGTATATTAACAACATCAAAGCCACAAGCTCCGCTTTCTTCTCAAACGGCCTCTAATGAGTGCCGCCTCCCGACGCTCCCTGTGACCAAATGGCGATCCTCGACATAAATGAGCAAAGCCCAAGAGGCATAATTTCTTATACTTTGCTACTCCCACCTGTCGCACACGCACGATAAACAATCACATTCAAGCAATTTCATGAACCTACTCGAATGTCTACATGACCAATCCCATGTCCCGAGTCCTTACCGACTCTCTCATATATGCCTAAGCCGAATGTGAGTAAAAATATCCAATTTTCAAAACAAAAGCTTTTTGTTCTTGAAAACACACTACCGAGTTTCGATAAAATATTGGACAACCCTCCGAGGCAACTGGCTTGATAACTCAAACAATTCACACCCTCCGATACGAATTGTTCACAATCTCCCAACACGATTCTCCTGAAAATTCCTTCCATCGAAATTCCTCTACAAACATTTTCATTTTGTTTCCATTTCTTGCCATGCACTCACACCTAATATCTCTAGTCGCCTATGCATACTTCTTTTTTAACACGATGCCAATTCCAACACATCTATGCTAATATATTCATGCATATATTAAATATAATTCAATCACATAAAGCATGTTATGTAAAAATCTCAACTATTTATTAATTTCAAAATTAGCTCACATGAGCTAATTAACAAACACAAGCAATTCATTTTGAATCACTCAACACATAAAAATTCACACAAAAATATTCACGTGTCACTATTCACGGAATAAGAAACCCTGCTACTATTCACGATCACACAACATGTGAATTTTCCACTCTGGCTCAAGTTCTCGGTACTGCCTTTACTTCGCTAAAACAAGCCTCGTAACATTCCTAACCATTTACATGGCTCTGGGACAAAAAGATTAACACAAGTAGAAAGATCCCTACCTCTTGGAGTTGTCGGAACTCCACCAAATTGGTGCCCACGCATAGTCCTCGCCGCGTAGAGCAACTTTCCTTCTTGCTCCGTCGAAAACCGACTGTCCGATCGACCGGAAATTTAGAGAGAAGACACTTCCTCTCTCACTAAAAACCTCAAATCTGCACCTACTGCATCCCCCTCTCCAGCCTGCACGTTTTTTTTGGTCTCTTTCAATTGAGAAGATGAACACTATTTGTTATCTTGTCTTTTCCTCATTAAACATTCTCATAATTCCCTCTATGTCCCTAAGCCTCGGATTTTCACTTCTAACACTATCTCACCGGCCCATTTCCATCATCTCTACTCTACGCAAGTCGCTTTAATAACACCCAATACTCTAAGTGCTCTAAAAGCTGCTAGGCTCGACTGCCCCAATTCGATCAAATTCGACGCGGGTAGCTAGATTCATGGCATCGATTCCAACCCAAGTGAAGTCCGCTTTCACATCCGAGATCTAGAAAATTCAATTTTTACCGAAATTACCATTTTGCCATTTTCAGAAAAATTGAATTTTTTCTCGCCCAAGCATTCCCATCCACATCGCACATTTCCAAATTGATCACCTTCCTTGATCTTGGTCTCAATAATTTCAATGGTCTCATTCCTCACCAAGTTGGATCGCTAACATCTCTTATATTTCTTATCTTGGATTCAAACCATCTAAGAGGTTCAATCCCTTCTTCAATAGGAAACTTGAGGAACTTAACCACTTTGTATCTTTATAAGAACAAGCTTTCTGGTTCTTTTCCTCAAGAAATTGGGTTGTTAGGATCCCTTAATGATCTTGATTTATCAATTAACAATCTCAAAGGTTCCATCCCATCTTCTATAGGAAACTTGAGAAATTTAACCGCTTTGTATTTTCATACAAATAAACTTTCCGGTTCTATTTTTCAAGAAATTGGGTGGTTGGGATCTCTTAATGATCTTGATTTATCAATTAACAATCTCAAAGGTTCCATCCCATCTTCTATAGGAAACTTGAGAAATTTAACCACTTTGTATTTTCATACAAATAAACTTACTGGTTTTGTTCCTCAAGAAACTGATCACGAAATCTCTTAACGATTCCTGAAATACAACTAACAATCTTAATGGTCATATATCTCATCATCCATGTGAGTTCTGAGAAATTTAGCCCCTTTCTAGACCTGTTATATTAACAAACTTTCTGGGTCCATCCCTCAAGAAATTGGATTGTTGAGATCTCTTAATCAACTCCAATTGTCAACTAACAATCTTTATGGTCCCATCCCACCTTCCATAGGAAACTTGAGGAATTTAACCGCTTTGCATCTTTATGAGAACAAACTTTTTGGTTCTATTCCTCAAGAAATTGGGTTGTTGAGATCTCTTAACGATCTTGAGTTGTCAACCAACAATCTTAGTGGTCCCATCCCGCCTTCCATAGGAAACCTGAGGAATTTAACCACTTTGTATCTTTATAAGAACAAGCTTTTTGGTTCCATCCCTCAAGAAATTGGATTGTTGATATCTCTTAATGATCTTGATTTGTCAACCAACAATCTCAATGGTCCCATCCCGCATTCCATAGGAAACTTGAGGAATTTAACTACTTTGTATCTCGATACTAACAAAATTTCTGGTTTCATCCCTAAAGAAATTGGATTGTTGAGATCTCTTAATGATCTTGATTTGTCAATTAATAATCTCAATGGTCCCATCCCAATATCCATAGGAAACTTGAGGAATTTAATTGCTTTGCATCTTTATGAGAACAAGTTTTATGGTTCCAGGCATCCTCAAGAATCATTATCGGATTCTCTATGGTCTTGATTCACAATTAACAATCCTGGTCCTATCCCACCTTCCATAGGAAACTTGAGGAATTTAACCATTTTATATCTTTTTCAGAACAAGCTTTCTAGTTCTATTCCTCAAGAAATTGGATTATTGAGATCTCTTACTAATCTTGATTTGTCAATAAACAATTTAAGTGGTCCCATCCCATCTTCCATAAAAAATTTAAGAAGTTTAACCACTCTATACCTTTTTACTAACAAACTTTTTGGTTCCATCCCTAAAGAATCGATTGAGATCTCTACGATTCAGTCAAGAAAACAATCTCAAAGGGTCTCATCCCGTCTTCCATAGGAAATTTGAGACATTTAAACACTTTGTACCTTGCTTCTAATAAACTTTTTGGTTGGATCCCTAAAGAAATTGGATTGTTGCAATCTCTTAATGATCTTGATTTGTCAAGTAATAATCTCAGTGGTCCCATCTCGCCTTCTATAGGAAACTTGAGAAATTTAGTCTTTTTGTACCTTCACATTAACAAACTTTCTGGTTCCATTCCTCTCGAAATGAGCCACCTGACACATTTGAAATCTTTAGAATTAGCTTATAATAATTTGACTGGCCAACTACCGCATGAGGTATGTCTTGGTGGATTACTTGAAAATTTGACAGCAAATGGAAATCATCTCACTAGATCTATCCCAAAGAGCTTGAGAAACCGCATCGTGCCTTATTCTACTGCTGGGGGCCGAAAGAAATCAACTTTGGTTGGAAACATACGTAAAATTCTGTACGTAATTCGAATTTGAATTATGGCTTGATATGAGCTACAAATAATTTGTATGGTGAGATTTCATGTGACGTAAGCAATAACCTAACAAGCTTACAAATTTAACAATAAGATTTATGGTATGATACCACATCAAATCGGGGAAGCAACCAAACTAAAACCAATTCAATTCACTCTTCCAATCATCTTCGCTGGGAAGATACCAAAAGAATTGGGTATGTTGAAATCACTCTTCAATTTGTTGCTAGACAACAACAATCTTTCAGGAAACATTCCTTTGGAATTTGGAAATTTGTCTGATCTTGTACATCTTAACTTGACATCAAACAATTTAAGTGGCCCAATTCCCCAAGAAGTTCGAAACTTTAGAAGATTGTCAGCTCTGAATTCGAGCAATAACAAGCCTTGGGAGGCATTCCAACCGAGATCGGGAATGTGATCTCGTGACGCCCCAATCCCAGGTCCGCGACTACCCATCAACCTGCGGAAACACTCTCGTGAATGTCAGTGATCCGACATTGAATTTAAAAATCTGCGAGTCTCTTTGTGCTGAGCTTCACCCAAATACAAACATGTCTCAATCAACATCCAAGATATATACATGAGTATAAACGGCCACTTGCGCCCCATGTCTCAATACTCCATCCAATAAACCCAACTATATCCAATAGTTTCAAGAGTTGTTCACTCTTATACAACACATATTAAAATTCTAGAATTCTAACACATGTAATACATCACAAAAACCAAAGCCACAATCCTACTTCTAAAGCACTCTTATGACGAGCGAGCCTTTCTCGCGGCGCTCCCCGTACTCGTAAAAATATGTTCCTCCGATAAGGTGAGCTAATGCTTAGTAGTGAATCACCCTAACTGGCCTACTCTCCACCTAAGCGCATATGCAATGCTCCAAGGTAAACACACATTCAAGCAAATGCATGATCCTACTCTTGAATGCCCAATCATCAACTCATCCCGAGTCCTCACCGACTTCACACTTGCCTGTCACGTATGAGAAACATTATTTTCAACAAAGATATTTGTTTATATTTGTGACAACCCTCCAATATAAAGTAGTGGACCGACCCGGGCGTGTTATATTTGCAGCGGGATACCCGATGTATATCATCAATCACGACTCGACGATTGATATCTTATATATGGACTACCCTCCGATAATTATTATTATTTACCAACCTCTAAAACTATTCTCTCGGGAGAATCCACCTCATGCACTCACTCCTATTGGTTCTAGGTGTCCTGCAAAGGCATATGGAATGCATGATGCCAATTCCATTACAATTCTATAACACATGCAAATATATAATCATGCATATATTCACACATTTAAATCACACAAACACGCATGTAATTTCACATTCCATTACACCAAAAATTAGCTCACTTTAAGCAAGATCAAAACACGGTAATTCGACTAATTACTCAATCAAAGACATTTTCACAAAATATTTTGCAACACGGCCTTATGAACAGCTGAAATCCCTCAGATATCGTTCCCGGCAAATCACCAATCATCGGTTCACTTTATAAACCCGAATTTCACGGCCTTTTCCGGTCTCATACAAACCAATACATGATTTATTGCATAAATCAAGACAAAAACAGCCCAAACAGCTCCTACACTGCCACGAATTGTGCAGAACGGGCTCCAAAATTTCTAACATTTCGGTCCCAAGATTTATGACCTATCAAACGGCCCGTTACGGCCTCAAATCAATCGAAACATTATAAAACACTTAAATAAAGTGTAAAGCAAGTAGGATAAAACCCCTACCTCACGGAGTTTTTCGAAAACTCCCAAAAAACCCAGGCCCACGCGCAGCCTCAACGCGTATAACTTTCCTTCTTTGCCTCGACGAGCTCTCGACGCTGATCGCTAAACCTAGAGAAAAGTCTCTCTCTCTCTCTAAAACGAAATCTCAAACCCCACTGTAAGTCTCTCCTTCATTTCACGTTTTGGCTCTTTTAAGAGGATGACACTATTCCTCTTTTTGTCATTTTCCTCATTTAATCAAATTCCAAAATGACCATTTTGTCCCTTATCTTGGATTTTCGACATTTGGCACTATCCCAGCCGTTCATTTCCATCATCTCTATACCCATACAACATGTGTAACATGTGTACATGTTATATGTGACTTTCATTACATCTCAAGTCGCTTTTCAAAGATCAACCCACATGCCTCGAAACGCAGTAATCCCAACTATCCTTTAATTCAACGAAATTCAACGTGGTAGCTAGATTTCGCGAGACGATTCCAATAGTGAAATCCGTTTCATCATCCGAGATCTAGAGAATAAATTTCAAATTTCTGACCGAAATTACGATTTTACCATTTTTCCAAAATTAATTTTCTCTAGCCTTACTTTCTCCTCTTAAAAGGAATTCTCGTCCCGAAATTCTGAACAATCACAATCACTCACATGCATATGCAACGTGCACTCTACCATGCATGTAAACTAGTCATTTAAAAATTTAAACAACTAACTCACGTACCTTCATCCCTAAACAAGAAGGGATAGGTGGCCCGCATCATGTCCTCGCGCTCCCACATTGACTCTTCCACTCCATAGTGCCGCCATAGCACCCTCACTAACCTCACGGTCTTGCGTCGCAAAACCTGATCACGGCTATCAAAATGCATATTGTTCCCTCCTCAAAGGTCCTATCAATGTCAACCTCAATCTGTCCCCAATCCACCACTACGAGTCGATCCGAGTATACTCCTGAGTACTGAGACGTGAAATACCTCAGTGGACACCCATACGCTCGGGCGCAGCTTCAACCTAAGACGCTACAAAGGCCTATCCTCTCGAGCATCTCGGAAGGCCTAATAAACTTCTACGACATAAATTTTCCCTCGCTCAGCCAAACCCGACCTCACCTCTTAGGTATCACTTCAAGAAACGGATCTCCAACCTCAACCTAAGGGTCGACGCTCAGGCATCCGCATAACTCCTTTGTCGGGCCTCTCCGAGCCGTGAGAAGACGCCGTCGTATCGTTTACCTTCCTGGAGGTGTCTCTAACCAGGATCAGACCCGTGATGCGCTCTCCCACCCTGCAGCCCAACATAACTGATCTACATGGCCCTCTCCCATACAATGCCCCATAAGGCATTTGTATACTCCGCCCGATAACTATTATTGTAGGCGAATTTCCACTAAGGGCAATTGCTCCTCCCACTACCCTTATGATCCAAGACGCATGCTCGCAGCATGTCCTCTAACACCTGTATGTAATCCATACAACACGTAACCCTACACAACCCTTACTTTATGTGTAAACGCTGACCTTCCCAAGGTCACAATCGTTGACAATCCAATGGATCGTCAACCTAGTCCATGTCATGAATGACATCCATATACCGAGCCCTTGCCAACTCAACAAGACCCAATGCAATTGCCAAAGGGTTATCCAAATCTCGAGTCATCCCATCTCTATCACTAAACTCTAAGTCTACGCGATAACCTCGACCGTGTGTTTTCATCTCGACACATAACTCTTCGGCTCACACTGAGCCTCCTTACATTCACACAAAATTAGGATATCTCCCGGTCTCTGCACCCTAACTCCGGTGGATTCTCACCTTAGGGATTAACGGCCCCTTTTTGCTTCGCTTCCAACACACTCTAATTACTCTTCATTTCATCGAATCGAACTATGAGTCTCATCGATCGAGTCCCAAAGACAAACTCTGAACCCACACCTCACCAAGAGCAGGAATGACCATACCGTTGCACCCATACACAATACGCCATACTCGTGACACCCAATCCCGGGTCCACCATGAGCGTAACTTTAGATCCCTCACTCACAACTCTGACCTATCAGGTCAACTCTCACCCTACATCCTAGCAAGAACATCTATACCGCTTCTCTAAAGGCCTTAATGATCTAGCTTCAAATCTATGGGCCGTGGTTTGGTGATGACAACCCAGCTAAGGTCCCAATTACTGACAACCCGATGGCTGTCAACTCATCCATGTCAAGCCTGACATCAACAACCAATATGTCTACCACCCTAAGGTCCACTATGCTTCCGCTGCGCAACTCTGATCCGCCCCCGACTCGACTCCACACACTCCGCCCTCCGTCTATCTGCATTGAAGTGCTTGTATAGCACTGGAATCAACCGGGTTCCTTTAACCCAGATTTAGCGCGAGGAATGAACCGTGATACTCTCTGCTCTATAGCTAATCGGACTCAGTGGTTTGCCCCAAAGTCCCGGGATCCCCGTCTGTGTGCAATCCCGGTCTCATAGCGCCCAATCCCTGCCCCTGGCCCCGAAACTCGTGTGGAAGCGGGTGGTCTTCGCTCTCTCTTCCCGAACCAGCAAGGTCGATCCTCCCTCTTGTTACCAACACCCGAATCTCGAGTGCTCCGAGCATCCTTGATCTCTCTCTCTATGGTCAGCTAACTGGGACTGCGTTGTCCCAAAGTCCTGGGATCCCTGTCTCTGGGGGCAATCTCACTTACATGCCCCAATCTCGTCCCGGTCCCGAACAACCGTGTGAGGCGTGGTCTTCTCCCGCCCTTCCCCGAATCCGAAGAAGGTCGATCTCCCTCTTGTTACCAACACCCGGCATCTCGAAAGGCTCCAGCATCCGATCTCTGGTCGTGGTCATTCCAACCACGGAGTCCATGTCCCGTAGGCTTAAGTCCCACGATCTCGCCTCTCGAATGGACAACTTCAGCTCATTCTGAATCTCCTCAGACACCCAACACCCAATCCCAAGAAACCACGTGATCTCGAAGATTGACATTCGCCCTCCTAACTCATCATGACTCAACCTTCCCAGTCCACCGACAAGTTTGATGCCGACACCACGTGTCCCAAAAATCCCACCCTGAAGCCAAAACTCGACTTAATGAACTTGGCTGCATGCTTGATGGTCTCAACAATCAGAATAAAATCCTCAAGTGATACTCATGCTCCCACTCGACCGGAGCAGTATCAAGATGTCATCCAAGAAGACTACGACAAACTGATCTAGATAGCATAAATAATTCTATGCATGAGATCCATGAATGCCGCTGCGCACTGGCTTTTAACCCCAAGGGCATCACCGTGAACCTGCGCCCATAACGCCCTAAACGCCGTCTTGTGTGGATATATGTCTCCCCACTCTCAATTGATGATAACCACATGGTCTATCTGGAGTAGACTCCGCTCCTCTCAACCCGATCAAACAAATCAATAATCCCTGTAATGGGTACCGATTCCTCGATCATAATCCCGCTCAACTGGTCTGCAATCAATGCACATTCAAGGGTTTTGTCCTTTTCTCGCAAATAGAACCGGCGCTCATGGTAAGGCTCTGGCCTAATGAACCCTTTTGTCCAAGAGTCTCCCGTAGCTGACTCGAAGTTCCCGCAGAACTCACCGGTGTCATCCTATGAGTCTTAGAGATGGGTGAAGTACCAGGGTGTAACTCAATACCGAAGTCTACTATCCTCTCGCGAGGTATCTGTAGCTCATCCGAAAACATCCACATTCGCACACCACCGAGGTAGATCTAAGTCCGTCTCCGTCCTTCAGTGGTAAGGCTCAAGCAAACAACCCGCGAACCGTCCCCGACACTCGACTCAGATAACGGGTCCCAGAAAATATCGCGCCAGTCCCCCGAAACACCACACTGGGCATCAGTCCCGTGCGCAGAACCCCTACGATCACACCGATAACAACCTCAGAAGTCGCCGCCCAATCCATCCCCTGCGAACTCGACATGTCTCAGGATCCTCGTGTCCATCAGGAGTAGAGTCCCCGAGATCTCCAACTCGCAACCACGATATCATCCCTATTCTCGCCCTTAATCCCTAGGGAGACCACATAAAAGGCTCCTTTAAGGTCTCTAGAGGTCCTTACCCATTTCCCACCATTCGGGGCCTCACCTCTAGCCTAGAACGCATTTAACTCCGATCCCCGGGTCGCGCCAGGACCGATAAATTCTCTCTAACACCTTCTCGACCGGCATAAACCAATATCTACCACCATCGATCTCCTCGCAATGTCCCTGGAGATGATGCTTCTAAACCTCCGGAGGTTACTAGACCTCCTCGACCACCGTTATACCAACCTCAGGCTATACTCGTCACGCAATACCTACAAAATCTATAAAGGCCTGGCCGATTAAATACCGTGGTGCTCGACTACACTCTGCGGGACGACCCTTCGCCCTCTCCTCGACTACCATCTACATATGTCAAATGACGACAAGATTCATTTACTTTTCATTTTCGCCTAACTAGTAATGCATGCCACTACTAGTGTGATTGACAACCATGAACCTAATCTCGCTCATTTCCTAAATGGCGCCTAACTTTCAACCACTCAATTCATTTATTTCCAATAAAATTGTGTTTTCATGTTCATTTCATTATCCAAACCCTAAGGTCATAGCGTTCCTAACCTTAGCATTTACCCTTTTCCTATACGCATTACACCATGCATATAATCTCCTGCGCAACAATCGCGCAATCATAATTCCCATATACATCACACCGTGTATATGTCCTTTCACGCAATTTGAAACACAAAATAACGCAATCAAAAACATACAACATTAATGACGTATCTCAAGGGTATAAATACAGCCCCGAGACACTATTCACACACCGAAAAAGTAAAAATTTTCACATACCACATCAATGCATTTATAGTAAATGCAATATAAATATCTTATATATTAAATCATACACAAGAAAAATTTTAAAATTTTTTTGTATTTTTTTTTTTTTTTTAAATTCTATTTCCCTTTATTTTTTTTTTTTCGGGAAAATTTTGTGAACTGTAAACAAGATTAAGTCCAAAATCGAACAAGTGCACAAAGTGTGCACAAATTAACTGACCTAGCTAACACGCCCACCACACAAGACATGGCCGTACGCGCGCCCCCAAAGATCGTGGCTCAACCCGTCTCTGGGCCAGACCGTGGCCCGGGCCGCCGATCGGGGGCCACGGACAGCGCCCGTGACGTCGCGCCGCGCACCATGTCGCAAGCCCCTAGTGGCCGTATCGTAGGCACAGGGGGCCGTGTCGCAGCGCGCGAGCGCGCGTCCCTGCGCTGTGTCGTGGGCACAATGCATAGCTGCCTAGCCCCTTGGTCACAATACACTAAGGTGTATTGCAATACACAATCCTCAGCCACCAGCCGCCTCAGTCACGATACAAAAATTGTATCATGACACATTGCCTTCCTCAGCCAAGCCACTGTTCCTGTCACAATACACCAAGCCTCAACTATTAATACACTAAACTCAGACAGAATACGCCTCTCCAATGTACCAGTTTCCTATGTCGCAATACACCGCAGTTGTATCAGGATACAACCTAGTTTCATTCAAGCTCTCATATAATGATACACAATAACTTGTATCATGATACAATATTTCCTCCCAGCTAAGCCTCTCAACCTGCAATACAATAATTGTATTGCAATACAATTTCAACAAATTAATTAAGCTCTTCCAACTTGTAATATTAATCGATTGTATTGCAATACAAACCTTTCTCTTTTGCAATACAATCAAGTGCAGAGCTCCATTCCAAATTTCTACACCAAATTTTTTTTTTTTCGTTTTTCATTTTTCATTATTATTCCATTTATCGGAAAATACCAAAAATATATATATATATACTTTTTTTTTTTTTTTTTTGCATTTTCCAGAATACGCAAATAAATTTATAAAAATTTATTTTAATCAATTTCTTTTTCAGTTTTACACACTGTAAAACCTTAGAAAATTATTTTCTTCAACTCATTTTTTTTTTTAATTTGGACATTTTGTCTAAAACCTCCTCAAACCTCTTGATCCAACACTAAACCTAGTGTTCAACCTTAAAATTTATTAAAATTTTAGTTTATTATCCATTAAACCAAATAAATTTATTCAAATTTATTTTATTTCTCCTCTTGGTTCCAGTTTTTACACATTGTAAAAACTCCCAAAATTTTTTCCTATGTGCTATCTACTAAGCACACAAACCATACACAATACATGATCACACATCATTCATGTTATGCATATTTTTCACACAACAAATTTATCAAATCACACAAAAACACACCAACACATGCATGCAAGGTCCTGGGCTACTCTACGATTTCCTGTGAATCTCATATCCTAAACTCAACATCAAACCACATCTAGTGGCGATGTTCTTACACCTCAAAGACTATTGCCTAAGCCCAAATCCCCTCAAGCCCTAGGTAGTCGATACCTAAAGCTCGATACCAAACCGCGACGCCCCTAAATCCTAGTGGTCCGCTGACCACCCACAACCCACTTAAACACTCGTGAATGTCAGTAAACCCGAAGATTACGAAATCTGCAGAGTCTCCTTTCTGAAGTGGAGCTCTACCCAAATGCAACCTGTCTCAATCAACATCCAAGATATACATGAAAGTATAAACGGGCCACTTAAGGCCCATAAACCAATACCCATCCAAATAAATCCCAACTATATCCAATAGTTTCAAGAGTTAAAAGTTCACTCTTATACAACACATATTAAAATTCTAGAATTCTAACACATGTAATACATCACAAAACCAAAGCCACAATTCGACTTTCTTCTAAATGGCCTCTATGACTAGCCGTCTCCTCGTGCGCTCCCTGTACCTGAAAAATATGTTCCTTTCGACAAGCAGGAGCTTAATGCTCGTGCAGTGGAATCACCCTTAAATGGCTTTACTCCACCTAAGTGCATATGCAATGCTCCAGCAAACACACATTCACAAATGCATGATCCTACTCAATGTCTAATTGATCAACTCATCCCCCGAAATCCTCACCGACTCCTCACACTTGCCTGCCCACATGAGAAACATTATTTTCAACAAATATATTTGTTTATATTTGTGGACAACCCTCCGATATAAGTAATGCACGACTCGGTGTTATATTTAATGGATCACCTCCGATGAATATCAATCGTTTAATTCCGACGATTGATATTTTATATGGACTACCCGATAATTATTATTATTTACCAACCCTCCAAACTATTCTCTCAAGAATCACCCCACGCACTCACCCTATCGTCTGTGCCCTAAAGGCATATGGATGCATGATGCTAATTCCATTACAATTCTATAACACATGCAAATATATAATCAGTATATATTCACATAATTTAAATCACACAAACACGCATGAATTTCACATTCCATTACACCAAAATTACCACTTTGCTTAAGATCAAACACGAAAAATTCGATTCGAATTACTCAACCAAGCACATTTTCAAAAATACTAGTTAACACTATTCTATTAAATGTTGAAACCTCTTGACATCGTTCCCAAGAATCACCTCAATTGTTCTACTCATAGTCCATTAACTTTCAGGACCACTCGGTGCCCTTCAGTGGCTCCACTAGCAACCACCCTTCAGAATCCACTGGGTGCCCTTCAGTGGGTCCCACTCACAGAATATCATGCCCCCATTTTCTTTCGCCTCCAGAGACTCCCAACCCAGGACCGTGGGCTAAGGTCCAACTGAGATGCTCACTGGGTAGTGTAGATGCTCCCCATCGACCTTAAGCCCCTGGGCCCCAGCTCGAGCCCTCTACTGAGTGCCGGTGCCACAAGCCCCTGTGGAGGTAATGATATCTGCGAGCTGACCTGCACCCGGCGGCACCTTGGAAAGCCAGCTTAAGGGTGGACCCCATAGTGGGCCACCGGGCACCCCGTGGTCACGAAGGGTGTGGGACTTCACACAGCGCTTTATTGCGGAGATTTCACACCACCTCATGGGTACTCCTTCTGTGGAAGCCACCCATGATATCCTCATTCCCACCGAGTTCCTTTCGCCTCCCCGTAGATTCCTGAACTGTGACTCAGTGGTCTTTACCCAATGGGAAGCATCTCTCGTAAATTAACTCGAGCTACTAAAAAAAGGCGACACTATCGAGCCAAAACTGACACTTACCGAGCCGTGAAGTATAAACTGGCGGTTCCCGCAATGCTCTGCAATTATCCTCAAGTGCTCGCATGTTCTTCTTCCACTCCGCCCATAACAAGACTATGAGTGATATTTCCACCGAAGGGTACCCATGAGTGGTCACGATGGGTGGGTCCTTACAATAAAGGCGCTTTTATTAGAGATACCTCATTCTTTCGTATCACCAGGTACAAATTCATAGGAGGCTCTTCATCTTCACCGAGTTTTTCGCTTCCCCAGATCAACCCAGACCTGTGTCTTTTATTCATCGGGAAGCATTCGTACCAACCGAGCTACTAAATTAGCTTGGCACTGCAGATGCTTCCCACTGGACTAAAGACCCTAGGTCCCGGGTCTGAATCTCTGGGAGGCGAAAAGGAATCAAAGGGAATGAGGATATCCCATGAGTGAGCTTCCCACCGAAGGGTACCCATGAGGTGGCCGAAGGGTGGGTCTCAAGGTGTTCACTCGAACCCGAATTTCGCCTTTCCGCCTCATACAAACTAAATATATGATTTATTTGCATAAATCAAGACAAAACAGCCCAAATGTACTCCTACACTACCACGACCGTGCGTAATCTGCCCAAAATTTCTAACATTTTGGCCCCAATATTTGTGATCGATCAAACGGACCCTTCACGGCCTCAAATCAACCGAAACATTATAAAACACTGGGTAAAGTGAAAAGCAAGAGGATAAAACCCCTAATTACGGAGTTTGCTGAAAACTCCTAAAACCCAAGGCCCACGCGTAGCCTCACATGTGTAGTAGTTTTCCTTCATTCCGAATACGAGTTACGACTACTGATCGCCTGTAAAACTCAGAAAGAAGTCTCTCTCTCTAAAACGAAATCTCAAACCCCACTGTAAGTCTATCCTTCATTTCACGTTTTGACTCTTTTAAGAGGATGACACTATTCCTCTTTTTGTCATTTTCCTCATTTAATCAAATTCCAAAATGACCATTTTGTCTCTTAGCATGGATTTTCGACATTTGGCACTATCCAGGCCGTTCATTTCCATCATCTCTATACCCATACAACATGTGTAACATGTGTACATGTTATAGGTGACTTTTGTCACATCTCAAGTCATTTTTCTAAGACTCAAACTCGATGCCTAAAACGTGCAACCTAACTATCTCGTAATCCAATGAAATTCGACGTGGTAGCTAGGATTTCCTCATGAGACGATTCCAACTAAGTGAAACTGCTTCATTATCCGAGATTCAGAGAGAATAAATTTCTGATTTCCTCGACCAAAATTACGATTTTACTTCATTTTTCCGTAAATTGAATTGTTTCTTGGCCCATATGATCACTTCGAGTCTTGACCTTTCTCAAAATATGCTGATAGGAGAGATACCAAACCAGCTTGGAGAATTACAAAGCTTGGAAACATCGAATCTTTCCCATAACAACATCTCAGGTACCATCCACCCACTTTTGATGATATGAAAGCCTTGACATTCGTAGATATATCCTATAATGAGTTGGAAGGTCCTCTCCCCAACCTCAAAGCCTTTCGAGATGCCCCATTCGAAGCATTAAGAAACAACAAAGGTTTGTGTGGTAACATCACTAGTCTCTAAGCATGCAACACCGGCAGAAAGAAGGGGAATCGTTTTCCTATTTTGATAATTATACTCCTAATTTCAAGCATTCTATTGCTTTCAATTGTTTCTTGTGGAATTTATTTTCTTCATCGAAGAATAAGGAGTATGAAATTCAAATCTAGAGAAACCCCAAATCTACTTGCAATATGGAGCCCTAGTGAGGAAATTTTGTATGAACACATCATTGAGGGGACCGAAGATTTCAACTCAAACCATTGTATTGGCAGTGGAGGATATGGAACAGTTTATAAGGCTAAGTTGCCAACACGTCGAGTTGTTGCTGTCAAGAAACTTTACTCAACGCAAGATGAAGAAATGTATGATCTGAAAGCCATTGAAAGTGAGATTCGAGCTTTAACATACATTTGACATCGCAACATTGTCAAGTTTTATGGCTTTTGCTTACACTCAAAAACCTCATTTTTTTATTTATGAGTTCACCGAGAAGGGAAGTTTAAATAACATTCTAAGAAACATGGAAGAAGCAATGAAGTTTGAATGGATTTTAAGGGTGAATGTTGTTAAAGGTGTGGCTGAAGCTTTATCTTACATGCACCATGACTACTCCCCTCCTATAATTCACAGGGACGTATCGAGCAACAATGTTAGATTCGGATTATGAAGCTCATGTATCAGACTTCGGAACGTCTAGGCTTTTGAAGCCGGACTCATCTAATTGGACTTCACTTGCTGGAACTGTTGGTTATATTGCTCCAAGTGATTTTTCTTGGTTCATTTCCTACCTCCAAATTGCATCTAGTTCTTTTTTTTTTTTTTTTTTACATCTTTTCACATTGTATATTATATTTTGCAGATTCATGCATGTCTCTTAATGTGTCATTTATCGCGTAATCCTGCATATAGCGCCTCAAGGGTGGATAATAAAACAGATGTTTATAGCTTTGGAGTGGTAGCATTGGAAGTAATTTTCGGGAAGCATCCCGGGAACTCACCTCGTCTATCACTGCATCAACACCATCCCTATCTGGCCCACCGTCGATCACTCTCTAGTTGCCGGGCTCGAAGAGATAGACCGGCGTCTCTCACCGCCATCGGATCAAGTGGTTGAGAAAGTGGTGGTTGCAGTGAAGGTAGCACTGGAATGCTTGAATGCTAATCCCCAATCTCGACCAACCATGAGACAAGTTTGTCAAGCATTGTCAAGACACTGGCCGCCATTATCAAAGCCTTTGTCGTTGATTACTTTGGGTGAACTACTCCTTGATCATGGAAGTAAAACTACATGAGCTAGGGTTTTCACTTTCTCCTTGTTTTGATCATATATATGTTTGCTTTCATGGATCATGTGAGCGTTTGAATGTTATTTTTCATTTTGACTTTGTTCTTCTTTTTCTTATTTCACTTAATACAGTCTGCATAACTTGTTTTATAAATCACTTGTTATGAATCAAATCGAATTGCCGCCATGGGTCAGTTGCGCCTTTCCGACCGAGCCATTGCTATTTGCCATGCCTCCCCGAAATGCTTATGCTCTTTTTCAACCGAAATATTCACTCATGGCCAGTTGCATTTTTTAGCGCCTAGTCTCCTAAAATCGAGCCGCTAGCTCCCGGGCTATTGTGCCTTTTGAGCACTGAACTCCTCGAAAGTGAGTCATGGCTCCAGCTATTGCGCCTTCGAACCGAGCTACTTGCCTTGGCTATTTTGCATCTCGAAATGCTTATACTTTGAACTGAAATACCACTGGTCAGTTGTGGGTTTCCCGAGCGCTTGCTTATGAAAACTGAGCCGGCTGGGCTCGGCTATTTGCGCTGAAGCAGCTGAAATTAAAATGAGTTGTTTACCTCGGGCTATTGCGCTTTCCGAATCGGGGAGATACTGCTCTGGCTATTTTGCCTCCCGAAATACGAGGCTCTTGAACTCCAGTTGTTCGCTTCCTAGTTATTGCGGCCTTTTTCGCGCTTGTTTCAAAATCGAGTCGTTTAGCTCCTGGCCGCCAGGCTTTTTCGAGTAGTTAAACTCGAAAACCGAAAGTAGCTTGGCTCGGGGTTGTCGCGCCTCTAAACCGGAGCTACTGCCTGGGCCATTCTACCTCCCGAAGTTGTTTACGCTTTGAACTGTTCGACTGGCTTTGTGTCAAGCAGCCTCGAGCGCTTAAGCTCAAACCGAGCCGCTTCGCTCCCTGCCGTGGGGTGTTACGAATTTCGCCGGCTGTGCCTCAAGCTGTATCGGTTTAGTGAGTCGCCCAACTCTCTCAAAGAAACGTTGGTCAGTGAGAGACGTAGCGCCCATCTCATTGCATCGGGCGTGTATGATTTCAAGAGTGCCCGCAGGCCTGCGATTCACGCCGTGCTAGTCTTGGCATCCTCGACGACGTGTGGCTCCTCGCTTGTGTTCCGGAGTTGATACCATCACCACCGAGATCAACTTTATTTGTAAAGGAACCGCCGTTCCTGGCGCACAAGCGCTAAACCTGATGATGCTTCAACCGAAACTCGGGCCGGAGCTTCATGATTGCTTAGCCGGTCCACTCACTCGATGTTGGTCTTCTTACAAAAATAAAGCAAAACAAAAAGCGATTGACGATCACCTGCTACCTCTTCGATGTCTAAGCGTTTTTTTCTGGTGCCAGAAGAGAAATCACAGGAATGAAGTTTTCAGGTGTACCTTTCACCGATGAAGTGACCTGGTATTTATAATATGATTATGATAACTTTCCTATGTATGACGATACGTGATATTTCATCGGTGGAGAGATTTTCTCTTTCTTTATCGCTAACCGATCGGGAGCAGCTTTATAATTCCATAACTTTTCTAATGGACGACGATACCATATATTTCTCCCATTTGAGTGAGAGTTTTATTTCCTTATCATAACCAATTACGTGATAATTGATAACAATTATTGTGAACATCATACTTCCTAATTAGTGGAGATTTAATTAAGGAAGTTTATATTTTCCTTTATTACGGTTCTTTTGATGTTTACGCCACCGCTCTCGTACCTGGTGAACCGGTCCCTACCGGGCCTTCGGTTCGGGGTAGCATATGGATGGGTCAACTCTTTATGTCTTTCTACCCGCTTTATCCCCTCTCAAACCTAATTTTTAGCTGCTGCTCTGAAATTCACGCACGTGGTTTTGGACCCCATTAACAATAAATGAAAACCTATAACCAAAAGTACTAAAACCTTTAAAAAATGATGCAACATCTAAGTTAATAGAAAAACATATCAACTGAAGGCTTAAACGTATAATAATAAAGAAATGTCTATAATATATAAGATTTCAAATATGCAGCATACGAATAATTTGATTAAACGATCAACTCCTCTAAAGCTCAAGCTTGTAAAATTTTGATTTAATACGAATATCATGTCTTTAAACTCTATCAGATCCAACTTTACTATCTAAACTGTCAACGTGAAAACCCACTAATAAGCTAACTGTCAACGACACAACTACCTCACATCAAATCAACAATAAAACAAGCTGCAATAAGTCGAATGATAAAAACACAAAAAAATAAAGACAAACTCATATCAATATGGAATAAACCATTTTATTAGAAACGAAAACTCAAATATAAGGAATAAACGATGAAATTGGTGTTTAGAATACAATATTTCGATAAGTTTTTGAAAAATCATAAAAACAAATAAATTTGAATATAGCTTTATAGGTTTCTCTTTCAATCATCTAATATCAATATCCAAAAATTTTCAAAAATAATATCTTTATCGTACAAATTTTTAATTTTATAGTATTTAAAAATATATATAATTTAAATCAAATTATACTTCTTCTTTTTTATAACTAAATATTTTATTTATAATATAATAAATTATTCATATTAGAACTTGAACTCAAAACTCTATCTTTTCTATCCTTTAAAGTGAAACATTCTATCATAAGAGTTAAACATCATAGGCAAATTATATTTAATATACATAATTTATTAATTTTTAGAAATATTTTTGAACTTGAAAACTAATTTAATGCGTAATAAAAAGTCATAAAACTCGCCTTTGAGACCGATTCAAATGGTCAAAGAGTGTAAAAGTAAAGTAATGCGATATAATATGCAAAAGTGGACAAAATTAGAAAGTCATAAAACTTACATTTTCCATGACTTGGCTAATATTGTTCAGCGTACATTAATTTTTTATAAATTATTTTTGTGAAATAAATTTAAATAAAGATTTAATGCATTAGTTTCATTAATAAATCCAGTAAAACTCAAATAATAGTCTAGTTAATATAAAAAAATTATGGATTAAAAATAATTTAGAAAAAACATTACTATTCCTTGATCAATTAGGAGATCAAAAAACAAACGCAGGTAGCTGAATATGCAACAACAATCCAATGGAACCCAAAGAAACTATGGGGTTGTTTGGTTGATATTTTTTGTAATTGTTATTGAGAATATTTTTTGAAATACAATAATACAATTTTTGTATTATTCAAATTTTATTTTCTCCCATTTTTTATATTTATTTTATTTCCTTAATGCTTTTACAGTTCCAAATGGAGCATAAAAGTAATAGAGAAAGAGAACATACTAAAAATTATTTTCTTATATTTGACTTCACCATGAAAATATAAAATAAAATAAAATATAATCAAATTTTACATATTTATAAATTCATAGTCTTTATATGTAAAAAAACATATATAATTAATTTATGAAAATATTTAGTTAAAAGACTCCAAACAATCTAATATTTCTTATGTTTTTTTCTTAAAAAACAACCTATTTAGGATAAAAATGTCTTTTTCAAATTTATGTATTTACATTGTCTTTAAAAAAATGAGTTATTTTTATGAGAAAAAAAAAAAAGAGGCATTTTTGTCAAAATCATGTAAAAAATGGATAAATGGTCAAATTTACAAAATTGAATTTTGTAAAGGTCTTTTAATCCGATCACCATTACTTTATTAAGCTTAAACTTTTTTTTTTTTAATTTTCTTCCAAATCTTATTTTATTTCACTTTTCATTTCTATTTACATTCATTAGTATTTTCTGGATTTCAAACTAAGCCTAAAATATTTAAAAATAAAAAGGAAACAAACAAATGCAATATAAAATTTGAGAAAAAAAAAATTCATTTCATAAAACAACAAAATCTGACTTTTTACAGCATGTTCAAAACATGCACTCAAATCACCCAATTAGTAGTTAGTACAATTAGTAAATAAATTTGCATGGAAACAATTAGAAGAAAAAGCGTAATGCAAATTTCATTTCAAATAGTTAGGAAATGAAAGATTCTCGGATGGGTGGGTCCCAGCTGGGAGCCGTCATTGTACGTAAGTCATCATAAAAGGGCGTTTGGATTCAAAATAGCCTTTTTCTCATAAAGCAAAATAAAACTTTTGCTCGGATCTTTATGTCACGAAAAACGAAAAAAGATATGCTTTAATTTTTTTATTTTTTAAATTTATTTTAGAAGTCTCAATTAATACGGTTTTGTTTTGTACTAAAACAGCACTTACAAATAAAGCCTTTAGTTAGAAAATAAACATGCTTTGTACTCAGACAGAAATTAATTCTCGATACGCGAATACGATATTAACTCAATACGATTTTTATAGATTTAGCCAGATAATAAGATTTCGCTATATTCAGATTAACTGCCTAACACGTTTAATGGGGGTCAGATCGATTCGCTGATCTCACAACACGACTCTGATCCGACTAATTCGCTTAATTATTATATCGATTAAATTAACCTATTTGTTACAGTTATTTGCAATGCTTGATTATTTAATTATAATTCCCATTAATTTAAATAATAAAATTAATAAACTTTGTAAAATTTAATAAAGTTATTTTAAGTGTTAAATACGTATTTAACGACACTATAATTTTATTATTCGATAATCAAATTAAATCTATGATATATTCGTTGACCCTCATAATACGAATAATAAACGGCCAGCTGTGCTAACAAATATCACACGTTTATTATTCATGCTGACTCAAGCAATGAATATCGATAATGACCAGATATCAATAAAACACTTAATACAATCAATTAACACGAATTACCACCCTTACTTCTAACTAACGTTTAAGTGTAAAAATGAACTATAAATTTAATTTAAAAATATGATAAATTGTGGCTTTTAACTTGTATTAAAAAAATAAAATATTTTTTTATGTGGCATAAACGGGCTATAGTGAACAATAATTTTAAATGTGAGCTAAAATCAATATTTTATTAGAATAAAACGATATTTTCACCCGGACCCATAAAAGCCGCTTATTTTCAAATTTCATCGGTTTTGAGCATCTTTATTTATATATTTTTCAATTATCAAAATAGTTTAAAACTGAAAATAATACTAGTGATTAAGGTATTAATTTAAAAAAATTTTAAATATTTATAGTGCTGCAGTGACAGCTAATAAGTCCAGCATTATTATTCACCTATTAGTTTTAATATTATTTTTATTTTCAAACTATTTTAATAATTAAAAAAAAAAACTAAATTAGTCAAAGCGCATGGTTTATATTTTACTTTATATCATGTCCTAATAATCCTGGGAAAAAGGGTGTGCTCAGTAAGCCAGTAGTCATTGCTGCGCCCTCCTGCAGAGGGTCTTCTTCCCATGGCGTCTGAGAAAGTAGAGGGATTTGCGTTCGAGCAAAGGCATGGCAAAGCGCGAGTCAGGTTGGGAAGGGTTTGGCGGAGCCTAAGCGGCGGTCGTCATAACTTCGTGGAATGGACAGTCGGAATCAATCTCCTCTCCAATTGTCTCGCGGCTTACGTTCGCGATGATAATTCTAATATCGTCGCCACCGATTCCATGAAAAACACTGTAGGTTTTCTCATTCGCTTATTTCTATGATCCTCTGTTTGGTTGGTGAGAATCGAGCTAACTATGATGTTCTTGCTTTTTCTTTTTTCTTTTTGCCTTTTATGCTAGTGATGTGTTTGTTTTCTGGAAATGGAAAAGGAGATTGTTGCCTGACTGATTTTTCTTTTCCTCATTCAGAATGATTTGTTTGTCTGGTTTTTTTTTTTTTTTTAATCGGCAACCAAACGGATCATGCCTCGCGTGTTCTTGTCTGTTTTGATTTTTATGATTTGTTGCAGTTTGGTAATGGTTGATTGTAAGTGATTCATGAACTACGATTGGATTTCCGGCTATGAAATTACACTTTTTATATATGTCGGAAACCCAATCGTAGTTCATGAATCACTTACAATTTCATACAATCCAACCGGCTACGATTGGTTTTCCGGCTATGAAATACAGAGCAAAGGAAAAAACAGGGAAAAACTTCTTATTTTCTGTTCTTAAAATTACACTTTTCTATAAAATTACAATGTCTTTCTCTTTTTTGTTTCCAAAACTAGAATAGAATATCTTTTACTATATATATGCATTTTGAGACTCAATGGTGATTTGTTTGGTTTTTCGGAAATGGAAAAGAAGATTGTTGCTAGACTGATTTTTTTTTCCTCATTCAAAGTGATTTGTTTTGATCTGTTAGTCTGATTTTACTTTTTCCTCGGCAACCAAACGGATCATGCCTGATATATTATAGTCTGTTTTGAATTTTATGATTTGTTGAAGTTTGGTAATGGTTGATTGTAACTGATTCATGAACTTTGATTAAATTGCAAGGCTATGATTTATTCAGGAAAATACAAAGCAAAGAAAAAAAAGGCAAAAACTTCTTATTTTTTGTTCTTAAAATTAGTGTTTTATATAAAATTACAATGTTTTTCTATTTTTTGTTTTCAAAACTAGAATAGAATATCTTTCACTATATATTTATATATATATTTTTTTTTTGAGATGGTAAAATTTGTTGATGTCTCAAATAATTTGAAGAACTAATTTTTTTTTTCAATGTAAACCTCTAAAGATTCTTATATTTATATAAAGGCTATTATTAAAAATTTCTAATTTTAAAAATAAAAAACAGAAAATATATATTTTAATTTTGAATTTAAAACTAGATGCATTTTAATATTAATTAGAAATTTATGCATTTTCAAATTAGTTAATTTAATATGCAAAAGATAAAGCATAGTAACCTCTATTTAGCTGTTTATTAGCACCTGCCTGATGCTACACCACAATGTTGCTTTATGTATGAATGTGCTATATGCAAATAAAATAGGCATACTTAGTTACTATTTTTTATAATGCAACACCATTCCTTGGAGTAAGACTATTGATTCAAAGTAAGAGAAATTTCAGTGACAATGCTATTTGATGTCAAAGGAAGTTTAAAGAATTTCTTTGGACTTTTTCATATAATACAGCGAGAAAAGTGGATGAAATCAATAAACAATTATCTGAAGCTAGAAATGTAAATTGGCTAGAAAAATATGTGGCGGTAGACGTGTATCAACCTGTAAAGTAATTTTTGTTTGAAACAATTAAATTGTTAATGAAATGTACCTGTAAAAAAGGATTAAAATGAGTGATCTGAAAAGAGAGCCAAAAAAGGAAATAAAATGCATAATTATGATTTCATATTTTGTTTCCTCTCAATTCCTGCCATTCTACATTGTTCCTGTCAAGTGTCAACAATGATAACTGATTTTATTTTTCTAAATTTAATTTAGTTTAAACTGAATTATGACAGGTTTATGCAAAAGCAAAGGAATGTACTCAACAAATTTCAATGGAGGAATTTGCAATTTTACTTGCAAAGCACTTTACTTCATTTTATGAGCAGGTAAATATTGTCTGCATCAAGTTGGTTAATCTTGGATTGTATTTCATTGGGGATGGGAACTCAAGATTGTCTTTCAGAAAGGGCTAGGGAAGGGTTTCCTCAGGTTTTAAGGTGAGGGGGGTGGTGCCTCATCTTGTGTTTGTTTTACTCTCTTGGTTTTTGTGAAGCTTGTTAGGATTAGGTGGTTGCTCATATGGTCTGGAGCCATCTCACAACAGAAAATGAATCCATAAAAAGAATGTTGATCTCGACTGCAAGGATAGCTATGTGGAGGAGTTTACTGTTATATTGGGTTATAGGGCTAGGGATTTTTTGACTACTTGGATCTCCCTTGGGGTGTTCCCTTTAAACTGATATCATTCTGGGATGGCTGGAACAGAGTTTCCTTAAAAGTTTTCAATGTGGAAAAGACAATATTTATTAGAAGGAGGCTTATTTGAAGCATCTTGAGTTTATTTATCTATTTTACCTTTTTCTTTGTCATTCATAGGAAGGTCAACTTGAGGCTTCAGAAAGTTCCAAAAAAACCTCCTTTAAGGAGGAGGGTCCCTTGAGAAAAGGCTCATTCAGTGAAGTGGATGGAAAAGAGTGAAAGGATACTTGATATTGGATGCCCTTTTTCTTTCAAGAAGTCTCTTCTTGGTAAGTGGAGTTGGAGATGCATCCAAAGTGAGATTCTATAGAAACAAATGGCTGCTGAAAGTACGAGGAAGTTGGGGATTGCTGTTCAGTGAATTGAGAGATGGTTTCGGGTTATGGAAAGCTGCTAGGAAAGGGGAGATTTTTTTTGACGGTGGAGCTTTATTTATTTTGGCTCTCTTTTTCTTGAATAGGATAAGTTAAAAGTTTTTGAAGGATTAATTGTTTAGGGATTTGCCTTTGAGTGTTTCCTTCCCCCCCTTATATGTCATAACTTGGTTTAAAAGGTTTGGGTGTCAGATTTATGGAATGAGTCTTGTAAGGGAGGCCATTGAATTTCCTTTTTCCCAAATAGTTTAAAGATTGGGGACTTGATAACATTGAGATATTTGTCTCTAGATTGCACTTAAATTTGGTGAATAGGGATGAAGAAGATGGTGTGATTGGTTGGTTTAGGAGAGTGAAAAGTTTTCAGTCAGATCCTTCTATTGTGTTTTAGAGTTACCTCCTTTCCCCCAATGGATGTAATTTGGAATTCATAGGTTTTGGATGAAGTGATTTTATTTATTTATTTTTTGGTTTGGAAGCTACTTAGGAATCATTTTGAATCTAGATTAGTTTTAGATGAGAGGTCTCTCCAACCCAAACCTCGCCTCTTGAAAAAAGGGGAATGGAAATTGTGATCAAGCTAAGATTTTATAGATCGTTTTTGTGAGGTCTTCATATCTCTTTTAATATGGAAGGCCTCTCTTTTTTGTTCATGTTGTTCAAACCAGTGGCGGCATTGGCCCTCGAGTGTGTTGAATTGATGCCTGCACTACAAAAGTGAAGAAAGATTAATTGATTACATTTTTGTCACTGTGCCAAACCAAAGTTTTACAATAGCTGCTTCTCTTTATTTTCTGTTTCTTTGGCACTGCCTTATTTGATCAAAGATACTCTTTTAGATTGATATTAGCCTTTTGGGAGAGCAAGCTTAAGGTTTAGAGGACTGCTCCTTCATCCTTTTTTTCACCATTTGAGGAAGAGATATGAGAAATTGTTTGAAAGCGAGAAACGACTAGATCAAATGCTCAAATCTTTGTTCCTTAATAATCGTTTGTCGTGGGTTTATTGTTTATAGACAAAGTTTAATGTCTTTGGTTGGTGAAAACACCTAGCTCGAGCCCTAATAGCTTGTATCAGTCTGAATCACATTGGACAAGCTCACCAACTCTCACTAGGATGTTGAGAAAGAGTTTATCTTGGGGCGACCCATGTGGGCTTGGTTGACCTTGTCTACTCTTTGATTTGTCCTTAGAAAAATCGTTGAGGGCTTGGCCATGGGCACTTGGTGGTTCACTCATAGTGTCTTAGGATATCTTGCATAAAAACCCTAAATCCTCTTAGATGGAACACCTCTGCCTAAAGTGGGATAAGAGGACCTTATCCCTATGGTTGACTTGAGGTTGTATGGACACCATGGTTAGCACCTACCATGGTTGACTTGTCGCATGACCTTTGGACATCCCTTTTTGTACATCCACTTGAACCATGGTTCTCACCAACCCAATCATAGCTGGTGTAACCACAGTTATGTAACAGGTATAAAAGGAAGCCCTATACTCATTGTTGGGGCTAAGAACACTTCCTGTTCCATTCCACCTTAAGAGAGGACTTTATCCTCCTTCAATAATTCTCAAGCCATTCATCACCTCCTTCCAACCATCATACTACCTTGTTTCTGCTCTTGTATTCCTACACTAACCTGCTCCCAGTGGAGGAAGACTAAGAAAACCCCTAACCTTCCTTTATTGTAGATGTAGCTGATTAACTTGTGAAGTTATCTCTTAGCTTGGCGAGGACATTGTTGGGCATACCTTCAGATTCCTCTAGGCACAAAATTCACTGCACATATGGTAGGTTCTTGTTCAGAGGGGTTGTTTTTTGTATTCTCTCTTTCAGGATTGGCCTTTCATCAACCTTTCTATACATTCTAATTAATTTGGCACACTGCTTTGCTAGTTACCATTCATAATATTATTTTACTTGCCTATCAAAAAGCAACGATTGCTATCGTTTTAAATTGCTTTAAAACTCATTTGAATCTAGTAATGAAATTGCTTTAAAACTCATTTGAATCTAGTAACTGGTGGAATGTTTGCTTGTCAAATAAAATATAATGTAATTATGCAATGAATGTCTCACATACAACGAACGACCCACAGATAGAACTTATTAGTACCCATCTTTAGTGGGTTTATTTAGATTGGTGACTGCAGTGCCGTGTGATATCCAGAAGAAACCTTTATAATTGAGAAACATAGTTGGATGGCACTTCTGAAAGGTTTAATATTGAAAGATGGGATTTTCTTTTGGTTCAATTTAATTTATTTTCCAAATTATGATCTATAACAGTGTTGCTTGCCTCTCATCTTCTGAACTGTGTTCAGGATTACACATCAAAAGCCAATCAATTTGTTAAGCTTCTTAAGAAGCTTTTTGCTAAAGTTAATTTCTTATGGAAGATTTAGAAGAAATAAATTCCTATGAAGAATTTGTATTTGACTTTATTTTCTTCATATTCTTTTTTTATTTTGGTCTTCAATAGTTTCAATTTCTTTTTTGATATTTCATTTCCTATGAAAAAGTTAATGTACTTTGCTTTGTAGGTTACCACTGCCATAATCACAATAGTTGAAAAGCCATGGGAGCGTGTATATGTAGATGGTCAACCACATGATCATGGTTAGTTTTCCGATCTTGTAAGTAGAGAGTAGTCATTACATGGTATTAGATGAGTTCTACTTAGGGATCAAAATTAATACTTGTAGTTTCTTCTTTTTTATCCTTCTTCTCCAAAAATGCTGTTGCAAATTTTAGTTTGTTATAATTTATTTTATGTACTTCTGGAAACAAGAGAACTGTTTTAAGCCAGGAATTGATCTAAAGTATGGTGCTTTAATGATATTGCTTAAGCTTTCATAGGAACACTTGGCAAATGACAACCATAGCACAATGCATCAAATTAGCAAATTGCAATCCCATAGACAATTCACACTAATAAAAATTTTCAATCTACGTACATTTGCAATGGATGATCTTTATCATCTTTGGAGTTCTAATGTCACTATTCAATGTAAGTCTCAGTTTGGCCTGCCTTTATTTTCCAAGATGTGACCTTAATCCCAATATAATAATAACATTACTTTGTTTCCCTATGAAGTACTTTTCCAAGTCACTAGTTTAGCTCCAACAATGTGGTCGTGACAGTTTCTTGTTCTTGGTCTCCTCCCATCTTCTCAATCTGTGTGTGTGTGTTTCTGTGTGCATGTGCGTGTGCTTGTGCACACATTAAGATTGTTCTATGTATCCCCATAAAGTTAATTTTATATCA
Organism: Tetrastigma voinierianum; assembly: GCA_016808115.1. Taxonomy (NCBI): domain Eukaryota; kingdom Viridiplantae; phylum Streptophyta; class Magnoliopsida; order Vitales; family Vitaceae; genus Tetrastigma; species Tetrastigma voinierianum. The sequence continues at coordinate 154,614 of JAEQBH010003536.1, forward strand.
TTAACCCTTAAACCAAGTTTTGCCTTGTAGATGATGCTCAAGAACAGTTGTTCCATATAAAGCTCATCTCTTTCTGGTTTATTTATCACTGTTCAGAGCTTCATTATTATTTAGTTTGCTTGTTTTTACTGTTGAGGGACCTAATGCAGCAAAATACAGTTGCCAGAATGTTTCTAGTAGATGTTAGTGCTTCATGACATTTTAGTATATGTTACTACAAGTGGTTAGCAAGAGAATTCTTGTGTTTTTCATGATGAGCACTCACGCTTGCAGCTACACCCTTGACTCTGGACACTGCAAAATCCATTTTCCTGTAATATTCCTATAAGAACTACTACGATAACTATTAGCAAATGTACAGAATCCCCTGCAAAATATTTTTATCAAAAACCCAAGGCCTATCTAAGTTTTGTCAATTGTGATCCACAATTTCATCCTAGTGCATTTGTTTGTTGAGGTAAGGCATATACTTCTACAAGGTATTGAGTTTAGTCATTCCTCTGTTTAAGGATTTAAACTTGGATCTGAGGCACATACAACAGAAGTAATAGTGGAGAAATCCGGAGCCTTATGCGTGACTTCTGGTATTCAAGGCTTGGCTTTGTTGAAGACAACCCAGGTAAGTTTCTCTCTTACAGCTTGTTTATTTGGCTCGGCTCCCAAGTATCATTCAATATTTCTTTTCCTTGAACAAGAATGGGCCATTTATATACCTGCACTAGATATATGCAAACATGATTATGCACTTCTCGAATTTGTTATTTGAGTAGTTGGCTTTGTAACTGCATCCATATCCTTTGAGAATGGGCAATTGCTTTGGTGTCATCATACTTACCTGATATAAGTTTCACTTGGTGTAAATTGCTGAAGTTTTGAGTCTTGCAAAAGCATGAGTGTATTTACTCCACGATATCTGGTAACATTAATTATCCTTGACCTTTGTTATTTATGAATCAAGAAATGCATATATAAGCATGCATACTGCTTCTAGTGAAACTCTTAGTTTATCTGATCCGTTACGGATATAGCATACATGTGATACTATCTGATTTACCTGCTCGACACTCACATTGGTGTTTATATTATGAGCAGTCAGGTTTTGAAAAGTTTGTTAGGGATAAATACACCGTTCTGCCTGACACACAAGAAAGGATGGTTGCAACCGAGGTCACTGCAACTTGGAAGTATGTTTTCCAATAAATGACTTGATGTATAGGGATGTTATGATGGTTTAATTGAATGTATTGGCTTGCATGTTATTCAGGGTAACGATTGTTTTATTTATATGAAGGCATGCTTTTTAAATAACCGTGGATGCAGGTATCCTTTTGAATCTCTCTCGGGCATCCCCTTGCAGCCATCGTACTTTACAGAGAGGTACCTGGATGTGAAAAAGGTTCTGGTTGAAACCTTTTTTGGCCCTTCAAGAGGGGGAGTATACAGCCCATCTGTTCAAAACACTCTTTACCAAATGGCAACAACTGTGCTCAACAGGTCTCTCTCTCTCTCTCCCTGACTCACTCACACATCCACATCTAACCTATTGGGAAAATCATTTGATATTGATTCTTGATCTTTCATTTTGCAGGTTTCCTGATATCTCATCAATCCAATTAAAAATGCCGAACATCCATTTCTTGCCAGTTAATATATCAAGCAAAGATAATCCTGCTATTGTGAAGGTAGAATTACTATCTACTTACACTGTTGTGTGGCTGTGTAATTATACACTGATAAGATGTATTCATTATCACATTACAAATTGGCAAGAACCAAAAATGTGTTCAAGCAGATGAGAAAACATTTCCAATATCATGTTTTAGGTCAAGATTTATATCCCCTATAGGAGGAAGGAAATTCAATAGTCAAACAAGTGACCCTACTATAACGATGATCAAGATTTATCTAGAACTAGGCCTAGTTCGCCATTAGACTCCTAGATTACATGTTGTAGGCATTGTAAATGGGCCGTTGTAGGATGTTCCCATGGATGTTTCAGAATTTTCTATGTACCTTTGTGGAAGTTATTCACTCTTCCACTCAACTGGAAACATCTTAATCGACTACTTGGTACGAGTTTGATATAAGTTTTGCCTATAGAAAAATCGGATATCGGTTGATTTGAAGGGTATAATTTAGTTCAAGTTAAAAGAAGGGGGTTGACTGAAACAAAATTCTCACTATGAGAATGGAAGTTGGATACCAATTTTTGGTTCCAAATTGGATATACATACTCTACTGATATACTAACCGAAAACTATGGTGTTGCTACCCACGTTTTCTATTATGATAGTACCTAGGTACTACCATACTTAAAACATAATTATTTTCTTTATACCATATTTACAATTATTCTCAAATCAATGTGGGGAAATACAAGTTTTCGATATTTGATAACGTACTCACATACACACTTCTGAATGGATTTTGCAGTTTGATAATGATGTGTATTTACCAACAAGTGAGCCACATGGATCTATCGAAGCAACCCTGTCCCGCATGAGAGCAAAGATGTAGAAGCTGCTGCTGTACCGACATTCCCTGAAAGGGGAAGAAGCTGTTGTAACTTGTAAGTTTGGTTGGTGTCAAAATAAGCCTGGTGCTGCCTCTCTCTCCATTTCTTTTGGAGACATTGCCTGAAACATAAATCTTCTGATAAATAAATTATTGTGATATGGATGGGAATATTACTTTGGTTGATGAAAGATGATCATAATTAGCTCCTCATGGTTTTTAGTTTTACAATTTTTCTGAATTCATCCTCGCTTATCCCATTTAGCTTCAATCTTCATTTGTTTTTTTTAGCTGATAATCAATTAATCCTGTCATCTTAAGGCTCATGAAAGACATAGGAGACAGTGTGTGTTTCCACACAATCACCTAAATGTATAAAATTAGAATTTTTAGAAGATAATTCAAAATTTCTCCATTCGTAGATCAAAGTATTATTTCAAACGGTCAAATGTAGTATATGCTATTAAAATGTGATATGTATTATTAAAAGATAGTAAATTTGATTAAAAGAAAAAGTATATTAAAGGATAATTATTTTTATATAATTATTTGAAAATTTTATTTTATAAACTTAATTGATTTCTTCTTCTTGGTAAGAGTATCTTTGATCGGTAAGCACTTGATTGAACCAAAAAAGAGTTGAGAAAGTTGAGGTAACGTTTATGTAAGTAATTTATATAACAATATATGTATATATATATTTATTTATTTATTTAAATTATCAATTAATTAGCTAATGAAACATAATTCAACGGTGTAATTAAGTTGATCTGAAAATGGCTGAGTTTGATTGATTAAAGCTAATACAAGTCGAAACAAACTTGATTCGAAAAGCCATTGGAGTTATTGAGCTGTTCCAGCCAAGTTTGAATCAATTTAAAATAAATACACAATTATACTCAAACTCGATATAAAATCGACTTGAGTTGGATTAGATTGAGTTCAAATAAATTTAAACTTAATAAGAGACTTAAGGTTTTTAGGGTTATTTATATAGTAAAGATATAAATATGATTTAATAAGTAATAAAATAGCCTAACTCAATTAAATTTATGAATAACGATATTGTGATATTTAAACTTAGATTACTTGAAAGAGCGGAACTCTAGTAGTTTGACTGGTTTCCATCGTAGTTAAACCTTTGGGGTAGGGGTGGGGGTTAACTATAAATTTATATCATTCCGGAGAGCTGTCACTTGTCACAGAGAACTCAAACGTCTTCTTCACATCTCTGTTCTTCCAAGTTCCGACACCAAAAGGTCCAAGGTTTGCTCTTTCTTAATCAATCTTGTACAAAAATATTCATCCATCAAAACAAAAACAATATTCATGGATTCACATGTCAATCACAGAATCAAAACCCACTCTACCTCAAGATTGAAGCTCATTTTCTTCTCATCCCTTGTAGTTGCAGTGATAGCAATTTCATTCTCCCTCACTTCAACCCAAATAAACCATTTCAAAACCCTACTGCTGAAATTAACTTTCTCTTCACGCCATACCTTCTTCTTCCCCCGACTTCTAGGGTTTCCTTTCCCGTCATCCCCAACCCTAACGCCTACCCCCATTTCTATCTCCCCTTACTGCGTCCTATGGATGGCTCCCTTTCTTTCCGGCGGCGGGTACAGTTCAGAAGCTTGGTCTTACATTCTCTCTCTTCATCACCACATGAAAAACCCTAGATTCAAATTGGGTATCGAGCAGCACGGCGATCTGGAAAGCATTGAATTCTGGGAGGGTTTATCTCAGGATTTCAGGAATCTAGCTATTGAGCTTCACAATACAGAATGTAGGATGAACGAGACCATTGTGGTATGCCATAGCGAGCCAGGCGCTTGGTATCCTCCCCTGTTCCAAACCCTTCCATGTCCACCGACTGGTTACGGCGAGTTCATGTACACGATCGGCCGGACCATGTTTGAGACGGACAGGCTCAATTCCGACCATGTAAGTCGGTGCAATCAAATGGATTTTGTCTGGGTTCCGACGGAATTTCATGTTTCTACCTTTGTTGAAAGCGGGGTTGATCCATCCAAGGTTGTGAAAATCGTTCAACCTGTAGATGTGAGCTTCTTCGATCCGCTCAAGTATAAACCATATGATCTTGCATCGATAGGGGAATTGGTTTTGGGGAGAACGAATGCGAGATCAAATTCGAGAGAGGAGTTTGTGTTTCTGAGTGTTTTCAAGTGGGAGTATAGAAAAGGATGGGATGTATTGTTGAGAGCATACTTGAAAGAATTCTCAAGCGCTGATGGAGTTTCCCTCTATCTTTTAACTAATCCCTACCACTCCGATGGAGATTTTGGGAACAAGATAATGGAGTTTGTGGAAGGTTCCGGTATAGAAAAACCTGCAACTGGTTGGTCTCCAATTTATGTGATGGATACTCACATAGCTCAGGTTGATCTTCCCAGAGTGTATGCAGCAGCTGATGCATTTGTTCTTCCATCAAGAGGTGAAGGGTGGGGCAGGCCTCTGGTGGAGGCCATGGCGATGTCGTTACCGGTGATCGCCACCAACTGGTCGGGGCCGACGGAGTATTTGACAGATGAGAATAGCTATCCCTTGCCTGTGGAGAGGATGAGTGAAGTGAAGGAAGGAGCATTCCGAGGGCATATGTGGGCTGAGCCTGGTGTGGATCAGCTTGGGGGTCTGATGAGGTATGTGGTCAGCAATCCTGAGGAAGCTAGAGGGAAGGGGAGAAAGGCTAGGGAAGATATGATTAGTAGATTCTCTCCGGAGATTGTTGCAGGGATTGTTACTGATCATTTACAACATATACTTGGAAATAAATGATGTTGGAGGTTGGGTCTTCTCATATCTTATTGTCTCGGGATTCTTTGATTCTCGTCTAGAGGGAAGGGGAGAAAGGCTAGAGAAGATATGATTATTAGATTCTCTCCAGAGATTGTTGCAGGGATTGTTACTGATCATTTACAACATATACTTGGAAATAAATGATGTTGGAGGTTGAGTTTTCTCATATCTTATTGTCTTGGGATTCTTTGATTCTGGTCTAGACTCTAGAGGGAAGGGGAGAAAGTCTAGAGAAGATATGATTAGTAGATTCTCTCCAGAGATTGTTGCAGGGATTGTTACTGATCATTTACAACATATACTTCAAATGTTGGAGGTGGTGTTTTCTCATATCTTATTGTCTTGGGATTCTTTGATTCTTGTCTAGAGGGAAGGGGAGAAAGACTAGAGAAGATATGATTGGTAGATTCTCTCCAGAGATTGTTGCAGGGACTGTTACTGTCTTAGTGATCATTTACAACATATACTTGGAAATAAATGATGTTGGGAGGTTGGATTTTCTCATGTCTTATTGTCTTGGGATTCTTTGATTCTCGTGTTGTTTCAGCGTTTTGCTTCTTTTGCAATTGGAGATAGCCGACTCCGGTGAAGGGCTTGAAGTTAACGATCGATTAAACCTACAGTGCTTCTAAAGAGACTTAAGGCGGTGGCCGTCGAAAAAGCCACTAGCTCGACCAAGTATTGAAATTTATGAAGAGCATATGTCGGCTGATCGTGTTTATAATATGGAAAGCGTGAAATGAAATAGGTTTTAAATACCTCGTAGTGAATTCTGAGGCTACGATATTCAATTACTCCAGCTTTAAACTTTTCCCTTGCTTTATTCTCACTGTTTGAGTAAGTGTAAAATGGTGTTTTTAGGTGAAGTAACAAGAGAGATACTAGATATATTTATAGATTAATGAATCACGTCTTTTATGAACATTATGGCTTTGGAAATTCAAGTTTTAGAATTTGAAAGTTAACGATGCGCCTTCATAATCTCCATTAAAAGCAGTGCGAGTTAATCAAATTCTTTTGAGTAACAAAATCATGAATCATAGAGATAGGTCGCCGATAATGAGTTTTATCAACTATGTACAATGCACTTTGCTTCTCAAGTATTTAATGTGGTAATGAAAAACTTAATGAATAAACCTTATGTTTATTCTAGGTCCAAAATGAAATATATTTTCTGGAAATGAATTAAAGTGCACATGAAAATGAGAAAATAACTGAATGCTTAAGAATTTCATAAAGTGAATGTATATATACAATTACAAAGAGGAAACAATCCCATTCTGTCCACATGATCCTTGAATTTCATTGGTGGCATGCGCTTTAGTGAAGGATCGTGATAAATCAACTATCAGTACTAATATGCTTTCGATGACCACTTTCTTTTCCTTAACATGTTCTCTAATGGCTAAGTACTTGGTGTCGATGTGCTTGCTTCGGCTCCCACTTTTGTTATTCTTAGCGAGAACCTTGCAATTGAGTTGTCACGAGAAAATCTTGAGCCTAGAAATAGAATCCATAACTCTAAGCCAGTGAAACTCTTAAGCCATACACGCGTGAGGTAGCTTGAAAACAAGATGCAGTCGACTCCATGGTAAGTGGCAATCAGAAATGTTTGACACTTCTCGAGAAAGCGACTCCATGACCTGTGAATATGTACCAGGATGTTGATTTCACGAGAATCAACACGGCCAGTAATCTGCGTCGGAATAGCCAATGGATCCAGTTGTCAGTCAAATACATACATAGCGTATTATAATCTTTAGTTCCCTTGTAGATACCTCATGACTTTCTTTGCGCCTGAAGGGTCCACACCGATTACTGAGGCTCGCCTAACACTCCAACCGCATATGCAATATCAAGTCTTCAGACAAACTCGAGCATACATAAGGGCTTCCAACCACCGGCTACATGGAATATCTTTCATAGATTCATTTTTCTAAATCATTTTTCGCATTGGGATTTAGACTTAAATTTTTATCGCCTTCATAATGGGGAGCAACACCAGAACAATCCTTCCATCCAAACTTCCAAAATTTCATGATATGTGTTTCGTGATAGACCTAAAAATACCACGAGATCTATCCCTACTGGATCTTAATGCCAATGACATAAGATGCCTCACCCATATCTTTCATATCAAAGTTTTGAGAGAAATGCTCTGCTCACATCATTCCCATCACGTCATGCAATTATCCACAGAGAAACACAAGTCGTGCTTACTCTGCTCCACTCCTTCAAGACTGATCCGGTCAAAGGAAACCAAATGAAGTAATTACTCCATGGAATTTGTAATACCATTGACTGAGGCTTGTTTCAAACCGTGATATGGATTTCTTGCTTCAGTAAACTAGCGCTTCCACCTCTTCCTTGTGTTATAAAACCTTCAAGCTACTTCACGATAAATTTATATTCCGCATCATCATAAGAATGTCAAGACATCCATTTGTTAAACTCAAGGTCTATGTGTAACTATCGCAAAATAATACGAAGAGAATCTTTCGATACAGAGAAAAGCATCCCAGAATCATTCCTTTCTTTTCGAAGAAATCCCTTGTCAACAAAACGCTTTATATCTTTCTCAATGTTGCTCTATGACTGTCTTATAGACCCATTCTTACGCCTAATGGCCCTAAGACCCCCTTTAGGCAACTCATGCTGTCCCAGACTTCAAGGCTTTTATGAATCTAACTCATCCTTCATAGCATTATACCACAATTCAAACTCGTTATAAATCCTATGGTCAGGTGAAAAGTTGCTCTCGTGGATCATTTTCGACCCACGCTCAGAACACACTATGTAAATCACCAGAATCGCCTCGACTTCCTTCCACGAGTAGACTGCCTTAATGTCGGGATCATCCGCCTCGGGAGTGATTTCAGGTTCAACCATTTGTTCAAGATTATATACCCTCGAACTCGTTGATCCTCCGGGAAGGTTCCTACCAGGAACTCAACACGTATTGCTCAACACTAATCGGGAAACTCGAGGAGTGTGATGAACTATAACCAATCTCTCTCATGTGACGGGAAGGCTCGAGTTTTTATATGATCGTGAACAGGAATTAAATCCCGACCGATCCCTCCCACCGACCGTCATTTCAAGAAACTCGCATTCCTGATTCCACAATCCTAGCCGAACGGTACCACAAGAAATCTATAACCCTTAATGCCAGCGTAGCTTTCACAAAGAAACCACTAGCATCCGGGTCTAATTTCTTCCCTCGTGCGTGGATTTCATATATCTCTCACCTCGCACGGACAACCCCAAACGTGTATGTCGCGTGAACTGGCTTCAACCTTTCCATATTTCAAAAGGTGTTCGACAGCCTTAAATAACACTGCTTAATATATACACTGGCCGTTGCCAAGGCCACCACAAAACTGAGAAGATCGAGCTGCTACATACCCGCACCATGTCCACTAAAGTTCGATTCTTTCGCTACACCATTGTCCCGAGAAACTGCATAAGCAGGGGCAATTATCCCATGCTCTTGAAGAAACTTTGCAAAAGAACCGTGTCATTCATTCTCGTTGTACCTACCATAAGTATTCACCACCTCTATCGATCTCATCATGTGTATTTGTTTCCGCATTGGTTCTCAACTTCAAATTTTTAAAGATTGAAGGCATCCAATGCTTCATACTTGTTATGAAGCAAGTATACATACATATATCGTGGAGTAATCAATGAAAGTGATGAAATATTTTTGACTGTGCATATCCATATCCGACAAAGATATACGCATGCATGATTTCTAATATGTTCAACTCCTATCAAGATGCTTCGACTCGCTTTGTTTGCTTCCTTAATGCAGTCCACACAAGTCTCAAAATCAAGATAATCTAAAGTACTAAGTATCTATCTTTACTAATCTCTTAATTTCTATCTACGGAGATGTGACCTAATCTCGATGCCATAACATAAAGAATCCTCATTAATATTACACCTCTTAGTACCAATAAGGGAACATGCAAAGAATTATTAGCGGGCTTCATTCCGTAAACAAATTCTATATAGACCATCCGCTAAAAATAATTGCTCCAATATTATTTGATTTGAAAATAAGTTAAATATTACTGGGTCTTGAAAGTAAAAGAAAAACCTAATGGAACAAGTCTAGAAAACAACCGCTCGCGGAGAAACCTGGTACATAAAAGGTCCTTTCCAAAACTAAAACAAAGCCATTGTCTAATGTTACCGCATGTCCCGACAAATTTCCACAGTGAGCCCATCTTCGTTGCTTGACAAGATGTTTGTCATTTCCACCTATTTCCTGGGCTGGCAGATACCCCGTTAAAAAGTTAGCTTGGTAATATTTGGATTGTAGAACCGTGAACTTCAATCCACCATGTTATTATTAATATTAACTATATTAGATTCATAAATAAACAAAGGGATGATAAATTACTTCCTTCAAGCCACTTTTGAATTTTTTAGACACCTTTCTTCTCACGTCCCTTCTTTATTAAGTTAAACACTTATTTTCCTTCTGATAATACCGAGTAAGTGGAGATTCCTACCTTCCCCTTCCCGAATGGATTTAGAAGTGTGGTGTCCAGATGATCACCTTTTGTTTTCCTAAAAGTTGCAGCCAACATCGTACCTACCTACCATCACGAGCCTCTTCTTGAACACACATGGTCATTAATTTTACTGACACCATTTGTCCTTACGTGTATTATAAGAGATCTTAAAGGTCCGTATCGATGAGGGAAGAGTGTTCGCACAGTGCACTAGAAAGTGAATCCGACATATCTATCCCGAAGTTTCTTGTTGAGCCACGATGTCCTCATTTGCATGATGTGCCACGCATTGACCCCTAACACAGGATAAAAACAAGCAGAAAATTCTCATTATCGTGGCATTGCTAAAGCTGGCCGGGCGACAAATTGTTCTCCAATGGCTATTAGCAAATCATGGACCTTATCGTATTGCTCAACAGAACCCCTAATACCAGCAGTGATTATGAATTGATCATGTTTATAATATGGAAACATGAAATGAAATAGGATTTTACATACCTCCCAAATATCACCTCAAACTGATATTCAAAACCTTCAAACTTTTAAACTTTTCCTCGCTTTTACTCTCACTATTTCCACGATATTCTCAAAACGAATCGCTTTTTTGTTAAAGAGTTGTGTTATATGAACCCATATATATTTATATGCTCTCCCATCAAGAATCACGCCTTTGATTAACCATCACCACTTTAGTTCAAGTTTTAATTTCAAAATTCAAACGTTGTAATCACTTTAATCTCACAAAGTCTACCCTCGGATTCTGGAAAAGGAAATGATTTATGAGTAGCTTCCCGGTTCGTCGATTGGGTTTTTTATGCATTCATTTACATTTACAATTGTTTCCTTTTCTTTCTTTGTACAGCTTTCACCCCACCATTACAACCATATTTAGAGGTACTGTTATGATTTGCTGATCAACAGAACTCTGTAACCTGTATATATATATATATATATATATATATATATACACTAACTTTAAACATTAATAAAAATATATACTGTTATACCTCATTGTCTTGAATTCTTCATACTTTATGTAAAGTTTAATGGAAAAATATAACAGCAAATTATTTAGTTAGAAAAGGTGTTTACAGTACCGATTCTGGGAATATCTTACAATTTGGTTCTGAATATGATTGTAGTTTTGTGGAATGAGTTATATAGGGAAAATTGATCAAAAGAATAAATTTGTTTTATATATAAATAGCTTATCTTATCTCATTACCATTTAAACATGGAGAGTAAAATACTTTTATATTATATCTTCTGTAATGAGTAAAATTACTTTTATATTATAACTCAGTAAACTAGTTGATGTGTCATTGTAAAGTCCTTTTAACTTCGTGATCATTTTGGTCATTTATTTTTTTTTGACAACTCTGGAATGCAGCACCTTACCGTATCTTGATTAATCTCATAGTGCTCAGCACGATCTAAGAACCCCTCCAACGTCTGCTTACGAAGAATTTCAATCAAGTTATCATGCATATGAAAGCTGCTCTAAATCCAGCATCTCACCTATTATAACATTCAAGTGCAGCCTTTTGCTTCTTATCTCACTTTAGAATTTTCTTTCCCAACTATAAGATAAAACTTTATTAAACTTTTTAAAATGATCTCTTAGAAAATTTTATTATTTACAATCAAAGTTATTGGAATGTTCTACATGAACAAATTCAATAAAATTCAAATTAAGGTATTAAACATTAACTTTAACTTCGTGACGCATTACCCTTAATTTCTGTGATAAACTGAAAATTGCTTCTTATGTTTTAAATATATGAGAATTTGATCAGCGAAGAATTTTATAAAATATTAAAAAAAAACAGAACACCTTGTTTTGAGGATATAATGGAAGAGATTTGGTGCAAATTAGAGAATATTTTAAGTATTGTTGGCTTTTTGATGAAAGCTAAATAGTTTTTAACATTTAATCAATTTGTTTTTTAAATTTTTTATGACTTATTACTAAAATTTATAAAAAAATTGGCTTTTTATATTGAGAAAAAAAATCATATTTCAAAACAAGAAACATCATCATTGTCTAACAAGGAGAAGAGCTAGCAACACTTACTATCTAATTTTAAAAAACAAAAAAATTAATATTTAATACTATTAAATACAATTCTAAGATAAAACAAAACTATATTCAATGATGTTAAAAAATACTACTCTAGATTTGTGCAAGGCTTTTTTATGCAGGTTGATTTATATAAGCCTCCCGAAACTATATGAATGAGATAAGCCTTGAAGGCCTCCACCATGGTGAAGAAATATGTTTGTGTTTTGCATTAATAAAAATATGAGAGAAACATCTCTAATGGATGATGCTTGATTTATTAAAAATACTTTATTTTTGTGTGAAATTTTTGAAGACGAGTGATGCTCACTTAACTAGGTCACTTAGAGGATTCTTCATAATGACGACATTGTGAATGATGGAGTCTTTAAGTATGTAAGTCGAAAATTGATTTGTAATTGATTGATTTTAGTGGATAGTTCAATAACTATGTATGATCCCGTAAAATAGATTTGATGTATCCAACTGTGTTTACAATTTCTTGATGTCTTCCTTTATATGTGATAGACAGCCATACCATACTATGATTTTATTCATTGCCAATTTGAATATATATGAACCATACCTAACAAAAAATATATTTTAATTGTTTTCTATTATTTTTCCCTTATTTTAAAAATAATCATATAGACTAAATAAAACAAAATATTAATATAATTCTTTAAAGCACATTTTTAAATATTAAAATATGGCAAAACGTTTTAGGGTTTTAAATAAATTTACTTTTACAAAACATCACTTAACATCTATATTTTTTGAATTTAACATCCATCTCTTAGAATAGTATTCTAAAATACTTATCAAATATACTTGTGATATTTTATTTTGGACAACTAACACTTTTAATTACTATAGTACTTAAACCCTAGTCTTCGGACATTTTCCTTTTTATGTTTTTATTTATTTAAACGTTGAAAGTTTTATTATTTGAGTTAGAAATGATAAACATTTATACTTCAAATACTTTATCATTAAACAAAAAGGAAAAAAAAATAAAACCAATATTGGTTTGTTTACATTTCTCCAGTTTTCATCAACATCACACACCCATTTTTCTTGAAATAAGAGGACAAAAATGGAAAAAAAAAGGTTAAAGCGAAAATGAGGGGGCATCATTATTGAAGGGAAACTTCTTTTTTCTTTTTTCTTTTTTTACTCCATGACTAAAGTTGACTAATGGAGTATTTCTTACCGTTTAAGCAAACTTTCCCAAGTGGGTTAAATTAAAAAAATTCTAAAATATTGAATTCTCTTCATTTTTATATTTAAATCATTAACAAAAAAAAATTTCTTTTTATATATAACAACTTTAATATTTTAAGAAGATTTTCAGTCATATTGTTTTTTACTTATCGCCGAACATAACTTTTTTGGGCCATCACGGTCAGTGACTTTAATGCATTAAAAGATGTTCTGTTTGCTTTTTAACATCAGAATGAAGAAAGACAAGTAATCTGCATTTCGGATATTTCTGCCTCGCTCTAATGGTATTTGTGCCTGATTTAACAGAATCTGCTTAAGCATATTATTACTCGTCCCGTCCCACTATATTTTAAAAATAATTATTTATTATTTTATTTCTTATACTTTAAATATAAAATAATAATATTAATTAGAATGTTTTTTAATAAAGTCACTTATAAAAATTATAATATTTTATTTTTATGAAATATATTAATTTTTTAATATAATAAAAATAAAAATAAAACAAAATCAAACGTGAACTTACGCCTGGCACTTTTCTCATCCCTACCCCGCTTCGCTTAATTTTTTAAATAAAGATGTCAGACCGAAAATAAACGAATGAATGACTTTTCGCAAGCCACTGGTCCCAAACCCTTCCATCACATCCCTGGGAATACAGATCATGCCCTCTTCTTTCTCAGCCTTCTGGATAATGAATTAGCTTTTTCTTATTTCATAAGTTCCACTTCTTTTTCCGGTCGTAAAGTTCTCAACATTTTTACTTTTCTATTCTAACCTTTTTTAAAAATTCACAATGCTCACTTAAAATTTAAAACAAACAAATTTTTAACAAAACCTACACTTTCTTATTGCTCAAAACAAACACCACCTCAATCTCTATCTTGTCTAACATGATATTAGAAAATTCATTATTTTGATGCTATAATTATAATTAAAATAAAAATTAGGATATAAAAATAAAATTCATAAAAATTATTATATTTAAAAAATAAACTTTTTTATTCAAGATTTAAATACAAAAGCTATAAAAATATATGATTTTAATATTAATTTTTGTTTCAATTATCTGAAATCAATATTACTTATCATTTTGAGTTTTGGATATATTTAGGTTATTTAAGAAAAAAAAAATTAAAATAGATTGGAAATAAAAATAATACCCGTGTCACTTGATTTTTTTTTTAACTTAATGCTATGATTATTGATAACTTAAAAAATTTTCGAAATATTTATAATAACGTATATTAACTTAAAAAAATTTAAACTAATTATATATATTTTTAATTATGTCAAAAACTCTATCATTTTCCTACTTACCTTTTACTTTTTCCTCGAGATGGATGATTTATTTGGCAGAGGGAACGAGTAAAAGTTCTTTCCGGAGAAGCGTCAAAGTTGGGGGGGCAGCCTGGCATATATGATATATCTTCCACCACCACCCTCTCTAGCTTCCCGATCCTCTGACAGAGAGAGAGAGACAGAGAGAGGGAGAAATGGGCGTAGCAGTAGGCATGGATGCGCTCAGTGAGAGAGCGGCGATGATGAGGGAGTCGGTCCAGAAGAGCCAGACCATCAGCGACAGCATCGTCTCCATTCTCGGCTCCTTCGACCACCGTCTCTCAGCCCTCGAAACCGCCATGCGCCCCACCCAGGTACGTCTTTCTCTTTATCACTCTCTTCTATTTCATTTCATCGCAAGAATGCGCGTGCTTCCAATTTTCCGAAGAATTCTCGATCAAGTAATTTACTTGTGTAAGGCTTCTAGATTCATTTTTTTTCTTCTTTTCCTTTTCCTGCATTTTCTCGGCGATCAAACGGAACTTGATTTGGTTTTTTCCCACTTTATCTTGTGGAATCTCTGCGTGCCAATGGTGAATCTGGATTTTACAGCTTAGAACGCATTCTATTCGAAGAGCTCATGAAAATATTGACAAGACTTTGAAGGCTGCTGAGGTTATATTGGCTCAATTCGACCATTATCATCAGGTTAGGCACTTGATTGATTCAATTCACCGAGATTCTTATAATCTGGTGTACTCCCAGCACTAACTTCATGGTTGTATTCAATTTTTGTGGTAGTTTTTCGATGCATTTACATTGAATTCTTGATTGTCCAATTGTTTAGTTTTTTGGGCCCCCCCCACGAGTCTTTTACCTATTTCAATTTTATGATTCGGTTGGAAGTGATTGAGGATATTGGCGAATATCTTGAAATAGGAATTTTGGTACTCACTGTTTTGATTAATATTGATCACATTGTATTATTGAGGGTTCGAGCTGTGCTATGCAGGCTCATATGTTTGCTTGTTATTAAGCTTAAATGTGAACTTTTATTTATTTTGAGCAGTAAGAAATCGATATTAATGTTTTTCCCCTTTGCACATTTCTTAGTCTAATTTGTCTAGATATTTTGTCCATTCTTCTTAGCTTGATTTTTCGGGGTCAGATTGAGGAAGAGTATTTTTGCTTTCCTTTCTCCTTTTTCGCTCTTTCGAGCCATTGTATCTTATCTTGTATTACTTGTTTGCTCCCTTTTCGCGCTTTCTTTTACGTAATTAAGTATCACTATAAAAGAAAAAAAGAATTGGAGGACCTATATGGTTGATCCTCGAAAAGATGATTCCACGTAACCTTGGTAGCTATCACACGCCAATTTTTGGTTCCCTTACTGCAGCGGCGCTATCCTCGCGCACTGGCCTTCTCTCATTTCCAATCCTCTAACATAGATTACTAACTTTCATAGTCACCCATCAATGTAACGCCGATCTCGCGAAAGCTCCTTCACTCGCAGACTGGCACCGTGGCCTCGTTTACCCGCAGTCGCTCTTCTGACACCGACTACCTCGCACCTCTCGCGGGCTCTCATCGCGCCTCATCATTGGACTCAAGGCGCCAGTCTACAACATGTGCCTCGGGCCCGCCACTTCGACTCCCTGGGCGCGCCCTCATCGGCACCTATCGCCGTAGCAACCTGCTCGCCTCTACATCGAGGGTCCTCTCGCAGCCGCCATCCGAGACATGCTCTCATGCTTTAAAGTTCTTACGTGCCTTCGCCGCCACAATCATATTGCGGCTCACCACTTACCTCCCAAAGTGTCTCCAATCGAAGCTCGTCGATGCTCTACTCTTAGGCTCGGTTCACGTTGTCAGCCCGCGCTTATGCTTCGGCAAGGCGATGCCAAGGCGTGATGCCTCCTCATGATTCCGCCATGGGGCACCACCTGCTACGCCCGGCTTCGCCAACACTGGGCGTTCTCACCGCCGATACTCATCCTGCGCCTCGTGTGGTCAGCGGTGGAACTCATTCGCCCGGTTCCCGCGCCCTCAGCGCCCATCCGCTGCTTAATATCGCGCCACCACGCAGTCTCATCGACATATTCTCGTGCTACCCCGCTGCCCTTCCTTACCGAGGTATCGCACCCTTCACCGTGGCGCGCTAGTTAATTGGCTCGCTTCTCGCATGGGCATCAAGAGAGCGACCCGCCTCCCGACACCAGCCTTGCGCAAGGTCACACACCCCTTCATGGGGCCCCGACTGACGATGCTTAATCCCGCTCCTGAGCACATCTGCTTGCTCCCAAGGTGTCCCACTGCGATACTCATGCACCTGCCCTCGTAGGCGCAAAACCACTCATCGCGGCGCCGCCTGTCGACAAACTAGCCCCACAACCTCATCACGCACACCCCTAGTCACATTCTCTCCCCTCGGGCGCACCTATCGCTCGACTCGGTCATATATTGGTACAAGTGTGTAAACAAAGAGGTCTTTAAAGCCAGATTCCTAACTTAGTTATTGAGAGCATATTTGGCCTTTTACCTGGGAGCATGCACTCAAACCCCAATATCCTTGTTTTTTATCTTAGTGAGGACAAAATCTCTTCCTCTTGTTGCAACTCCACCAGAGGATTGGTACCCTCATTAGACAGGTTGACCTACAATTGTGCAAATATTTTCACACCTAAATCCTGCTTGTTATTGACGCATAACTCAGCTAACTCCTGCATTTTATGAACACATAGCACAACTTATGTTCTCACTATTCACCATAAATTGCATTGTTAACAACGAGACATATATTGATGACATGAATATGTTGCAATTCATCTACCAATTCAATCATATTATCTTCATATCAATGTTCTGTGAATGTTAGACTCCAACAAACTCATCCAAGCAACTGCGATCATAGTTATTTGAGGCTTAAGGTGCACTAAGGCGTCAAAAGCCTACTGGGGCCTTGACGCGCATCCTACCTAATATAAATAAAAATTATATATCTCACTATATATAATTTTTAAGCTAAGTGAGGCGCACCTTACCTATATATCTCACTATATATTTCCTTATCTCACCCTACCTAAGTGAGGCCCAACCTTTTTTAATTGAGCCGCACCTACCTAATATAAATAAAAATTATATATCTCACTATATATAATTTTTAAATAAAAATTTTTAAGTGAGGCGCAAGGCGCACTCGGCGCGGCTTTCTATGACCCTCAGGCCTCATGAGTTCGTGCTTCCTCGAGAGGCGAGCGCCTAGCGCGGCAGTATGCCCTGGTTTTAAAGCCACACATGATTGAGATTACTCAATATTACTCTACATCATCTGAGAAACTGCATCCATTTATGCAATAATCAAAATGTAATGAAGTATCACTTATTGTGAAATTAAACTTCTAAACACTATCATAGTAATCACACAAGTTTGTCTCTCCTTATTCCACAACAATGATCAGAGTTTTGGTTTTTAAACCTTAAAAACACAAAAATGTGTAGCCAGGAAGGATCAATCCATAAATGAATAAACTAAAATGTGTTAGTAAGAATCATCCAAGGCTTAACTTACAGATAAAAAAGGAGATAAATGGAATGGAAAAACAAAAATGAAAGTGATTGGTTTTAAAAATGATTTGGTCACTGAGGTAGACATGCGCTTGAGGCATAGGCTTATCCCTATTACAATGCACTTCAGGCAAACCACCCTAGCAGTCATCAGAAAATGACTGCAGACTTGATGGAAACCTCTTCGTTCATGACATTTTCACCTCAAGCTTCTGAAACCAATAGAAAATGAGGCCTCTGTTTTTCCATATGCCTTACGTGTTAAACATAAAGGTGGTTTCCAAAAATGCTCTTCTTCAGCTTGATTTAGTCTACATATTGACACTAACAACTATAGTTTAACTTCATTTAGTAATATTTTTCAGATTTCTTATTTATTGTTGTTGAAATATTATTATTTCAACTTGTAGGCAGAGGCTAATGTACTGAAAGGGCCACATGAGGACTTAGAAAGTTACTTGGAAGCTATTGATCAGCTAAGAAGCAATATTCGTTTTTTTAGCAGCAACAAAAGCTTAAAGAGTGATGATGGGGTGGTTAACCATGCAAATAATTTACTGGCCAAGGCAATTTCTAAGCTAGAAGAGGAGTTTAAGCAACTCTTAGCATCTTACAGGTTTGTGTCCTGCATAGCAGTGCTTTTTATTTGTGTATCTGTCACTTCTGGCAAGCATTTTAAAAAATCTGGGTTAACTTTGTATACTTCAACGACCATCTATAATGCTATCTCACATTTACAGTTGCCATGTTTGTTTTCTTTATAATTGAATTTGCTAGCAAGTTTTGCAGGGAGCTGAAATCAAGGACATTACTGCTTATTTATGCTTCCTTGTCTTGTAAAATGTGTTGTGCTTCTTTTCCTGTAGTGTAAATAAATGTGGAACCCTTGGTTTCAATAAGGAAGGCTAGCCTATATCTGTTTTATGTTATTTTTCCCGAGACAGTCAAGTGCTTTTGAGTTTAATCAATAAGAGTAAATTCATAAGAAGATTTGCGCAGTGAGCATCCACACTACACATCATCGTATATCAGTTTCTTTCTTGTGTCAATCCTGGCTCTCACTGTGATAGGGTTCCCTTTGTATTAAAGATCCATAGGCATGTGTCTTAGCATTAGGAGGTTCTTGGTCTAGCGGAATAGCCATGCCATAGCATCATCATGCCAGAAAATTCCGAGTGGCCAAGGGGCACAAAAGCCCTTGTTGAGCTCCTAATGCATTCCTTACACTTATTATGATTGATATCTTATATTTTCAGTTCAAGGGGCCTCATAAGATAGAGAGTGCTAATATAAATATTTGTTGACTTCAATTAAGGTTGTATTGAAATATTAGTATATCAAATTGCCAGGAGAGGCACAAGAAGAGCAGTGGAGAAATAATTTTTGTTTCTTCATGAAGATTGTGATACGATCCCACATCTGTTGTGGAGTGGTACTTAAGCTTGATGGGTTCTCCCACCTAATAGGTTAGTCTTTTGGGTTGGGCTCTTCCATTGGGCTTGGGTACCTATCATTGGTATCAGAGCCAATCGGTGTGTAGCGGGAGAGGGCTACCTGGAAGAGGGCTACTCGGTGCACCAAAGGTGGGCTCAGAGCGAATGCTGACCAGAGTGTGAGCCATCAAGAGTGAATACCGTCCGTGGACGTCCGGTTTCTCAAGGGGTATGGAATGATACGATCCCACATCGATTTCACACAAGAGTGTGGAGTGGTACTTAAGCTTGATGGGTCCTCCCACCTAATAGGCTAGTCTTTTGGGTTGGGCTCTTCCATTGGGCTTGGGTACCTATCAGATTGGTATTTTTTTCTTTTAATGTTAAAGAGGTTAACGATGTGGAGAAATGGAAGTTAATCAAGTCATTTAATAGTTCCTAGATGGTGGACTTGGTTAATCTTTTTTTTTTTAAATAATAAATATTTTATTTTTTATCTTTGTTTTGGCAAGAAGCCAAGATTCAACAGATGAAATGAAACCGAAGAAGGGGGGTGGTTCACAAGACCTACTAGGGGCAACTATGGGGTCGGTTTCTAGAAAGCTATAAGTAAAGAAACAGTGCATCTGAAACATGATTGTGTCTTTGTTTTAGGTGATGGCCACAGAGTAAGATTTTGAGAGGAAGCTTGGTGTGGGGATCTCCCTCTTTGTGAGGTTTTTCCTGGTCATTACAACTTGGCAAGGACTAAAGGTGCTAAGGCAGTAGAGGTCTGGGAGGCCTCAGGTGATTCTAGAGCTTGAAACCCCAGGTTCTTAAGTCCTCTTAAATTCTTAATGATTGAGAGCTGGAGGTAGTCCAGGATTTTCTGAGCTTGACTTTTAGCAGAAAAATTACCACAACCAAAAGGGATATACTTTTTTGGAAGGGAGATCTGAATGGAAATTTCGCAGTGAAAGTTTATTTCAATTCTCTGGAGGGTGATTCGCAGTCTAAAGCCCCTGTAAAAGTCTTATGGAACCTGTATGTTCCTACTAAAGTTGGCTTTTATGCATGGGAAGACTGGTGGGGGGCAAGGTTTTAATGTTGCAGCAGGTGAAAAAGAGAGGCTTCTAGCTTGCAGGCAAGTGCCCTTTTTATGGGGAGGAAGAACAAAGGCTGGAGCACATCTTAATCCACTGCCCCTTGGTTTGGGATTTTTGGGCTGCCATCTTTTCAGCTTTTGGTGCTAAAAGGGTGCGTCCATTTTTGGTGAAGAATTTTCTGGGCAGCTGGGTGCACTTCCTTGTAAGGAGGAACCTTAGACTTTTTTGGCGTGCTGTCCCGCTTTGTTTTTTGTGGGTCATTTGAAAAGAAAGGAACAAAGTTGTCTTTCAGGATACCCCTTTCTCCCAAACTAGATTGAAGTTATCCTTTCAGAACTCCTTATTTTCCTGGACTGGTTTAATACCAAATGTAGATCCTTCGGTTGTTCGTTTTCTGTTGTATATTATTTCTACAATTTCTAGGAGCTAGTTTTTTGGGGGAGGTAATTTTTTTGTAAGCCCTTTCCTTTTTGTGCAGGCCTTTGGTGTCCATTGCACACCCCCTGTATACACTGGGACTATACTTATGGATTTTTTTTAATGAATTTTTTCTGTTTACCTATCATCAAAAAAAAAAAAAAAAAAGGGATTACTGAACAACTAGTGAGAAGCCTGGGGGTTGATAGATTCTTGGATGGGTTTGCTGTGGAAGCTTTGTTCAACTGGAGGCATCTGGGTACTTTGTCACTGAAGGGTTCTGAAATTGATGAACATGAAAGCTGGCATATTTCAATTTCCTTTTGTTTCAAAAACCTAGAAGATAGCTTTGTTTGGATGTTCACAGGGGTGTATTTTCTGATTCAAATGTGGGTAGAAAGTTGATTTTTTTGGTAGAGTTGGGTGCCATCAAGAGCCTTTGGCGTGAGCCAAGGTGCTTAGGGGGGATTTCATTAGTCTCAAATTTCCTGCTGGAACGATGAATTACACTAAGAAAAATTCAGAAATGAGTTGTTTCTCGGAAGTCATAAAAGAGTTGAATTTGTGGGATCTCTCTGTTGAATGGTGGGCCATCCACATGGTGGGGTGGGCGAAGTAATTAGTTTTCCTCAATTAGATTGCTTTCTGTGTTGAAGGAGTGAGAGGACCAACTTTTGGGCATTATTCTGTGTGCCCTTCCAAAGCCTATATCTAATTATTCTCCCATTACTCTAGAAGGGGCAGAATGAAGACTGGCAGATCTCCTTTCAGACTTGATAATATGTGGCTCAAGGATGATGGTTTGAAAGATCTTGTGCAGAGCTGTTGGACTGGTTCCAATGTTGTGTATATATAGCTATATTTTGGTAGTGAAACTTAGGCCCTTAAAATAGGACTTTAAAAAGTGGAATAAAGAGGTGTTCGAAGGAGGCTCTAAATCAAACAGCTTTTGGGACTCAAAGGAGAGTGGGGGTACTTCTTTCTGTTATGGATTTTGACGCCTGAAGGTTATCTGTCACAGAGTTTTGTAAATAGGCTATAGTGGAAGAAACAATGTAAAGGCATAAATCAAGAAAATATGATTACATGAATGGGACAAAACTCCAAATTCTTCCACAAGATGGCCAATGTGCGAAAAAGAAGCAGCCTCTTGTCCAAAGTTAAAACAATTATTGGCAAATAGCTTGTCGAGGATGCCCTTGAGGCTGGCTTAAGTGGTAAAGTGCTGAGGTGGGGTTATGGGAGGTTCCAGGTTCAAGTTCTAATATGGATGAAAAAAAAAGAATACCTATAAAAAAAAAAAGCTCTTTGACGATGCAAAAATTATAGAGGGCATGATTACTGCATTCTAGTGTCTTTTGTTCAAATCAGGAGCTTGAAGACTTAGCTTGGGACAATGAAATTTGCATCTTTGGGAAATGAGGATGCTAGGTCCTTAGAAATTGGAATTCCCTTTTCTGTGAGGAGGAAGTTGTTTGGTCTATGTGGGGAGAAAGCCTTATGGCTTGGAAGTTTCACTATGACATTTTGGCAGTTTAGTTGGGAGTTTGTTAAAAAGGAGGTGATCGGTTTTTTGAAAAATCTCCTTGATAATGGCTCCTTTAAGGAAAGCTTAAATACCGCTTTTTTTTTTTTTTTTTTGTGTATTAATATGATAGGTGTAAGTACGATAGGATATCACAACGAAAAACTGTCACGATAGGTGGGAGAATCTTTTTAAGCAAGTCTCGCTCCCACAATCTTATGTTGAGCCGATCTGAGATCGTAATTGCCCGCATAGAAATGGACGTTCGCGAGCAACTACGCTCTGGATAGCTTTCATTAGGACCCTCTTGGGAGCCTTAGGTAGTCCTTTCCTTTGCGCACACCTTGACTCTCGATGAAGTATCAGCCAGTAGGTACCCCGAGCCAGTAGGAGAGTTCGATCCGAAAATGGGTCACGATTAGGTTGGAGAACCTACCAGTGAAATCTTAGCTCAGCGATCTTATCTTTTGAGACGATGTGGGGATCAAATCATTGCCCATCCCTGGAGAAGCCAGACGTCCGCAGACGACTCAATACTCTGGATAGCTTTCACTTCATATCTTCTCTTGGGGCATTAGGTAGACCTTTCCTGTTATGCATGCAGAAGGCTCTCATTAGAAGCATACATTGATAAATACCTAAGCCCCGATTGGAGGCTCGGCCCGAAAGGCCAGAGCGATGGGTGGGAGAACCTCTCCAGCTTAAGTACCACTCCACAATCTTGTGTGGAGTTGATGTGGGATCATATCATAATCCTAACAAAGGGGGAAGCAAATAATTAAAAGGCTTTTAGGCAAATTGACCTAATAAATGGGGTTGTATAAACTTTTAATATAAGTCTTGGTCAATGGGCTAAAAAAGGTGTGATGGGTAAGGTGATTTTAATCTTTCAACATACTCTTATTGAAGATAGACAAATTTTGGATGCCATCCTTTTTGCAAATGAAGTTGTTGATTCAAGGATAAAAAGTTCCAATGGGGTCCGTTGTGGGTTAGATATAGAAAATGCACTCAATCACATCAATGCAGACTTCTGGGTAGCAATCATGGAGATGTCACACCTCACAACGAACCCCATTGGAACTTTTTATCCTCGAATCAATAGCTTCATTTGCAAAAAGGATGGCATCCAAAATTTGTCTATCTTCAATAAGAGTATGTTGAAAGATTAAAATCACCTTACCCATCACACCTTTTTTAGCCCATTGACCAAGACTTATATTAAAAGTTTATACAACCTCATTTATCAGGTCAATTTGCTTAAAAGCCTTTTAACTATTTGCTTCCCCCTTTTTTAGGATTATGATATGATATCACATCAACTCCACATAAGATTATGGAGCCGATGATACTTTGTTGTTTTGCAAGGATAATCCAGGCTAGTTGGCTCATTTGGGGTGGATTCTGATGTGGTTTGAGGCCCTCTCGGGGATGAAAATCAATTTGAGCAAAAGCGAGATTTTCCCTGTAGGAGGGAGGGAGAATGTTGAGGCTTTGACTGCGGAGTTGGGTTGCAAAGCCGAACCACTTCCTATCACGTACTTGGGTCTCTCCCTTGGGACCCCGCACAGGTCAGTTGGGATGTGGGATCTTATTGAGGAAAGGTTTAGGAGGAGATTGGCTATTTGGAAGTGGCAATATATTTCTAAAGGGGGTAGAGTTACACTTATCCGAAGCACCACTGTCAGGCACTTCCTATACACTTCATGTTTTTTGGGATCCACGAGTTTGGTGTGCAAAATTTGGAAAAAATTCGAAGGACTTTCTTTAGGGTGGGGGGCATAGTTATGAAGGGTGCACCAGGCGCCACCGCTCCGTATGAGGAGTGAGAGGCAGAAATTGGTTCCGATTGCGACTTCACGGTAGCTACCCTTCCTTTTCATGCTTCTCCTTCTTCCCCTTCTTCTCTATTTTTTTTTTTTGCTTTTTTGGCCGTCGGAGATGGAGAAAAGTTGTCGAAGAAGAGCGGCGTTGTGACTTTGGGGAGAACAGGAGAAGCTCCGCGTCGGGGAAGAAGAAGAGCTGGGAGCTCCACAAGACCCGACCAACGGCGTCATTTTTGGGGTTCCTTTTTTTGTAAATCGGGAACACCCTAAAGCAGCGTCGTTTGGGTTCTGACACCCCCAAAAAAACCCCTTAACAACGTTGTTTTGGGCTTCGACAACCAAAATGGCGGGTTTTGTGTTTGAACCACTAAGCCTTGCAGGAGCCCCTCTCTTTCTCGAATTGCCTTACTAAAGCATAAAGCCATGAAATATCTTTCCGAAGAATGCTCAAAAGAGATATTTTTCATTTTCCTATTTTTTGTGAAAAAAAATCTAAAAAAAGTAGATGAACATTCTTAGAAAATTCTTAAAAATAGGAAAAAAAAATTCAAAAAAAACTTTGAAAAAAATAGGAAAAAAAATGAAAATTAATGAAAAAATAGAAAATAAATTATGAAACAATTAGAACAAAATTTAAAACATTTTTTAGTTGTTTAGCGAGCATTGATATGTTTATAATTTATAGATTTATACTATATAATACATTATGTATATTTTTCATTTTCTACTTTATTATATTTTATTATTAGATGAAAATTATAGACAATATTTAGTTAGATATATAGTTTTTATTTGTATTAGCTAAGGTGCGCGTCACATAAAAAAGCCTGTGCCTTAAGTGCGTCTTGCGCCTCAAGGCCCCAAGAGGTTTTTGCGCCTTAAATAACTATGGGTGAGGGTAATTTGGAGAAGAAGCCTCATTTAGTGAAATGGGCCACGGTCTGCATAGATAAAAAGGTCAACAACTTGGGTGTTAGAGGATTATACAAAGCTAAGCTCAAACCTTATTAGGAAAAGTGGAATTGAGCGGTTCGATAGAAAGGAAATTCTACGTGGAGGGAGACTATCAGAAGAAAGTTTGGAGAGATGCAGGGGGGATGGTGTTCGGGGGAGAGTAGGATTAATTTTGGGATAGGCTTGTGGAAAGAAATCAGGAAAGACTAGGAGGTTATCCTTAAAAATGCCAAATTTGTGATTGGTAATGGTAGCATAGTCAGTTTTTGGAAGGATTTGTGGTGTGGAGAGGTGGCTTTTTGCATGACTTATTCGACTTTGTTTAGCTTGGCTATCCGAAAAGAGGCCTTGATTAGGGAGGTTTGGGACATCTCGAATGAAGGCGGATGGACCCCTAGGTTGAGTAGGTCTTTTAATGACTGGGAAGTGACAGAGGTGAAGAATTTTCTGCATACGATTCAACCTTGGAGAGTTGTCTCAACTAGGGAAGACATGCTGATCTTAAAAGGGAAACTCGGGTATTTTTTCAGTGAAGCTAATGTATGAGGCGCTGAACTGCTCTACCTCTGAGTTAAGGCCTTTTCCTGCTCTTTGAGTCGGAACCCTTTGGTTCCTTTTAAGGTGAGCTTTTTTGCTTAGGAGGTGTCTTGGGGAAAGGTGTTGACACTGGATCAACTCAAAAAAAGGGGAAGATCCTTAGCAAACAGATGCTTCCTTTGTGAAAAGGAGGAGGAAACCTTAAACCATCTTCTTGTGCACTGCCTGCAGGCTAGAATACTCAGGGAGCTTATATTGGCTATTGTTGGTATTGGGTGGGTCTTTCCTTTCTTAGTTCAACAAGTTCTCCTTGCTTTGCAAGGAACTCAAGTGGGAAAGAAACGTAAGAAAGTGTGGAGGGCAGCTCTCCTTTGCCTCTTTTGGATAGTGTGGCTTGAAAGAAATAGAGTGGCCTTTGATAATGAGGCATTCTCTGCGTACAGATTAAAGAGTTCTTTCATTTGTAATTTTTGGTCTTGGTCCAATGTGTTTAGTGGGGACAGAGACAAGAGTTTGTTGGATTTTCTAACATGGATGGGGTGTAGATGATTTTTTGGGGTTGGTGGGTTTTCCCGAGCTGTTTGGCTCTTTCTCTGGGTTGTGTCCCTTTAGTATACCACCAGTGTACTTTTGGGCTGCTTTGTCGTATTTTTTTGTGATTAATACATGCTGTTTTTTACCTATCAAAAAAAAAAAAAAAAATCATGGAGAAGATGGATTTTGGCTAAATGTTGGGTATTTGGACAAAGTGGTGGATTTCTATAGTAAAGTTTTCTATTTTTGTTAATGAGATTCCGACTAATTTCTTGTAGAATCCCAATGGCTAAGGTGTGTAGATCCCTTTCTCTTACTAATTCATCTTGACTGTGGAGAGGCTTAGTCAAATGTTGATGAGAATGAACAAAAAAGGCGTCTTTTTCATTTTTTTTTTTGGTTTTCAAGATGGGTGGAAGATGGGAGGAGAGGCTTTGGAGATGACCCATTTTCTGTTTGCTAGTGATACTTTAATCTTTTGTGATGCCAACTTATTTATTTTATTTTATTTTGTTCATTTGTTTTTTACGTAACAAAATTACAGCAAGTACAAAGTAAAGAAAAAACATGAGAAGGATGAGCAATCCTTTCTAAATATACAATTCTATACAAAAGATATGATTTGTAAAATGCCTCCCATATACCACGCACAACTACACAAAGAAAGAGAGGTTCCGTTTTATTAAGAAATCCATGCATTTACAAAAGGAGGTCAATTGGGTGTTCCCTAAGTCAGTTAGAAAGACCTTCCTTTCTTGGCGAGGTTCCTTTGTGGGGGAAGAGATGCAAGAAGGCTTGGATGGCAGCACCCCTAACTTTCTTTTGGACTATTTGGTGTGAAAGGAACATCATTGCTTTTGATAATAGGGAGTTTTCAGCTCAAAGGATGAAATCCTTATTCCTTTACAATTATTGGTCATGGATAAATATGTACATGGTTGATAGGCCTAGATCTTTAGTTGATTTTTTTCCTTATCGCTCCTTTCTCCCCCTTGAGGGACCCTCTTGTATACTCCTTGTATATTGGTGGGCTTCCCTTGGGCCCTTTTTTTGATGATATTGATATATATATATATATATATAGTGCTTTTACTCATAAAAAAAAAAGATAATGTTTTGTCTTTCTAACCTATAGGCTGAGAGTGCTATGTCAATTCATGGATATCCAAAGGAAATATGTCAATATAGTAAGTTAGTTAGGTCCATCAAATTATTGATATTGCTAGTGACTTAGTTTTTGTTTCTCAGATTCTGCATTTACGGTATACTAACCAAGTAGAGGATCATATAACCAAGAAAGAAGTATCCTTTGTAAGCGAGTGTTTACCCTCTAGATTTGTGCAATGTGGTTTTGGACCATATTTGGCTTTGTTATGTTGGGGGTGCAATAATGCCACTCTTAAGTTTAGGAATGGATCATTCAAATGGTGACTTTTAGAAAAGAACTATGGGCCATGAGGTCTTGATTTTGTCTTTGATACGAATAATTTGTTTTTAGATTAGGTGGTCAAAGTTTAATGCTGTGATTGGTATCAAAGCCAAGGTCATAGGTTCAAGTCATGGGAGCATCATATATAGGGAGGGGTTGCTGCAGAGTAAGCTACTCTTAATCTTTGACAAGTCATCCAAATGATGACCCTTATGATAGGCTCACAAAGTATGATGTTGAGTGCTATAAAGATTTTGACCTTCTGTGACTATAGACCAATTAGCATTTAGATGCATTCCAACTTGTTTGCTTTTGTGGAAGTGGTATAGTCACACTTTTCCTTTTTGATCCATATTTTGTAAATCTTGGAAGGACTTTTCATCCTTTTTTTTTTGTGTTTGCTGTACTCGACTCTCTGGATTTGTTTGTTTCTAATATTGAAACTCTGCCCATGATCTTACCATGGGATGTTAGTTTATGATTGATGAAACTGGTCTTGCCAAACAAGCTGCACTTACTAACTTATTTTGTTTTGTTTTTGTCGTGGATATCAGCAAACCTGTTGAGCCTGACCGTCTATTTGATGGCCTCCCCAACTCACTGCGGCCCTCCTCTGGATCTCCAGGAAACCTGGCTGACTCTAGCACTAAGGCTCCATCCCACCATCATTCTGAGCTTCACAACAGTAACTCAGAAACTGCTGTTTATACACCTCCAACGCTAATACCACCTAGGGTTCTGCCATTGCTGCGAGATTTAGCCCAACAAATGGTTCAGGCAGGGCATCAACAGCAGTTACTGAAGATTTACAGGTATAACGATCCATTCTTCTGCAAAAAAATATGGTATTGGCTTACTTCGTGTAATCTACATCTCATTTGTTGAAGCATATCAATCATTTTAAGATATAATATGGTAATGAGCTTGAATAAAATTTTAGGTAGCTTATGGTTTGTTGGCCAAAATAAGATAATCCTGTGAAAATTTAAACCATGCACAAAGATCTCAAAACATAAGTGAAAACAAAAACCAAGGCCCTGATGTGGGCACTACTGTTTGCCAATACTTTGATATGGTGGGCAATTATTTACAAGGGCCCTTGTCCCAGTTGTTAAAGAATATCAACATACAAGCTAACTAAAGGCCTTGGGCCATATGATATGTTGCCCATGTATCTGCAGCAGTTTGAGGATACTAATTATTTTCTGGATTATCTACAATTAGTTGAAAAAAATGTATAAAGTAATGCATTTTGGTGGGTATCTTTATGTGATCTGCATTCATTTTATTTAACTACTGTGCATCAGGGTGCAATCCCATCAAACACGTTACAGCTGTTATAAGATGCTTACAAACTACTACTTTTATGGTTGTTCTACCAATGAATACATGGAAGCAAGCATTCAAGTAAGCATTTTTACATACAATATGCACACAGAAGCATAGAGACATGATTTCTCTTTGAACAGAGAATCCATAAGTATCTGGGGATCATAGATCAGAAGCCACAAAACTTTAGCTTGATTATGGAAGTTAACAGAATGCCTCAAAAAATGTCTAGTATTCTGGAAAATGATCTCTAAAATCTAAAAATTGGAATGATACATAAAGTTACTTTTCTCCAGAAATTTTTGATGCAGCTTATTTCCGTCCCACTCTTTTACCTACAGGGTGAATGCAGAGCTGCAGTAACCTTTTTGTCATATATCCAGCACCATGTTGTTGAACTTTGTGGGGGAAGAATATGAAGATTTTATGGGTTTTTTTTTCTAACGTGAACATGCTGAATTTGTTACTATTCTTTTTTTCTTTTTAATTTTTTATTATTTGGAAATTGATGCCTGATAAACATGTTGGATTGGATGACTATGCAATGGTTAATGCAGTTCTATTTGCCTATCTAGAGGACTTATAAGGCTTGTACCACACATCTGCATGCGTAGTTGTGATCTTTTGTCTAGATTTGGGATTTATAGCCTTTGATACTTTTTCTATGCCCTTTTTTAGCTAGAGCAAAAACTGATGTTTGCAGCCTACTCCAATGTGGAAGTAACAGGTGTCAAACATGAGAAATCTCCAAAATCTAGAGAAGGGGGCAGAATTATGTGTGCCTGTGCATGGATATTTTTTTGATAAGTAATGCACTGTATTTAAACATGTGTGTATTTGAGTGTATGTTTGTGTTTCATGTGATTGGGAGGGAGGCTTGTGGGGACTGACAAGAAATTGCACTGAAAAGGTTGGTAAAAAATGAAATGGTCATTACATGGTTCATTGTTTTTAAATGGTGTGAGCAAAAATCTCTTACAGCTTGGGTGCAAGGTGCGACATAAGGTGCATGCCAGAGTCTAGTGAAATGTGATCTTGGATGCATATCAATAAAAAAATAGGATTTAAATTCTAATTCATTTAATTAAAAATTTAACATTTCAAATGTTTCAACTTATCAAATTTTTTTTTAACATTCTAAATATTTAAAAGAAATGTTCAAATAAATAAAATAATGAATTATATAAATTTAAAATACAATAAAAAATTTCAGGAACCTAAGTGATTAAAAAGGAAAAGTAAAGTTTACAAGGCGTGCCTCTTCAGCAAGTTACATGTTTTGGCACATGATGTAGGGGCTATAATTAGGGAGTGTTTGTGCCTTGGGCAGAACTGTATGTAGCCAATCTAACAAGTTATTTACCTCATTTATCTCCTCCTATATCAAAAGAGTTGCAAATATCATGTTGCTTTTTTATTTTATTTAGGACCTTACAGTTATTGATTTTTGAAGAAGCCTCTCAGTGGGTGTGGAAAAGCTGTAGATGTTAGAAGATGCAATAGAGGAGGTTTTAGGCTAAGATTATAGAATTGGTTCATTTCATGTGGGATTGCTGTAGAATATCCCATGGATGAATTTAGGTGTATTGAATTTGCTTGTATTTATGTATATATATGCTCTTCCAATTCTGTTATTTTACGTAAACAGGTTAAACTGTTGTTTGCTGGGGAGCGAAAAGTTTGTGATCAAATATTTGAAGGCTTTGATTCACTCAGTGATCAATGTTTTGCTGAAGTCACTGCAAGCAGTGTCTCGGTGCTACTTAGTTTTGGTGAGGCTATTGCTAGAAGCAAGAGATCCCCAGAAAAATTATTTGTGCTTCTGGACATGTATGAGATAATGCGAGAGCTTCACACTGAGGTATGATTAGTACTACACATCCATAAATCATGCACCGGTGTCATGACTGGTTGGCATAACATTAAGGGGATCTAGGGAGAGGAACCAAGCACAAACATCTTTATCCTCTATACTTTTATGTTGCATGAAATTTTAAGATGTTAAAAAAGGATTTTTCTGGGCCAATGAACAAGTTCACTGATGGCCCTTAGATGAGGCCGATTGATGCAGCACCAACAGAAAATGCTTAGAAGAACAGAGTATGATTGAATAACTCTAGGAAGCACTCCTAGAAACCCACCCTAGGCTTCACACCGAGGGCTCTTTGTATCACACCAAGAGATTGAAATAACTCTAGGAATCACTCCTAGAAACCCTAGGCTTCACACCATGGGGATTTTTGCATCACACAAAGAAGCTTGTATTTGCTGGAAAATTCTGTTCTTCATTCAGTCTTCAAAACTGAATACAACTGTTTATATAGGTGTTTCTAGGGACTCACTACTTTTGGAACTACCGTTTAGTGAAGGATGTAACGAGGAACTAACAACTTTGACTGATTGCATAAAGACTAATAAAGACTATTGGAAAATAGAATATCACTTAAGGACCATTGGAAAATGACGACCATTGGAAGTTGGAACTGATACTAACTTATGACAATTGTCACCGACCCTTTATGTAAGATCCTAACTAAGCCCCTTATCATCCAAAGGCTTTGGAGCCAATTCCTCCATCACTGACACTACATATTTGTCAATCTGTTTTAGGCAAAAATATGTTAAAATGTTAGAACTCATAATTTTTTTTTAAATAAACTTCAGAATATACACATCAACTAGAAAAACTCATATATCCCGAAAATTTGGGATTGGCTTATTTCAAGTCTTTGGAGGAAAAAATTGCTAAACTGATGGGCTTTGTTTTCTTGTATTGATGTACATTGTGAATGAGATGTGATTTGGATGGCTTTTCGTCATTGTGTATCTATTTTATTTGTTAGATCCAACTTTGTTGCTATTATTCAATCCACATGCGTTGGATATCTTACATCCATTAGCTATGAGAAAGAAGGAAAGAAATGTTAGGACTTTTTGATGGCTAGAAATCGGCGATAGCTATTAAGGGATGACTGATAATGCCCATCCATAAATCGTACACTTGGTTCACTAGTTGTTTCAATGGGGCCTAGGTTGCTCTTTGCCCTACTTTGTCTTTGTTTCCACTTTGTCTTCTGTCTCTACCCCTAAAAGCACTAGTGAGGCTCTCTCTCATTCGGGCTGGAAACATGCAATGGTTGAGGAAATGGATGCTCTTTACTCGATGACACATAGAACGTCGCTCTTCCTCTGCCAGTCTTATGTTGGTTGTCGTTTGGGTTTATCGATGAAGTGGGACTGATGGTCGATTAAGTTGGCTAAAGGCACAATTTGGTTACCAAGGGGTATACTTTCGGCTAATGGCAAACAGGACTATTATGATACCTTTTCTCGGTGACCAAGATTGCCTCACATTTGCTTAACTCTATGGGTACGCTATGTTCATGGCCCATTTTTAGGTTGGATATCAAAGATATCTTTCTTATGAGTGATCTCGTAGGGGTTTCATATGGAGCAGCCTTTGGTCTTGTTGCTTTCGGGGAATGCAGTTTGATATGTAAGTCGTCATTCCTTATATGGTCAAAGCAGTCTCGCCCGAGCACAGTTTAGTCGGTTTCTGATGCGATGGATTCGGGGAGTTTGGCATGATTGAGCCTGACGGACCACATATTATTTTTCATCATTCATCTATTGGAAAGTGTATTTACTTGATTGTTTATGTGGATGACATGAAACTCAAACAACACCTCTTTAGCCACTTTTAGACAAAAGACTTGGGGAAACTCAAGTATTTTCTTGGCATTAAGGTAGCTCAGTCTAATTCCGGAGTGGTTATTTCTCAGAGCAAGTATACCTTGGATATATTGACAGACACTGGTATGTTGGATTGTAAGCCTGTAGACACTATTGTGGATCCGAATGTCAAACTTGTACCAAGTTAGGGAGCCTACGAGAGATCGAGAGATATCGCGACTTGTAGGTAAGCGAAGCTATCTTCGCTATCGGCTCGGCTGACATCGTTTCTGTGGCGTAGTTAGCTAGTTCTACAATTACCTTGATGCGCGGGATCTTTGTAGTCAGGGTGTTATATGAGAGCAGGTCATACTCGGGTTGTTGGATGCTGATGTCTGGGCCCCAGAGGCGAGGCTCGCCTGGATAGACGTTCTACCACATCGGGTGTGTGTTCATTTGAGGTAACAATATCATGGAAGAGTAAGAAACAAGATGTAATGTGGATCGGTCTTTGGCCAGAGTGCAGAGTTAGCAGCCTTAGCAACATGAACTCGCATGGTTAAAGCATCTTCTCGAAAAATTAGATTTGGGAAGGATGAACAAATGAAGCTTATATGTGATAATCAAGGCACGCCTTGCATATTTCATCTAACCAGGTTTTCCATGAGAGGACGAACACATCGAGTGGATTGCCAGCGCTATATCGGAGAATGGTGCATCGGGATCTGTGACTCACCAGTTTGTCGACTCTGATAATGTAGCGGATATCTTCAGTAGAATCTCTTAGAGGTTCTAGGATAAAGTATATAAGTGACAAGCTTGGTGCTTTTGACTGTATGCTCCAACTTGAGAAGTGTTAGGTTTAGTCTCCTAATCCATTTAAGTTCTTTTCCTTCTCTTTAGTCTCTAATTAGACTCTAACTCTGTTCCTTTTTCCCTAACACTACAGAGTATAAATATGTGTGTTTCTCATTTTGTAAATTAATGAAAATAGATATTATTCCTTTTCTCTCGACTATATTAACCCCTGCGAGAAGGCGAGAATCTTGAAGACACTTAGAGTGGCTTTGTGGAGAGTTTGTCTTGCCTAGGGTGAGAATATGAACAAAACAAACACAACCAAAAGAATTATTTTGAGAAGGGAGGTAAAAGAGGTTGGAAGTAAATAGAATAAGGGATCTTATCATGCAAAACAGAGGATGACATATGATTAATCAATTAACAAGCAACTAAAATAGCATTCCCCCAGAAACGTTGAGGGACCTTATGATGGAGGAGGAGAGTGCGAGCTGTCTCAATTAAATGACGATTCTTACTCCATTCTGTTGAGGAGCGTAAGCACAAGATGATTGGTGAAGAATTCCATGAGAAGACATAAAAGAAGAGAATGACATAGAGAAATATTCTTTTGCATTATCACATCTTAAAATACGAATAGAAGTATTGAATTGAGTGCGAATTTTAGCATGAAAATTTGAAAGATAGAAAATAACCTTTCAGTTTCATTAAAAATAACCAAGTACAGAATAATCATCTATAAAAGTAACAAAGGAACAAAATCTAAAGTAAATTAAGCACCAGAAAGGGACTGAGCAATCGGTGTGAGCAATGAGCTCGAAAGGGAGACTTTGTCCAGAGGATCACGCTTTGCGAACAAGACACGAGTATGTTTCCCTGGTGATGGGACCTCACACTCAGCGAAGATAAGCCCCAGAAAAATGAGAACCAACTTCCAAAACTTGGAGATGGATGACCAAGACGATTGTGGAGGAGGAGAGGAGCTTAAAGTGGAAGTACGAGCAATGTAACAAGAAGGCGATGTGAGGTGAAGGAGCCTTGTGACTCATGTCGTGCGATCGTCTTCCCAGTACTCGGAGTGCAAGGTTATAGAGTTGTGTGAAAAGAAATGAAGTACACAATGAAGGTCATGAGTCAACTTACTAATGATAAGTTAAGGAAAATTAAGAACATAAAGTCTGAGAGGTAAGACGAGGAAGGGAGGGGACAAGCCCAGAGGCTAATGCACTAGCTATGGTTTGAAGGCCATTAAGTAGGAGTGAATTGTGAGTAAAGGAGACGGAAAGGTAAGAGAAGAAAAAATATCTTTATTACTAGAGATATGATCAGAGACTCTAGTATGTGAGGATCCACCGGTGCGGAGGATGAATGTGTGTGAGTAGAGACGATACTGTCGGTCAGACCTTGTGAAGCAATGGAGGAATATTTGTTTGCTTGAGTGAGACGAAGGTGCCATCATATTCATTGGGGCGTAGAATGGCTTTAAGGTGTGGATAGAGCTCAGCAAAAGATAGAACTTCGAACATCTTTGAATGATCGGAAAGCGAGACGAATGGGCGATGCGGGAGGTCGACCATGTGGTGATAGCATGAAGCGATCCACGGGTGTCCAAGCCTATGGCGATATGTGCATTGAGGAAGTTGTCCCATCTATCTCGGTTGCTACCCGTCCACCTGCGGAATCACCTAAAGAGAAAGAGGCGAGAAACGTCCCAGAGAAGTGTCCGGTGTAATCTCAGATCGCATGGATTGAGTGGCAGTGGAGGTGTGACGAAGTGATCGAGCAAGAGTCTCATCAAAGTTTGGAATAACCGCTCCAATGAGTATCTGTTGCGGGATGTTCTTAAAATCTAGCCCGAGGTTAAGCAGAAGAATGATCATAAAGACTCAATCCATCTTGGATAGGGAAGTCTCAATATTAGTAGACTTTGGCAAAATAGAGATAAGTTCATCCTTAAGGGCAAACATTAAGTACTATAAGAAGATATATCCATAAATTTGTTTTTCAAATTGGCGATGGGGATATTACACACAGTAGGAACATTGAATATCATTAGTGTATAGTTTCTTTACTAAAATTCCAGGAGAGTGTAGCAAGTTTTATAGGCTGATATTATATAGAGTCTTGACATCAATATTAGATTCTTTGAAGAATATTGCAAAGTAAAACATCGGTTTTTTTCCATTGAGTACGTTTATCTTGGGGTACTCATCATGATAGTAAGATGATCCTCACATCCATTAGATAAACCAAGGTCCCGCGAGAATGCTCATGTTTGATATTTCCACTCCACAGCAGTTCTTCCACCGAGTAATCGCAGGATTGCGATACAAAAGAATTAAAGTCGACCTTTTTCAATAGAGAGGCGTCTTTTTCAGCCATAGAGATGAAATCGGTAGAAACCAAGTCAACTCCAAAGTCCGAAAATGCTTCGTAAAGCTCCAGAAAACACAAAAACAATGGAGATTCAAGTGGCGGAAAACGATAACGGTGGCGGAGAGCAAAACTAAAAGAAGGCGTTTTTAAGGCGACGGCGAGATGATGGTGGATGGATGGAGCATTAGTGACGGCGCATATGACAGGAGGCGTGTAAAAATAGTATTTTCTGCGCCAAACAGCGTAGATTTCAACAGCGGGCGGAAGATGGTGTGTGTGACATAAGATTGTTTTGGCGAGGCTTCCTCGATCATAGCGATCTGGGAGGGGCGCTTTTTGACGATGTATCTGCCAGTTTGGAACAGAAGTTATTAAAATCTCGCAGAAGACCGAAGGCATGTTCTTTGGTTGTGAGCTTGCATGAAAACGCTGATGGATTGTGTGACAGATCTTTGGATGTTGGGAATTGACACGATGACAACTCTGTATTATCATTTCTTTATGGGCTTGATATAGTTGAGAGAAAGACCACGTTAATTATCGTTAAATTTACAAGAAGCGTATGTTCTTACTCTGATGTTGGGAAAAGGAAGCAGTTGAATCTAATTGGAATACAAGAGAAGGAAGGAAAAGAATCTTAAATGGATTAGGAGACTAAATCTTATCAATGGAAAAACTAGGTGAAACATTTTATCAAGTTTGATTTTGTTTGTTTTACATAATTTTCTAAAATATGAAAGGATTTTTTGGGCTGAAAGAAATAGCCACCAAGGATCATATGCTCTCAGATTGGGTAGTAATGGTTAGTCTACAGAACCAATCCATTGAAATATATAACATCTTGGAGAAAATGGATTTAGTTGCATAAATGCATATGTCTGAGAATATTAATTTTGGATCCCTTGGGCAACGTTTTAGCAGGCTATCTTCGAGGCTAGGCTATGCACATTAACCTTGAGGCTGTAGCCTCAATATGGGGTAATCGTAGATGAAGTATCACCTTGTTGAGGCTTATTGCCTTCAGCATGTTGAGGCTTAAGGCTTGAATAATCTAAATGTTTTAATGGGTTTAGGGCATTTATAACTTGTTGCATAAGTTTTACAAAAGGTTAAGGTTGAACCCTCAATGGTTTTAACGAGTCGTATTTCATAGCAATCTGATGTATAAGTTATGTCCAAAATGAGGTTAATCCTTTTCTTTTTCCCTAAAAAGAGCTTTGTTGATTAAAATTAACGCTTTAAATGGAAAAAGAAACAAAGGTATTGAGAAGGAGAATAAAAGAAGTATGAGCCACTACAGCGACTAAACTTATATATAATTATTAGCTTGTGATTAATGTACAATCATTAGCTTATTATTGAACTTATTATTGCAATTAGTGGAGGAAGAGGAATGTATTGGCATTAGCAAGCAATTCGAAATAATTATGATTCATTGGATGACTGACTGCTAGTGATAGTCATTGCAATTTTGATGATTATTTGAAATCATGAGACAACTGGATTTTAGAAGAGAGAAAGAGGAACTAATTTTGAAATCATTGATATTGACATACAGTTAATTTGGTTACTATTGATTGTATGGTTTTCTGATTTTTTATGATCTTTTCTTTTCTTATTCATTATTCTTTTATTTGTTTAAATTAAGGCTTACACCTTGCTCTGCTGTGGTGTTTATGCTTTGCCTATTTTAGGCAAAGTACCTCAAGACCGTTCTTAGCCTTTTATTGCCCATGGGACAAATAATTGGTTACACGTTCAAAAGAATTTATGCAAATGACTCACTTGAAACACATGCATGCATGTGTATATATCTCCCCTTGCCCCTTAACCCCCCCACTCAGTCTTTAAATCTGTTATAATATTATATAAAAAAAAAAAAAACAGCAAAAATAACAAAGCCTAGAGTCCAAAAAAAAAGTTTTGCTTTGCCTATCAAAAAAAAAAAAAAAACAGAGCCTAGAGTCCAAGTATGGAGTTTTGTGTTGTGTGGATTTTAACAAATAAATAATTAAAAAGCCAAGCTCCTGTTGGGATGAATTGATGAAATTATGATTGACAGATAAGCCAGATGGCTTTTGGTCATAATATTATGTGTCTATATCTGTTCTATTAGATCCATTTTCCCTCTTTTCTCCAATCATGCAGATTGGATGTTCAACACTATCAACTTCAAGAAAGAAAGAACAAAAAATGGTAGGATTTTTGAGCTCTTGGAAATGTAGGAGTGGATCATGAATAACCAACATATTTTGTAAAATTATATATATATATATATATATATATATATATATATATATATATATTTTAATTTTAATTTTTTTTTGTACTTTCACGACCCTCACTCAAGTGGCACAGGGCTGGGTGAGTTTATGGAGGTCTCCAGTTTAAGTTGCACTTCAAACAAAAAATGAAAATGAAAACATGTTCAGCAGTGCAATGCGCTTTAGAAATTCCATGTAGTTGGAGCAGCATTTTATATATTTAACTTTCAAGTTCTCTTTTTCCATCTTAGTAATCCATGTTACTACCTTTTTCTTGATCTTTTTAATCTACCTCTTAAACATTTTAATTTTCACATTGAAATCTGTTCTGCTTCTAAAAGCAACGTAAAAATTAGTTAATACCGAACAAGCTTTTACAAGGACACCCAATCATAATTTTTTTCGTAACATTTCTTCACTTTTTGGTTTCTACTTACAAATTGCTTCTGTTTTAAGTTTTAAATAGTTCCTGGCCATATAGGTGCTTAGGCCATTTGTTTTTAAATTTTCTGTGTGGGTGGAAAATGGATTAGATTACTGATGGATTCAATTCATCAATATCTCTTATTGAGCTTTTCTTGCATTTAATTCATCTCACTCAATTAACATTGGCTATGATGGCCTACCTATTTGGCTAGGCTCAAAACTTTGAATCAGGCTGCAGATTCATGTATTATCTGGAAATTGATTTTCTTTTTCCGTTTTTTCTGGGTAGATTGAAACAATTTTCAAGGGCAAAGCCTGCACTGAAATTAGAGAATCTGCATTGGGTTTGACAAAGCGGCTGGCCCAGACTGCTCAAGAGACCTTTGGTGATTTTGAAGAAGCAGTTGAAAAAGATGCAACAAAAACTGCTGTGTCTGATGGAACTGTTCATCCATGACAAGCTATGTGATCAACTACGTGAAGTTTCTTTTTGAGTAAGCCCTTTTGATTATGTTGCTATCTTCTAGCTCCATTCTTCTGAGCAAGACATAACACTTTAATCCATGTTAACCATTGGCATTTCTATTAAGGTGAAAAAAAAAAAGTTAAATGATCTAACATCATATGATGTGATCCAAAGTACTGGTACAAATGCTACCATGATGGTCTACCATAGCACTGAAAACTAGGAGCTTGGGAAACAAATTTTAATTTTCTAGGAAAGAGGTAAATATACTGTATAAAGCAATGCAATAATCTTCTTAATTGAATGAACAGAACTCATCTTTCCTTGAGGATTGAATTTCACACACTATACCTCAGAAAAGTAAAAACTTGAAAATATACCTTGCATCTCTATGCTCAAATAGAAAGACAAAGAATAGATAAGTAAATAAGAAAAAAAAAGGGAAAAAAAATTCTCTAAATGTAATAAGAGAGATTCTGTCCAAGTTTTGAACTCAAGAAATGGGACAAGAAATGCCAAGGTGAGTTGAATTTCCAGTCATTTACATTTAACATTTAAGATGATACACGTCTATTTCACTGATGTCTCATTACACACTCCGATGAGCCTGCAACATGTTTTGGGATATGTTGAACCAGCACTGGATTATGGTTATTTGATTAGTATCTGAGGCATGGTAGTGATATCTATAAGAAGTGGTTTTGTCTTGTGCCACGTGTTAGGGGATGTATGCTGATGTTTTCAATGACCCAATGCGTGAACACATACTTCTCTTTTTCCTGATATTACATTAATATATAGACATAGTTGATGATAAAATTGTGTATATTTACAGCTATCAATCAACATTGAAGCAGCTTTTTCAAGAATTCGAAAGCGAAAAAGAAACGGGTTCTCAGTTAGCATCAGTAACAATGCAAATAATGCAGGCTCTTCAAACCAATTTGGATGGAAAATCTAAGCAGTATAAAGATCTTGCTTTGACTCACTTATTTCTTATGAACAATATTCACTACATGGTCCGATCTGTGCGAAGGTATGTTTCTAGACTTCAGAACTTCCAAACTTCATATCGAAACATCAAAAGTTTGTCTTCCATGCAGATTACAGATGATGCTTTTGATGCGTTGTTTTCAGGTCTGAAGCCAAAGATTTATTAGGGGATGATTGGGTACAAAGACACCGGAGGATTGTACAGCAGCATGCAAATCAGTACAAGAGGAATGCTTGGGCAAAGGTATTCTCTGTCCCAATTGAATGACATCAGTAGATCAGAACCCATTTATGATCTGTAGCATTTGCCTATGGTGCACATTCTCTTTTGATAATATTAAATGACCAACTCTCCTAAAACTCAAGCTAGGATTTGGGTTTATTATGAATATCATGCCTTTAACACCCTTCTGCACGTCGATAGTTAAATAAATGAAATAGTTCTCCATGGACATTCAAATCAACATATGGGGAATAAATTGCAAAGAGGTGGTTTGAACTCAAGAACTCTTAAGCAAACTAGGGCTCGATACCATGTTAAACTAATGAATCCCAATAACTCAACCTTTAGGACGGTTTACTACGGTCATCATGTCTTTAACAAATACTTTACTTTACGTTTCCTGGAAGTTCAATGACTCCATTTGCTTTTTGATCATTTAGACTCTATTTGCTTACTCCAATTTTTGTTTTCGTTTCCAAAAGAAACAGAAATTGGATTTGATAATGTTTGGATTTTATTTTATTTTTGTCTTATTATTATTATTATTAAATGAGTAGAGAGAAGGGAAAAAGTGAAAACACTAATTTTGTGTTTTCAAAATTCTTCTGCAGAAAAAATGAAATTTTTTTTCCTAAAAAGTTGAATAGAATGAAGGAAAGAAAATCCAGAAAAAAGACCTTATGAGACCCACAATAAAAAAAGAAAAACGATAAAAAGAATACTAGTATTTTAGATATTATAAAACGGAATATGGAATGTATGTATGTATGTATGAAAATGCCAAGTATTTTATGGGGCTAGAATGTATGTAAAATATGCAACAACATATAACTCAAGGGGGTGAAGATCCCATATGAATGAGCTTGGCTCCACTTTTAATACCAGTCATCTTGTTAGCTGAACTAGGGGACCAAGAAAAGAAACGGCCCTAGCTTCTACCCAGATCTCGGGTTTGATCGGAGCCACATATCATTTTGTGTATTCAAAAACAAATTTTCTTATACGATGAAATGAGAAAACTGCTGCTCAAGTTGTTAAATTGTTTGTCTTTTCCCTATTCAGATTCTGCAGTGTCTCACCATTCAAGGGCTGAGCTCCTCTGGTGGTGGGGGTAGTACAGTCGGTGTTGATGGAGGAAATAGTAGCGGAGTTTCAAGGGCAATGGTTAAAGACAGGTTATGATTAACTTGCATCCTTCTTGTAGATTGCTTTCCTCATCTTCTTTAAATAATACGAAGTCTTCTTCCAAGTATTTTAACACGATCTTGTGAAGTTCCTTTCTTTCTCAGGTTCAAGACGTTTAACATGCAGTTTGAGGAGCTGCATCAGAAACAATCTCAATGGGCAGTTCCCGACACTGAACTCCGAGAGTCTCTGAGGCTTGCAGTTGCTGAAGTGCTGTTACCCGCATACAGAAATTTCATCAAACGATTCGGGTTTGTTTTCTCATGCTTCACAACCTTATAATTATTTTTTCCTTTCTGAAGAGATGATGATGATGTGAGTTAGAATGTTCTGTTTTGTTCAATAACAGGCCCTTGGTTGAGAGTGGGAAGAATCCCCAGAAATACATTCGATTCACAGCGGAGGATCTGGAACGAATGCTGGGAGAATTTTTCGAGGGTAGAACCTTGAACGAAACCAAGCGATAAAACTTGTAGGGTGGTGAATTGGTTCAGTAGATGAATAATAAACTAAATTGAGCAAAAATGGTTTCTTATGAGCAACGGTATCTTCATTTCCTTGTATCCGGAGAAGGAAGAATAATGAAAAAAAGCAGATGGGTGTAAAAATGCGAATGATGAATGATGAATGAGCGACTCTTTTTAGTTGTGTATTATTATTAGTGTGTGGTT
Organism: Tetrastigma voinierianum; assembly: GCA_016808115.1. NCBI lineage: Eukaryota > Viridiplantae > Streptophyta > Magnoliopsida > Vitales > Vitaceae > Tetrastigma > Tetrastigma voinierianum. The sequence goes on from JAEQBH010003536.1 coordinate 196,742, forward strand.
GTGGTTTTGGGCGATTTGTTTTTTATTGGATGTATAATTGGATGAATGTTCTCTTATTTGTTTCTTGATTACCAAATTTCTGTTGTGAGGTGAAAGTTTGGTGAGCAATAATAGAACGAGGAAATGTGATGACCTGAGATTAGAGCGCTTCTTTTATAATTTTACCTGCTCAAGAATAAATAATAAAATTAAAAATAATTTGCATTTGTATTTTATAAGTCATTCAGCACCTGTGTCAAAATCAACTTACTCTTATCAGCAAGCAAAGGCCATCATCAAATTTCACTCGATAAATGAGTGTGATCATAAATAATGCATTTATTGAGAATCCGGTTTTTTTTTTTTTTTTTAATAGTAATGAATCCGTATTACTATATTCTGAAAAAACCACTCTTCTAACTCATGTAAGTATTAATAACATCTAGATTTTACTCATGGACCAAAGTCACTGATAAGCAAAACATTAATACAATACAATACTATCTCAAGGTTGAGAACGTATCTAATGTCTTAACTTTTATAAGCAATTGATAGATGCAAGTGTGAGTTTTTGTCCACAGTTCCTATTGCTGGGACTGTGGCTGTTTGGTGTGGTAAGTCTGAATTGTCCTGTGGGACTATGAGTGTAAGTCTGAACTGTCCTGTGGGACTATGAGTGTAGTGTGCAAGACAATATATGCGGTAAAAAGAAAGCACAAACAATATGGTTACGCGGTTTGGCAACCGTCTACATCTGCGGGGTTGTGTTTAGATGCAAGGGTTTTCATTAATCCGATTCAAGGTTACGATTAGTCATTTGTGATACGTGACTACTGTCTTTGCCATAACACTTCTTTAACTTAATTACCCATAGAGAAATTTAGAATGAATCCCTTCATTCCCTTTTTAGTTTTTACACTCAGATGATAGGCTTCCCACTGATCCGATTCAAGGTTGCAATTAGTCTTACATGATACGAGATTTCCTCTCTGCCCAAGACCATTCTTCAACCTAATCATTCATAGTGGGATTTAGAATGAACTCCCTTCATTCCCCTCTTCATCGCACACACCATGCCCATATACATCAATTCAACATAAGATGAAGACTCATAAAGATGTCATATTTCACACAAGGTGAAAGACTTTTAACGTACAATACCTTAAAGAGTATCTGCACTCTACACCCCTTCAACACGTCCGGACAGATCTCATTCTTCTTCAAGATCTGTTGTAGAATCCGTGATGAGCTTCTTCCAAAAGCTTGAATTTATAGCCCATGAATTTTTGTTTTGGAAGACTTGATAAAGTTGGATCATTATCTTAATATGACTCTATGTATTATATTTTTTTTCTTGAATTTATCTTCAAGCTATCCCAATGAAAGTAGGAGACTTGCAACCCAAGTTACCTCTTTAGGGTGGAGACCAAGTTTGGCTCCAACTCTAGTTTGATAGCTTTGATTTATCCCTTTGTAGGACTTTCCATTTTTTGTAGGATGCATATAAGTCCTAGTCCGTCCTGCCACTTCTTCCCAGAAGTCATGAGTCCAGAAGAGTCATATCTTGAGTAGAGCCCTACTCCAATTCTAACGCAAATTTTGACTAGATCTTGGGACTGAGTCTTGTTCCAAGTAGAATCTTTCACCCATCATGATTCTTGCTATGTCAAACTGCATGACAGAGTCCTCTACTGAGTATAATCCTTCTTGTTGCATCAGATCACAAGACTTAAGCATGTGACAAAGTCTCACATTGTCTAAATATGAATTTCAACATTATCTCTTTACTGAAAAATATCTTCACGTTGTCACAACGAAATCGGTAGACATGAGGATAAAGCAATCCTCATTAGAGTGGAGAACTAATTTGATAGCCAAGCTTATCTTCTAGGTTGATTCACTAATTTTCAATCATTATCCACTTGATTGGAGAAGTCTTAGGCCTATCAATAGTTTGCTCCCATGTACCTTGGCATCCAAGAGTCCAGAACTAATTCGTGTCCTACAACAATTCTGACTTTAGTCCTGGGCTCGTGAGATCGGCACGTTTCGCAGATTATGTAAGACCCGCTACGTGACTTCTTCTGTGTTCTTCATGACTTTATGTTTAAACCACTAAATTTTCATCAAACTCGATCTTTTAAGTAGACATCTTCTTGTAGAACTTTGGGGATAAAGATATTGACAATTCTAAACCTAACAATAATGACAACTTGGTAGTCATATAAGTATAACCCTCTATAAGTCTTATATTTTAGCATAAAGCTTCCCAATTAAAATCATGTCCTAAACAATCTTTCTAAAAATTACCAAAGCAAGTGAGCTAGCTCAAAATAATACTAAATTAAGACTTTGTCATATAACCAAACCATAATGCATGACATTATTTTAACTATTTTAAAAATTTAAAATCATGTATTTGTGAACTACGATTATTTTGCGACATATGAAGTTAAGAATTCAGCTTTAACATTATTTCAGATATCGATATTTGAGGCAAATTTTTTAAAACATTATTTTGAGACACGTATTACTTTGTAAATTTTTCTTTAAAAGATTATTTTAGCACAAAGCTCTGTCAAAAATGTGATCATACGTGCTAATATATACTCAACATCAGAAACCGTCCCAATGAACAAGACAAGTATTTTTGGAGTTGGATGGGTCAGTGAGCGTATGAAACAAGTTTCAAATCCGCCCGCCAGCAAGTGGACAAACGATTGCAACGTGGCAACGCTCGTATCCGTTACTTGTTTGGGACAAAACTCTACTTGTTTCTCCACCTTCAATTATTTTGAACAGAGTTTGATGATCATCAACAGGACCGGAGTGTTTGGCCGACAAGAAAATCCCTAAATTTCCACATGGAAAAAAACTCCCAAGGTGCAGTATGGTTTCTTCATCATCAGTCTGATATAAGACCATTAGATGGTTCTTGTACACCTATGCAGTCACTCAGTCTTGGAGTTGAGTTTGTTAGATTATGTTTGATTAATTATTCTTGTGGCGTTTGAAGATAAGCAAGAGGTGGATGAGCAAAGAGAACGGTTGGGTAAGGAAGCATCTGAGTTTAGTGGATTGAAACGTGTTTCTGAGGATATCATTCCTCACATTCTCAACTTGTGAGTCACTTTGCTTTACTCTTCGCCTCTTACTCAATACAGCATAGTGAATAAATGCTTTATTATCATATGAAATGCAAAACTGGAGTAACAATTGAGGATTTTTCAATCTTCTCCTTTTCAATGTTTTCTTTCTTTCTTTTTTTTTTTGGGTGAATTTTCAGACTCTTTAAATCTACCGTTTGATCAGTAAATTTCGTTCATAGAGGAAGCACAATATCATCCAACTTGATTTTTTTTCCTCATAATTTATTGTGTACTTGACAGTGAAACAGATTGTGAATGCACCATTATGCTCTTCTAGGGAAGGGTAAGGGGTGGTTCTGTAGTTTAGAAGAATTAGAGGAGCCATTTCTGTTGCTCTAAAATGTGGATGCAAGGTGATTATGGTAGAACCTATGGTGATTGGAATTAGTCTTTATTGTTTTTATTGTAATTATTGGGGTTGGAGATAGATAAATCACAACAGCTGGTTCTTTCATTAGTGTCAAACAATAGAGTTTCTGCAGAAAGATTTCAAAGAGATGTATTCTTCTCTAAAACAGAGGCAATATATAGATACAATTACATCCTAAAAATTAGGTCCTAAAAAAGGGAAAAACAAATTGTTTCTATATCTATATACAAGATTGGTCAACTATCATAATTTCTAGGATTAATTACCGAATCAATCTAATATTGCGTACAGCTCATGCAGACAATTAGGTTGTGGATCATTGATTTTTTGTGGATGGTACTGTAGAAAATGCACACAATGAGGTGTTAAGCTATGATTAGATTTGTCTGATAAAAGGAAGAGTAGCAATAGTCTGGTTTCTATTGGGTGGAATGCAGGTTTATGGTCTTGGTTTTTTTTTTTTGGCTTAATGAGAATACACTCTTGCGCTCTTGTTGTAGCAAAATATGGAGAAGTCGAGAGGCTATGATTGTTGGATAGTGTCATGGCACTACCAATTTAGATGAGCCCATGGTAATGGAGGTGAATTCCTATTATACGTGTGTCTGACATAAATCTTTTGGCCATCTGATTTGTGTAATCAATTCTCCTTGTTTTCGTTCATTCAGCATTATATCCTTGGGATTCCATTTTACCTCTATTAATTAATCAATGTCCATCCACATAGAAGCTGCTGACTTGGGACCGTGGTTTTAGGTATTTCATTCAGAGCACTGCAGTTAAGGTTTTGGGCCATCTGCTGTACTTATGATGTCATGGTTCTTTGCATAGTCAAAGTTAGTTAACAGACTGTTTGTTGAATATTTGGATTAATGTACCAGATCTTCACTGAATTTCTCAGGAGAAGAGAATGAGTTTAAAAGGGACAGGTACCCATCAGAGTTGCAGATACTCAAATAAGATTATAAATCAGAAAGTTTGGTGGGGATGTGTAACTGTGAGCTGCTTTAGTAGTTCTTGGTGAGTTTACCTCATAACTTAGTATTGCTAGCATGGTATGCAGAACATAGTTGATGTTATTGTGTCTAGATCAAATGTTACAGAAGTTAGGATTGAAGGTTTTCTGTTGAAGCATTTACGGTTTTCCTAGGACTATTCACTGAAGGAATGCAGGTGTAGTCTTAAAAATAATGTACATGAAAGGCTTGTGGTGATTTTAGTATAGGCTAGTGAGAGATGAAATTAATGTAACAACGTCTTTTGCATGGTGTGATAAGTATTAGCTGGCATTGTGCAGGATATCATGTAATTGGACAGTCTATGTTTTGCAGTTATCCTGGTGTAATTGTAATAGCAGAACAATAACTTTAGGGAGTGATCTGCTTATTGACCGTTCTCCCTTGGTGTGCCTACAAGATGATATCTCTTGGTTCTAGGATAGTTGAACTGTAACTGAATTGCAGAACTGCTTTATAAATTAAAGATGTACTATTTTCCCCTTCCATCATGAAGTGTTGCATATGCTCAAGATAGTGTTAAATTCTATTTTGTTGGTAGTTTGATGAATTGAATGATAATGCAACAGCCTTTTATGAGCACAAAACCGTTTAGTTTTATGGTTTCCATATCTATCAAAATGCATCCATTGGTCACTACTTAGCTTTCCTCTTTCAATTTTTTATGAACTGGTTCAGATATGGGGCTTGTGCTACACCTCGCGATTTTGAAATCTATGCTCCAGATGCAACATTTGAGGACCCACTTATGTGCGCTCAGGGGTACATTTGTGCATTACTTAACTACCTGCTGGTGAAATATTAGTTTATTTTATTTACTAAAATATAGGATCCATCAATTATACAATCTCCCTCATGAGTCCTCTTCTGGATATTGATGAGCTGCTAGGTTGTTCTTATCCGTTTGTTTCCCCAAAAGAAAAATCACAGAAAATAATCTGCTTTTTTCAGATGGTTGAGATGCCATTTGATTTTATTTATAAATATTACATAAAAATGCATCTGCAAGTAGTTGCATAATTGAGATAAACAGGACTTGTATTCTGCATGGTTCCTGGAATGGGAACCTGAAGAATATGAAAGAGGATAGCATTCTAGTCATTATAAGGAAGTTCCTAATTGTTATCTTAGGATACCAAAACTCTCTGAGGAAATAAACTCAAATACCTATTTTCTGAAAAGACCAAGTGGATCCCTTTATATTAGAAAGAATGCAACCCTGATATATAAATACTAGTGAGAAGCAGAAACTAAAATTGGTTTCAGAAGGTTCCATTACTACTGAGAATTAGGAAATTGGTGCTCTATCATGAATGAGTTTCCTAGGTAAAGGAATGTAATATTTAATTATTTGAGTCGTTTGATCTTCAGAGCACAATTTGGCCTTATTTTTCAGAAGCTTCATGTGAATATAAAAGATCTATAATATTTCTGATTAAATTCTTTTTCCTCAAATATTATTACTAGAATTAAAGCTCCATATGAATCTCAATAGTCCTATTCTAGTTAATTGATGATTCACAGATTTCAAAAGTAATTTTTTAGTATTGGTTGCAGAGTGAAGCAGATTAAGTCAGCATTCTATTCTCTTTCCAAGGTTGTATGAACTTACCTTCAGTTTTTTTTTCTTTTTCTTCATTTTTTTCGTTCATGTTGTTTTAATTCCTGATGGCTCTCTTATTTGGATCTGTTGCACTGAATTATAGAAGATATTTTATTGAGGAAGAGTTCTTCTCTTGGGTGTCTTCTCGGATTGAAAATAATTTTGTTAAATAACAAGGAAAAAAAAAAGAAGGAAAACCATGGTTGGATGTGTGAAGTTGATATGAACCAGGTTCATTGGTTTTTTTCCCCGCTTTATGAAAATAGCCAAGGGACCAGAAATGACCATACGTGAGTATTTGAAGCATGTAGATGCAGTTTGAAAGAATAATACATTGATTGTTAGTACTCTGAATTCTGGAATATCCATAACAAATGGTAAATGCATTAAAGTAAGTTGAAGCTGCTATTTGATATGCCTAAGAACATGGTTTGGTGACTCATTCAGCATTGTTTAAATGTGTAATTTGGAGTGTGTTCCATTATACACCACCGCTATTAACATTGAGTGACATACAAAATAAATATGGGGCACATACAACTATATCCTGAGAGTGATCTGCGTTGGAAAGAAAATAAATAAAATAGAGGAGATCTTTGGGTTTAATTTTGGAAGAGTTTGTCTTCAACAAATTTTCAATATTTTCTCTGCTATTTACCAAACTCAGCCTGAAGGTATCGAACATATACCGTTTCATTTTTCCTGGTTAATTTTATCATCCATTTCCTAACTTCTTGTCTAGAAGCATTAACTTATTGTTAGGCAGAAGCAGTTCCTGGGTGGGAACTTTGAAGAAACTTGTTTTCCAAATGGCCAAAGTATGAAACGTCTTTTTCCAACTTTCAGGTATTTAGTGAATCAAAAATTGTGGAATACAGCATCAAAGAAAATCTAATTTCTCCTGAAAATATAGAGGTTTGAAATTTTCTCTTCAACTTGCTTCAGAATTATTTTAAGATTGTACAAATTCTCTCTTTTTCTATTTCATGCTTGATTCTTGGGTGTAGATCTGAATTCTTGATAAACTGAATTCAGATATTAATTGACAACAAGCAACACTATAAGTTCTTTGGGAGAGGCATAGATATGATATCACTCATCAAGCTGAATGTTGAGGGAGGCAAAGTCATTCGCCACGAAGACTGGTATATATTAATCTGTTTTGTTTAATTCTGAAACAAAGTATACATTACTTCTATTGACACACTCTTCAAACAAAAATGAAATAAGGGGATGATGGGAAGGGGATAAGTTATTTAAGGTTTTTAAATACAAGGTCTGTAAACCTGTGAAGCCAGGCCTCTCTACATGTTTTTCTATTCTGTAAACACAGTAAGATTTGTCATCATTACATGATTTCAGATCATGTGTTGACTCAAAAATCCACTGAACTTAACTAATATTATAAATGCTTAAAATGAAAAACAAATAATCAACATTGGACATCATACTTTTTGATTTTGCGATAATGTTGATTTTCAGTTCATCCCAACTTTAAGATGATTAAATGTTTTGCTGCACTACATGGGTTCAGGTGGAACAAAAAGCCCCTGTTGAACAGGGAGACAGCTAAGCTGCCATTGGTCGGCCGAATTGCAGAAATGACTCGCAGGGGCTCGATGATGGCAACTCATCTGATGATGAGGTTTGGGAAGGATCCAACTGTGTAATCGTATTTAAACCAAAGCACATATAAACTATGATTTGTTCTGGCTTAGGTATGTATATATGTGCAATCCATGTTTTCTTCTTTCTTAGGGATGATATATAAATGAAATTTAGTGCAACTCTGCTTATGTTCATGATTTAGAACTTTTTTGGATCAATTTGTTGGGTTGAACCTGTGATTGTGTGTTGGATTTTTTTCTTGGAGTTATGGTTATCAACTTTCAGTTCTTGTTTATAAGAAAATGTATGACATTTGTTTTTTGGCTTTTTGTTGAAAGCTAAATGGTTTTCAGCATTCAACCTGTTTGTTTTTTAATTTTTTCTTGACTTATGCTGAAATTTCTAAAAAAAAATTCTAAATGGAAAAAGTCATATTCCAAAACAGGAAACACCACCCTTGCCCAACAAGGAGGAGCAAAGCAACACCACTACTCCAGTCATTAAAAACGAACTGCACATTTATTACTATTAAGTACTATTTAGCATTAAGTTAAAAGGTTCTATTCAAGACAGAAAACAAATGCCACCTGTTTTATAAAGGAATGCTTGGAAACCCCAGTTAGAATTTTTTTGCAAGAAATCAAGTTAGAAACCCCTAAACATAGTTCCTACTTCTCGGCGAATTCTCAATATTAAATCTTAGTAAAAATCTGCACTTGATTTCCTTTGTTAGGACATACATTGGACATTCCAAGTTCAGTTGACTGTTAAGACTGGTGCCAGTTCCCAGAAGAGATTAACAAAGAAGTATTTTTAAATGCAAAAAAACAATTGCATAAAGATCCTGCTTTAAAGTTCAAGAACCTTAAATATTCTTAAATAAAAGAAAAATCAAAAAACCAGAGGAAACAAAGTATTTTGCAAGTATGAAAACAATGATTAGGTCTAGTCTAGGGGTCTGTGTTATAGAATCCCAGATTTACTTCATTTGATTGAGCTACATACAGCCCAAGGGATCTTAAGCTTTTGAAACACATATCTTGAATTCAAGAAGAATAAGAGACTTTGGTTTATTTAAGGGAAAAACCTTGATCCTGCCAATTTAGAGAAAAAAATTCTGAATCTCTCAGGTTGTGTTTGGTTTGTAAGTGCACAAGAAAAAGAAAAAATGATCTTCTTGAAGAGTTAGGATTGTTAACAAAATCTTTAAAAGAAAATTCAAAATGATAATAAAAATTTCAAAGAAAATTTTGTATTTTTAAATTATTCAATCTTTATATTTGATGATTAAAAAGTAAATAAAATGAGTTTGAACCTGTAAATACAAATAATATTGTTGGATTAAACTCTGTTGTTATTTTCTTTCATTTTTTCTTCCCTTCTAATTTTCTTCTTTATATTCTTTCCCTCCTAGTTTTCTTCAAATTTTCTCATAACCAAACATAGAAACAAAGAATCTAGTCCAGTATATATTCGATAGTATTGCAAAGGGGGGATCAATCACAACATATCACATATACACTAGGATTTGATTGCTTTGTGCCTAATTTATGTTTCATTGCTTTATACATTGGCTTCATTCTTTTGTATTTTAGTCTCCCTTATTTGTACCCTGGTCTTATATGGTCAAGGTTACAAGTTCTTTAAGGAGGGCTTGTAGGTTATTAGAACCTAAGTTTAGATAGAGAGAGAGAATGAAGAAAGGTAGGGGATATGAAAGCATAGAATGAACCACAAGTACAACAGGTATGAATTCATGATTACAAAAGTAAATGATTGAGGGATCCAATGCTACAGTTGGGTGGGGCACATTTGAACCAGATGAAGATGACTCAATTATACCTATCACACTTTCAGATTTCGGAGGCTTCCCCTTACTTCAATGCAAATATACACTGATCATAACAACTGAAAAAGAAGAGCAAAAGCTTTTCAGGCAGAAAAGAGAAAAGAAAAAAAAAAGAAGAGGTCTAAGTTACCCAGATTTGGTACTGGTATATGAAAAGGTATAGTTAATGGGAATACATTTTAATCAACACAGCAATATAAAAATAGTTTTAGCTTCTAGGTTCAAAGAATTATCTGACTTAACCAGAGAACTACTTTAATTAATCAAAAAGGCTACATCAGTACTGCTAAGCACAAGTAGAATGTCATGAACTCGAAGCTAATTATTTTTACATGCTTAACCATATATTTCTCATTTTTCTTATCTTCTTTGTCTTTCTTTCAAATATAAATTTAATAAGAAGACTCAAGCAAGTAAGATAGTACCTTAAGTGATTAATAATGTAGTATCTTTCTTGAATCATGTATTTGTCATTTTTATAACTTGTTTTGCTCTATTTTCTGAAACGAAGACTCGATAAGCACTTTTTTTTCCAAAAAAACAGCAGCACTAAGCATTGCTATTAAGCTACAGCGCCAAGTTGTTGCTGTCATATGTTAATACCTTTCCTGAAGACTGCAAAAGCCATTGCTGTGGAAACTTTGTCTCTCATGTCGAAACTCTTCCCAGTATGCCACCCTTTGCCCTTTGTCTTTGTCTTTGTCTTTGCGTGAGAATGTTAATCTCAAAAGAGGGTACAGAAGAATGAAAAGAAAGAAGAATATTAAAACAAAAAAGAAAAGAAGAATAGAAAAAGAAGATGTTGAATACTGCACACAGTTTGAGAGAAGCGCTTTCTTGTTAGTTTGCTTTTTTGTGTCTTTTTCTTTTATGTCGCTTTTTTCAACCGTAATCATTTCTCGATCATGCTCTTAGATCGTAATCCCAAGATGGCTTGCTTTATCTGTTTATTTTACTCCCAAGACAAGTGAGAAGGAGACAGAGAGGGAATTTGTCATGCTCCATTGTTATTTTAGATTTTCCAGCATGTCAGGATATATATATCATATAATTATCATATTCTCCAAGGGACCCATCCCTCCCCTCCCAAATAGAGTTTAATATGTTTTATTTTTGTTTGATCAAGCGGGGCTTATTGGTCAATGCGGCTTGATTTAAGTCCCGTTTGTTTTTTTATTTAATATTGAATATAATTTTTTTCAAATAATATAGTTAAATAAGATAAATATCGAAGTTATTTATCGGATAAGAAATGCTACAAATTTCTTCGTCAAGGATAAGTGGTACAACAAGAGTGAAGATGATATTTTCTATTCGTATTTTTTTAAAACTTCACACAAGCTTACGAAAAGCTTAAAAACAAACAAATTGAATACTATAATATTGTAATTTAGAATGAATTAGATGAGAAATGGGGAACAATTTCTAGGAATTAAAACCATTCGAAAATTAACTTGTGCAAATTTGTTTTTAAAAATATTTGATCTATCTTTCTCTTGGAAGAGTCAAGGCCTTTGTCTTTCCATCTATTAAGACCGTTCTTGAATTCTCTCAAAACTTTTAAAAATATCCGGGGTTGTTCAATTGGTATAAGGCTTTGAGATTTACTTTATAATCATCAATTCAGTCTTTTTAGGGTTATTGAAAGTTTACTTGGTTATTAATTTTAGGGTCTCCTAGAATTAGTCGATATACGTGTTCATTAATCTTCTTGCTCGTACATAAGAAAAGTATTTTCTATTTTAAGAAAAAATAATTATTTTGTAGAAGGCCTGATATTTCTATAAAGATTTTAATTTTGGGTTCAAAAGTTGGTCAAGGATGGTTAAATCTGATTGATTTTTCTCCGTTTGAGAGGTCATGGGCTACTTACATAATTATGTTTGGATGGAAAGTGAAACTATGATTATTTAGAGAAATTGATTTTCCAAGTTGTTAAAAACGGGAATAGATAACAAGAAAATAAAAGATGAAAACAAAGAAACATCGAGATTTACGTGGAAACATTAAATAGGAAAAAACCATGGGAACATAGGCCAGTAAAAAATCTACTATCCTAAAAAACTGAGTACAAGATTAGAATATTGGAGTGTTGTAGCGACGAAGAAAAAAACACAAAACCTTAAAATGCCCATAATACATTTCAATCTCTCACAATACCATACATCCCATACAAATATGGAGTATTGGATTATTGTGCAAAAAAACCATGAAACTGTAGAATGCCCAATACCTTCAATCCCTTATAACTAGAGGTGGTCATTCGGGTGGATGGACTGGGTTGGGTCGGGTCAAATTTGATCCGGTTTTTTCGGACAAAAAATATAGTGACCCTAACCTATCCTAAATTTGTTTGGGTCAGGCCAAATCGGGTATGGCCAAATTTGACCCAATTTTTTTGAGCCTAATTCCAAGTGGGTAGGGCTAGCCCAAAGGATCGGGCATAAATTACAACCTCTACTCGGTAACTTCACAAACCCCTAGGCATTTCAAAACTAAAAAGGCACAAAACCTAATAAGATCAACAACGGGTCATGGGTCCTTCACTTTTTAAATTATTGTTGTTTTTTATAAGTACACAGTGTTGCTATTTTTAAAGAACTATTTTAAAAAATTACTTATTATTTGAAATCTTAATTATATTTGGGATGAATTGAAAACCTAGCCTATTTTCTATTAACTTTTTCTCTGCTAACCTTTTTTCCTTTAAGCAAAAGAGAGGTGGATTTTTGGCCATTTGAAATCACCATTTTACACATCTTTCCCTAATAAAGTGGTTATTTCACATAATTTAGGTTTTTATTTATGATTTCAATTCAGACTATTTCTTAAATTCATACTGATATCACATAGGGGAGCACACTGGAGGCATTTAAATAAGTGAACATTTTTCTAAAGATGTTTTCTTTCGCGACTTTATTTCCTCATAACTTCAACTAGGAGTTGATTTTAAATAATGAAGAGTTATATTCACTGATTGCTTTAAAATCTCAGAACCCTCGTGCAAGATCTAGTCATATCGCTTTGGGAGAACTAGTTTTCTGTTGAATATATTCTCCCCTCAACTCATTCCATAGAGCCGGCGCTGCCCTGATTGTAGTATTCACTTTTTAAATCTTACTGTATTCGTACCTGGCACAGATTGCTTATCTTTGCCACATATACACTGCTTTGCTGCTGACAAGCTTACTTGGTCGTCGCCGTCATGCAACATTTATTTGTGTGAGTACGATTTAGACGACCAAAGTATATCCGATCAGCGACAAGAAATCAAATCAATGATTGTCAATATACTACAAAACTGAAATCATAAGTATTCTAAGTCATAATAGTAATATCAAATATATAGGCTAAATTATCAAATATATAGACTTTGAATCGATTTATTATGTTATTAACCTATATATTGTTTCATTTTTTATGGTTTTTAGCAATTTTGATTATAGTTTGTAATAATAATTTTTTTTTCTAATGAAAATAACTATTTTTAAAAATAAATCTAAAAAAATTATCTTTCTAAAAATATTTTAGATTTCCCATATATATATAAGAAGAGTATATATATATATATATATATATAGCATATATATATATATATATATATATATATATATATATATATACAAGACATAAAAAAATTATTTATTTTTGACAGCATCAAAACTTTAATTTAAAAAAACCAATTTTCAAAATATTTAACAAACAATCATGACTTTAGCTAACAAATGATCATAAGTTTAGTGGGGTTTCATCATGACACATGTATTTGAGATTTTATAGTGTTTATTAAAAATTAAAAAGTAATCAATTAAATAATTGTGCATGCAGAATGAGTACCCTTTTGATAAACTTTAAATGACATAATTTCTGTCATCAATTACAATAGGAAAACACAAGAAAGTAGAAAAGTTTTTATCCCAATAATTATTCTAAAATTATGGCTCAAGCAGAAAATTACTAAATAACTTTCCCCCTTTGTTGACTTGATATCATAAAATTATTCATAGTCCTCTCAATTCCTATGCCATTTTCCAACTTCTCACCCCCATATCTAAAGTCTGAAAATCTGAAATCTAAAAGTGAAAATTATCTTTTATTCCTAATTTTTTAAATAAAATAAAATGGAGGCCACATCAATTGATTTAAAAAATATTTAATAAAAAAGTATAAAATATTTGATAAATGATTCAACAAACCTTAAGTATTACATCAATAAACCTATAATTATATGCGTCACGTCATACTTAGCGTGCTTATTTATGGGCCGTATTTTTAAGTGTTTATTGCATTTTATAAAATATTTTATATTGTTTATCAAATATTTTTAAAATCAAAATACTTAACCTTGGTTCCATGTCTTTTATTCCTAAATTTTCAAATAAATTAAAATTAGAACCCATGATATAGTTTTCCCAATCCCATAACTTTTGAATTATGCAATTTTTTTTTCTTGAATATTACTAATCTATTAGAATATTAACACCCCGAATATAAAATCCTAGATCGATCTCTATTTGAGTACTACCATATGTGTTAAGTACAACCTTATATGAAAGGTGAATTAAGGTTGTACCTAAGACTTATTAGATCCTTTATCAAATATTTTATATTTTTTATTAAATGTTTTTAATATTAGGATAACAAACCTTGGATTATGTATTTTATTTTTGAGGTAATCGTTTAAAAAGGGACAAAAAAAAAAAAAAAATTCAAATATAACCCATTTTCTTAAAAACCAAAAAAGAAGGACGTTTTTACATCATTTTGACAAATTTATCCCTCTAACCACCATACAAACCTGGACTTAACCCCTTCAAGTTTTTTCAAATATAACTTAACGATGGTTAAGTCTAAACTAAATAGCTACTATACCTATTACAAACTTCAACTTAAACTCCTTCATGTTTGTTCAAATATAACTTAATGATAGTTAAATCCAATATATATAGAAATTGGGTTAAAAACCTGGACTTGACACCCTTCAAGTTTATTCAAATACAAACTTAACGATGGTTAAGTCCGACATATATAAAAAAGGGTTAGATTTGTAATATTTTTTAGATTTTAACACATTAAATAGTCATTTTATCTAAAACGGGAATATTTTAAGGTTATAAAAGTAAGAGTTTAATTTTGTAAATAACTTTTATTTTTATCCCCTTTAAACCAAATCCTCTGTATTTTTTATTTTTTCAAATAAGTTGAAATGAGAAGCAAAACATATTTTTCCAATTTGAAATGAGAAATATGAATGTGGAGAGTAATCATATGTGTGGGTCAAATCATATCATTAATTTCCCAAAGAGAACAAAGGTGTAGGGCTTTGTGTCTTAGATGTTGCAGGCCATAAAGAATGAAGACCATCATTTTGCCTAGAAAAGCAAGGGACATTCCAAAACATTATGCTGCCATGCTTCATTTTTGACCGGTCCAAATATTTCCCTATTGCTGTATTTCAAGATATATCTTGCCCCTTTCAGTCAAAGATGAGGTTGAACTTACAAGGATTTCTGAAAAAAAACAAATTATTTTGATTACAAAGACAAAAAATATCCTGGGATAGAAAGAGCAATTTTTACATGTTTTTTTTTATTTCTTCCTTTTATTTTTAATTTCATAAAGCTCCTATCTTGTCCTGTCACATCTAGTTGTTTAAACATTATTATTATTATAATAATAATAGTAATAATAAGAATAGCCCTTAAAACCTGACTCTAATGATAAAAAGACTAGATGAACATACGGGTGAATCAAAATCGAATTTAAAATAAAGTACTATAATATAATATGTAAAGTTAATAGATGTTGTTTAAAATTTATAATAATTATCTGTTGTACTTATTCTCCTTATTTTTAAAAATATAAAATAATTTTAAAAAATAGTAAATCCTCAAACATGTCTTAGATTCTTTTCAAATAGTTTTTAATTTTTTTAATTTTAAATTTTTATTTACATTAAAATTAATATATTCTAAAAAGTATTAAAATATTATAATTTTTATCACTTATTTTATTAAAAATTATTATTATTATTATATATCAAAATAGAAAATAAAATTAACTAAAATTAATTTTTAATATTATTTTTATATATAATCCGTTGGGGTAGGACAAGATTAAATAATAACCAAACTTATCCCGAGTTTGAATAAAAATTTCCTATATTTGATCATACCCGTTTAACCAAATGAGTAGGGGTGATTACTTGAAAAAAAAAAAAAACCCCATTGTTGTCTTTTTTTTTTCTGGCATCTATTCACTTTGTATCGTAATTATAATATTTTGTTTTATAAAAACTTGAACATGATTTTTTTTTATGCCTTATCTAACCTTTTAACCATTGAACCAACCCTCGTTGGCATTGCCATAATGCCATACCTATTCGTAAACCATATTATTGGAGTTTGAATCACAACTTAAAATTTAAAAATCATTTTTGAATTGTAAAATTGTCTCATAAATAGACAACTCTTTATTTATCTCATCCTAAATTATTTGGAAATTCTGAAATAATTTTTTTCCTTTTTTAAAATATTCACATGGAGTAGTCATGTCCATGATTCCACCATTCCATACTAGGAACACAACTTACTCCACCTTGATAACATATAAGTCTAGCCAAAAATTGCAATGTTCTAAAATATTGGAGAGATAGCATTAGAAACATAGCAAAACTAAATAAGGAAAATTAGTATTCAAATCCTAAACTTTGATGAGTTTTACATTTAAATTTTGAAAAAAAAAGTTTGATTTTTAAATATGACAACTTTCATAAATTTTGTTTTTATATTCCAACAAAACTCCGAACCTCTATCTCACAAAATTCATAAAAGTTGTTATATTTAAAAAAACAAAATTTTTATTCAAAATTTAAATACAAAAATCATGAAAGTTCAAAATTTATTACTAATTTTCCCAACTAAATAACTAATACAACTTTATCTTAATTTCCAAAAGCAACATCAGACATCAATATAAAAGGTAGAAGAAAAGGTCATGGACAAAAAACATATTGTTTTTTCTTTTCCCTAATGTTTAAATTTCATTTTAGTATATAATTAAATAGGAGTGAAAATAATGCATTTAATAAGCTAAATGTAAGTCCCATTGAAGCTATTACTAATTTCTTATAGTGGGTGTTAAGTAATATTAACATATATGATTGTTAATATCTACAAGTACACTTTTGACTATAATTAATTAAGGTTATAATAAATAGTTTATTACCTATTACCAGTGCCATCAATCAAGGCTCGCCAAGACCATATATGGCCAAGAACAAAAGTAACGTCATTTGCCTCATGAAATCATGAAAGTCTTTTAAGAGAGTTTCCAAAATGATAATGGTTGAGCTAACTATTACTTGTGGGCAAGGTTTGAAATTTCGGGATATATCGCCGATAAGCTTAATGAGAGCATTCCGTTTATCTGATGACTTCGACATGATATCTCACCGAGCACCCAGTTGATCGCTTTTCGAGGATTTATCGATACTGGTCGCATATATTCTCGCTACAGTCAACTTCGATCCCCCGCCAAGAAAGCGCAGAAAAATCCACTCTACAACTAGGCCAACTTTTTCTCATATTAGTATAGTTGAAAATTTTATTTATATATCCAACCATTTATTTTATTGAAAATGTTATAATAAGTTTTTTTTAGTTTTTATACAGGCATAGTGTATTGACACATAGACATTAATACATGCTGCTTAATAGAATATAGCACTATATGTTCTGTATTATATTTACTTAAATTATTAAATTTATTGAACAAAGTTTTCTTAATTAAATTATGATTTTACATTAAAGATATTTGTATTTCTCTTTCATTAACGATTTTCTTAAAAGATTAATATCACTTTTTTCTTGTTAATATTTTTTCTTTTTGAAAATACTATATATAAAAATAATTTTATTTTTAATAAACAAACATAAATATAGTAAAGAAATTTAAAAAATAAAATAAAAAACTATTTGATATTAACATTGCTAAACTTTCAAATTAATTTTGATATATAAATTAAAATATATTTGAATAATTTTTAATTACTAATAATTATATAAAAAAATCCACCGATATATCCCTATATATATGTTGAAACCGATATTTTTATCCTTCCTTGTATGTACTATTTCAACGTCAATAATTATGTACGATCTTTTTTATTTATTTATTTTTATGTCTATTCACTTCACATTATATCGTTATAGTATTTTGTTTTTATAATGACTCGAGTTTGAGATCTTCCTTATATCCATCCCCCTTTACCATTTGAGTCAGACCTGAAAAGAACTATATACCGTCTTGAACTATCTCAAAATGACTTATCAATTAGATACATACAAGTAAAGTTGGGTTGTAAATATATTTTTAGGAGAGTGGGTACTAATATAAATCTCAACAAGCATAAAATTTTGAAAAATATATTTTGTTTTCAAAAATAGAAAATTTCTTTAAATTACACCATTAAATTAAAAATCAAGCACATAGATTCTTTCTTTAATAATTAATAATTAAAATTTAAGTGGTTGACAAGCCTCAATCTTTGGTAAAGAAAACAAGAAAAACAACTAATGTACTTGCAAAATTTTGAAACAAAAGATACTAATTATTCTTCTCCAAACTATGAAGATGATGCATACACTTTTTATTATTCTAATTAACGGAACAATAACTTTATGTTGCAAGATTTGATGCTTCTCCTTTTTTTGTTTTTACTTTCATTTTATTTTAAGTTTTTGAATGGCCCCTCCTTCACTTTCAAAGATGACAACATCAGATAGTTGTAAAATTGATCCAACGCTAAAAAAGGAAGGGAAAAGAAAAATATTTTGAAATCATGAAAAGCAATATTCTTTTGCTTTTATTTTGCTTGAGAGATTTTCCTTTCTTTCTTTCTAAAGTTATTTTTCCTTTGCATTACCATTACGTAATGAATCATACATATACATATATTTTAAATTTGGTTTTTTTTTTTTTTTTTTGTCTAATAAAAAAGCTAAAATATTCGATTCTTTTTTGCTATGGAAACTTGTTGATGTTAATGGCTATAGCTGCTGTTATTCGTGGAGCAAATAATGATAACATTAGAGAGAAAAATAAGAACACATATAAATGATTTATGTGGTTTAGTTGTGTCTACATTTATGGAAATGACGGTTGAAACTTTTATTATATTCAAATAATGTTATATGGGAGGGTATTTATAATCCGGGATGACATAATTACAAAAATACCCCTATACCCTATATTATACCCCCAAAAAATAAGATAAGCCCGAATTTGTCATTTCATCTAGCTCTGTGACGACATTTGTTATTTTCTCCGTACATATGTTTCTATCAAATATGAGTCATACTACAAGTATTGTAACTAAATTAACCTATTAATAATAAGTTCATACTAATTAACAAGTTACTTTTAAATGAATAAAAAAATGTTAAACATTTTGACTATTTATATTCAGCTAAAAATTCAATACTATTTAAGTGGGTGTTTGGTAAACCAACTTGTTAACTTAAATTAAGTTATTAAGTAATTATGTTCGATAAAACAATTTAGTAGTGGGACTTAAATTAAAAACACTTAACACTTATCTTTTAGATTCACATCTTCATTCAACATTTTTATCCCCATTTGTTTTGGTTATTTCCAATCTCTTTTCCTACTTTACAACTCATGTTACTCAGACATCATTTATCCTAATTACAGTTTATAAAAATAAGTATATTAATTTGATGATTAAAACTAGGTTTTTTTTTAATTAATTTATCAAATGATGTAAATACTTAACCTAAGGTGTAAATATTAGCCGTATACATTCTAATAATAAATTAGAAACAATTATGCGGTGGTTCCTAGAAAAATTGAAGGGGGATGTAAGGTAAAAAAAACAAATTAAAATCAGTTAATAAATATATTTTTGTTGAACTCATTTAATTTATTTAACTTATTGATGTAAAAATTATTAAATAATTTGAAAATAGATATGTTTCTAAATAGTTTTATTTACAACTGACTTGACTTAGAATACACATGGAAAAGAAGAATGACTTCCACTTCTATAAAGTATAAACTAAAGATACTATATATATTTCTTGTAATTGCATCTAAAACAGTGTAGCCAGTTCTCACGCCTAGCTCAATTGACAAAGTGTTCAAAGTTTAAAAAATGCAGGACATTTAGCGAGGGTAGGAGTCTCAGGTTCGAGTCTCAATATGAACAATTTATTACATTATAACAAAATACTTAGTTGTTAAAAAAAAAAAAAACAATATTTCTAAGCCTCATTACACTTTTTTTTTACTGTTATTTACTTTGCAAGGGTATCGATCATTCAAAAAATGATCTAGACAACTACACTCACGACTCACCTCTCCTATTTCCCATCAAACTTTATTCAATCCTCCTTTTTTCGGTCTTTCCAAATTCTCACCCTTATTCTACCTGCCTTCATTCTCAATTCCCACCCTTATTAACAATGTTGAATTCTATTAACGATGTCAGTGACTATAGTATTTGCCGAAATAAGCTTTTCAAAATTAAAATTATTAAAATCCTATTTGAGATCGTCAATGTTGCAAGAAAGATTGAATGATCTAGCAATTTTATATATTGAAAAAAATATGTTAAAAAATATAAGTGTTAACACTACTATCAATTATTTTATATCTAGAAATGCTCGAAGAAAACATTGTTTTTATAAATATTTATATACTTAATCTAAAATTGTGATGTTTTTATTTAGATTATAAGTCTAATAAAAACTATCATTTATAAGTAAATTTTTTTTATTTTTTATTATATACACTTGAACTTCATATATATTAGACACTCTTATTTTGCTACTTCATCCATCCCAGGCCTCGAAAATATTAAGATCAACTCTAATTGTAATACGATGTAATACTATATTCTTATAAGGACTTGAGCTCGGGATGTCGCCATCCCATTTACTAACGGCCACACTACAAAAAAAGGCGATGTAATTATTTGATTTGGCTACAATTTATGAAATGATGGCTAATATATATAGCCACCTTTCTAGCAACATAGGTCTACAATAATTGATCATTATGGTTTTAAAATCTTAACCATGATCACTCTTTTCATTTTTATATCATTCAACTTTACCCACACCTGGAATGATCATTAAGATAACATAATTAATAATTCAATCTTGCTAAAAAATTTTTTACTTTAAATATCTTATCCAACTTTTAATCACTTCATCAAAATAAATAGAATTGTTGCATTCACGAGGCAAAAAAAAAGATAAAAAGGGTGTCTTAAAATTCAATTGTGGGAAAAATCTTCTACTATGTTTGATAATTATGTTTTAAAAAATAGTATTTGAAATTTGAAAACTGTTCTTTAAATTTTTTATAAAACAAAGGTTTTGTTTGACAATTTGAATTTTCCACAAGATTTTTTTTTTTTTTTTTTTGACGACATTTAAAAATTTATGTTTACAACTTATTTTTTTATCATTATACATACTTTTATAATTTTTTCTAAGCCAATTCTAAGAAAACAAGTAAAAACAAATGGAAGCAACTAAATTTTTTTCTCCAAAACACCCTCTTTTATATTCTCGTGAACAAACAGTAGAAATTAGCCTTTTGATCTTTAAACTTTAGGGTTTTTTTATTCTAAAAACAGAAAATCTTCTTGAAAATAATTGTTGGCCATCAGTTCTCAAATACCAATTTTTTCCCTCTTAAAAAACCCAAAAATAAAATAAAATATGAGGCTAAGAACACTCTTTGCATGATTTCCCTTTTGCCCTTTTTTAAACCCGAAAAATACTAAGAAAATAAAATCAAAAAGAAAAATTGAAGGAAAGAAAATTTGAAAAAAAATAAAAATAGTTTTAAACTTAATAAATTAATTCTATATATTTATTCAAACTCATTTTATTTATTTATGTATGTTATACAAGACTTAAAAAAAATTTAAAAAATATAAAATTTTGATTATAAATGATTTTTTTTAATTTTTCACGGTAACCAAACACGGGTAGCACAGTTCTTCCAAAGATTTTTTCTTTACACTCAAAATAATTTTCAGATATTTTTTTATTTCCCAAGACTTATGGATTCCGAACTGAAGATTAAGAAAATACAGGCATAGCATGGGAAGTATAGGCAGTGTTTCTTGATACATGAAATCAGAGATTCCAAAGAAGAAGAAGCATTACTAAAATTCATATACCAACAACACCAAATATATTACTATACAACATTTCATACTCCTCCATTCCTAACCCCATTCCTTCAGTATCTCCCCCCCATAAACCTTTTTCTTTTTCCTAAAATTCATCTAAATTCCTTCTATTTTCTCCACAACCCCAACCAGAAATATAAGAAAAAGACAAAAGGAAAAAAAAAAGAAAGAAGAAAAAAGGATGCAGCATGGAAGAACTCTTCAGAGTCTCCCTCAAGTCAACTCTTGAATCTTGAAAACAAATTGCCTGTCCACATGATCTAGAACACCATTGTCTGCAACAGAGCTTTCTCCACGTCCATGATCATCGTCCACAGAGATATTCAGATCAAGAGACAAACATGGGCTTCTCTTCTCCATGGGTGGAGGAGAGCTGGCTCTTGATACTGCACTGAAGCTCTCACAGCTGAATATGACAATGGTGTCCTTAAGAGGAACTGCTTCACCTCCAGCAACTTCTACTCTTCCATTCTCAATTCCTCTCTTAATCCCCATTTGAGAGGAGGAATCCAATTGCTCCACATCTTCTATGAAGAACACTCTGTGAGGGTTCTCATGAACAGCTTCTGCAAATTTCTGGAGATGACTGCTAATAGTCCCGTCTCTTGCTGGTTTGTTTAAGAAATCTTCTGTAGAATCAGCTCTTGTTGATCCTGAACTGCTCAGACTGATTGAGATAAACTTGCTCGGAGAGCCGAAAACAAGCTTAGCTAGCTCCCTTCCTATCTTCTCTTTGCCCTGAAAGTCAATTCCTAAGAAGAGCAGACAAGTTTCTTCCCTGTCCTCCCTCTGTTTCAGCTTGTTCTTTCTCCTCATTGTTCCTGACCTGCATTCAAGAACAGTTCTCGCTATTTCGGGAATTATATCCTTCTGCCATGGAACCTTTCTCTCCAATGCAGTGGATAGTATGCTCAGATTCTCTTCATTAAGCTGTTTGAAACCATAAACACCATCTCCATCCTGTGATGCTTCACTAGAAGAAGCAGAGTTAGGGGAAGAGTTGGGATTCGATAAAAGATCAGGTATTGGGAAATTTGTCTCTGATATGGGGATACTGAATTTGGGTTCAAGGTCTTCATCACCATTTTCAGATAGCCAGAACTGGTGTTCTTTCAAAAGGGGTTTAGGCTCAATGATGACTGGCCAGCTGCATTGGTCATAGGAGGAGATGGAATTAGACGAAGGAGATGATGAAGAAAAATTCAGAGCTTTCTCAGTACTGTGGGGCTTTTTGTGGACTGAGCTACAAAATGAGTTCCATTTGTTGCAGAGGTCACTGACTTGTACACATTCCTGTAAAATTAAGTATAAGATGTTAGGGATATGAGGAATTATGTAAGTTGTATATAAAATGCTAAATGTTAGGATAATGATAGTTTAGTTACCTGATCATCCATGATCTTTCTTCTCTTCTCTTTTTGGAGCCATGAAGGCAAGCTTGAGCTGGTGGTGGTGGATTCCCCATTGAGAAAACTGCATGCCATACCTTGAGATTCTTTCTCTAAATTATCATTGTAGTTGGTGCTGCAAGAAAGGGACCAAGAAGTCCCATCTCCAGATGCCTTACTTCCGAACCGGCCCCGAAAATTACTGAAAATGAACAACAAATTAAAGAGTTAATCACCAATGCCCTTCATGAAAGCAAAAGGAAAGAACAAAATTATTTTCAACTTCATATTACCTGTCAAGATTGAGACCAAGGCCCAAGCTGCCAACAGGAATGGTGAGAGGATGAAGTTCCCAAATAGTCTCCAAAGAAGGACTGCCTGCTGAGCATCTCATGTAAGTTTGGAAAGTTGCAGTCCCCAAAAGCCACATCCTTCCTCTATCCCCAATTCCAGACATCATTCTTCTGAGCTCCATGATCATGTGATCCACAGGAGAGCAGTAGTTTCTTCTCTCACCATAATTTGACTCAAACTCAGACACCCATTTGAGATCACCCAAATACAAAACCACCCCTCTACAAACATAGCTTTTCAGAAAGCAATTCAGCTTCACAAGCTTCTGCTCAACCTCCTCCTTGGAGAGATTCCTTAAAGAGAAGAGAGGAAGGCTTATAAACTGCACATACCTCAGATCTTCACTGACCTCCCCTCTCTCAAATTTGTTCATCAGCCCTCTAACCACCCCCTCAGCACTGGCCAGAGTCTCCCCTACAACAACAGTGTTTCTCCTTCTTTTGCTCGTGAATGTGTCAAGAAGAGACTTCACATCTTCTTCCTGAGCTTCCTCCAATGGACTATTGAGTCTTACTCCAAACTGAATAAGTGTTGGAGATTGGGACACATTAGAAAGGCCACTCACAGCAGGGCTTTGAGAACAGACATCCAAAGAAACAGCCTGCTCTATGCTGGTTCTCAATTGGGTACTAGAGAAACCAGCTTCTCTCATAACTCTACTAACACTAGGATCATGTAGGATGGAAATTATGAGCTGCTCTATCTCTACTTTCAGAGCTAAAATGGGCTGCTGCTGGTTTTCAATGGAGGTGCGGCGCTGGTGAGCCTGTGCGCGCTTAAAGGCGGCAACCAAAGCATTAGACAAAGATGGATGAGAGGTGTGAGGAGCTAATAGAGGGCTGGAAGACGAGGCAGGGAGGCGGTTGAGTGCGACATTGAAGCAGAGCTCAAGAGCCTTACACTGCAGGGGATGAGAATGGGATCTCAGACAAGCAGCCCTGAGAAGGCCAGAGGAGGAAGCAAGCATGACACTGGCTACATGAAGGGGAGTCACTTGGGCATGACCTCTCCTCCTAGCAAGTGTGACTGCTTGCTTGACTATGCTTGCTGCATCAGCAGTTAGAACCTGCTGAACACTGCAAACTCCTGCTCTCATCTTCTTGAATTGAGAATTACTACTCACTTTCTGAAATGATGATATATAAATATATATCAGAAGGGCCTCTCACTGGACTTAGAATACTGTAACAATGGTGGGTTATGGAGTTTTTGGCTATATCTAGAAGCATGCATCTGGTACACAAGATCATGAAGTGAGTGTGAATATTAATATGGATGTGTTTGTGCCTTTCTTGTAAGTGAGGGAAAGGGAAAAAAAATTTTGATTTTGTATGATAAAGTGGAAAGCATGTGAGGCAATTTATCTTTGCCTTTCTCTCCCTCTCTCCATCTCTCCATCTCTCTCTGGTCTTTCTACATACACTTGGAAAGCATTAAAAACTAGGAATGGAATAACAACTTTACTTTGTTTATATTATGCCATAACAGTGTGCTTTTGTATTTGATATGTATTTGAGATGATACAGGAAGAAAAGCTCCAACGAAGATAAAGAAAGAGAAAAAGAAGGGTAGAAAAAAGAGAAAGCAGAAAGGATAGTATACACCAATTCCGAGGAGCTGCAGGGAAAAGAGGTGTGGACTGACTGTCTGTTTGAAAGGATGAGCAACTCTTGTTATTCTTTTTATTCTCTCTTCTCAAATTAGAAGATGAATAATAATAATGGCTCTGATGATTGATCAAATGCTGCATCTTCACAGATCTTCCACTGGATTGTATGGAATCCATGTCTCTAAACATTCCCCTGCTGCTAAAATTCAAAAACATCTGCTCACCCTTCCTTTCACTTTCATAAATATTCATTTCATAAAGCTTATTGTTTCCCTGGCCCTCCTCCTGCCCTCTTTGGACAGCAGGAATCCAGATTTTTTGTTGGCTTGCTCATTATTTGAATCGTTTCTTGATCTCAGATCTTCAGTGAATGAATGATCCTACTACTGATGGGCAGATCAGTACCTACAAAAAATTTTTTCTCCCTAATATTGCATTAATCAGAAAGTGTATGTTAAAAAAACCAATAATAAGAAATAATAAATAGCCAATGAGGCATACCTAGGCAGTTAAAGGGTTAGGCCGGACATAAGGAACGGGAAGGTATCGGGTTCAAGTCCCAACAGGAACAAAATTATATACTTGTCAAAAATATATAAAAACAGGGTTAAATAGTAAAAAGGTAGGATGGACATACAAGACGACCATACCATATTCTATAATTCTGTGGGATATCATATATCATATATTTATATATTTATAAGCATTCTAAAATTGAATAATATAATCAACATTCAAATATCTTTCTTAGCTAAACAATATATTCTTCCATTTGTTTCCTTATAAATATGACTATATTTGTGAATATTTAAATTTTGAGATAGTCCTTGAATATCCTCCATTAATAAAATGAAATAATTAAATTAGGTAAATTATTATTATTTTGTCATAACAATCTATATTAAAAGTATATTAAACAGATTTTAGGTCACCTAACTCTAATAGTCCCCACAAAGTCATCTTTGATGATCACATTTGTGGACTTGTTTTGAGAAATTAATTTTTGTAACACAGACATTCTAATTTTCATTCCCACTCCAGTCACATGGTGCTGCTGTCATGAATCATGTGAGTGGTGGTAGGTTGATGTGAACAGAAACTTATCTTATCCTACAATCTTTATAGCTATGGACTGCTTGTTTCTGGATTGGCAGTCAAGAAGTGATGTATCTACTTTTTGGCCTCTTGGGAAAGTTGATTTCAAAATTTTTTAAAGAAAATATAGTATTATTAATTGAAAATTACAATGGGATGATGTGATCCAAAGATATAACAAAGATAAAAAATTATAAAGAATTTAAATAATATTCAGCAAGTATCAAGATAATAAATCTGATAAAGTCTATATATTTACTACAAAATAGTTACTACAACACCAGAACTTGCATCTTCAATATATCGACGATTATAATTGAGAATCTTCAATTGATCAAACGATGAACAGTATCACATTGATAATACGATGATTTTACAAAAAAAAAAAAAAAAAAAACCTAAATTTTTGTGAAAAAACCACTTTATTAAGTAATAAAATGATTCAAATGGTTGATTTCAGATTAAGAGTGACAAAAGAAAAATCACCCCTCCTCGCTTGAGGAAAATAGGTTAGAAAAATAAATGGGAAAGTTGATTTCAATTTAAATTAGCTTTTGTGTGCTCAATTCTTAATCAAATTCATGAGGCTATTATTTATTGGGTTATGTGTAAAAGGATGCAAAAATTTTCCAATAATTTGAAGCATTTCCTTTCAACCCTAATCTTAAAGGAAAACTAATCATTTTGTGTTATGGTGTGACTGTGATTTGGGGACAATACAAGGAAAGAAATTAGCATGGCATGTAATGATAGTGTCTAGGGAGTGTTTTGGTCAAACTTTATATTTATTATTTAATGATTTAAGTTGATTATAAGTTGAAAATAATTGTTTTTGAGACCTAATTAGATTGGTAAAATGATGGGATGGGAATATAGGAAAACCTATAATTGAATTTTTATAAGAACAAAATACTATAAAGTAATATACAAAAATGAATATAAGTAAAAAAAAAACTGAAAATAATTGAATTATTGACTTAAAAATAACTACTTAATTCTTATTTTAGCCATTAAGATTGTTTGATAACATGAACTTAAAATTTATTCTAGATCATCAAATTTGCTTATTTATCTTCATAAATCATTACTAAAGAGGTTGAATAATAATGGGGGTGTAGACTAATTAAAGAAATCATATAGCTAATTGGGACAAATGATGATAAAAGGGTAAAATGAAGATTGGAATCTAGAATAAACTAAATGTTTTTATTTATTAATTAAAGTTGTTTTTTTGTTTCCCAAAAAAAAATAAAAAAAAGTTATCTTACCCAACATGCTTAATTTATTGATGACTTAAATTAAGATGTTAAGTTACTTTAAGTTATGAAGTTGGTTTACTAAACAACCACTAACTTGGATAATTTTTTCTTATTTGTAAAAAACTCATGCATTACTAAAAGTCTAATAGCCAAAAATATACAGAAATTTTCTTCTCATTTTTTCTTATATTTTTTTTTCATGGCTTCAAATAATCAATAACAAAGTCAATAAGATCTAGCTCAAATGGTTAGGAGCTCATACTCACATAAGAAGGAAAGGGGTCCAGAGTTTGAGTCTAAATCGAAACAAATTTGTAATGAACATAAGACTATGAAATAATGCAAAGTGAATAATTATCAAAAAAAAAATAAAAAATCAACAACAAACTATTCTAAGATTCATGGTAGCTCTTCATTATCATATTACTATACATCGATTATATGATTATAATAGGTAACAATGAATAGGTTATTAGCAACCTTAAGAAGTGATTAAGAACTTGTTTCTGAATAAGGCAGCTTGGACCTTACATTTTTTAGGGGTTGAAGTTGCATGATTTGAAGCTATAATTTCCAAATTTTTTTAGAGTTCATTCCAGCATTTAGGCATATCCTATTTGTTGGGGGACAAAATAATAGGTTGGGGGTGTGGAAGCAAAGCATCCTGTAGTATGGTACGATATATTTAGAGTATAAGGGTATTTTTATAATTTGGTAATATATAGAGTTATTATAAATACTCTCCTATGTAACCTTATTTATGTGATAGTGAAAAATTCAAACTGTCGTTCTCGTATATGTAGACACACTATCGAATAACGTAAAATCTTATGTGTATTATTCTTGTTTTTCTTTTTCGATTCTTATCACCATTGTTGCACAATTCACAACAACCCTAATAAACAAAAATATATAGTAAAACTTTATGCATTGTTTTATGTCTTCTCTACAACAATAGAAAAACGGTTTTCTATTTTCTAAAATAATAAAAAGTTTAGAATCCATTTGATCCTTTTAGAAAAAGCTTAATATATAAAATGTTTTTAAGAAAAACTAGGGTTTTAGGACAATTGAAAAACGGTTTTCTATTTTTTTAAATAATAAAAAGTTATTGTTCTTTAAACATGACTCAAGTGGTAAAAGAAGAAAACGGGACATGAGGTTTTTGGGCTTGAATTCTGCCTATAACGTCATATGTAAAGTGAATATACGTAAAAAAAAATAAGTTATTTTTAAAAATTTATAACATCATGTTAGTCTATTTTCAATTTTAACAATCAAATAAAATGGAGAAAAACTAAAAGAAATAAACAAAAATAAGTTTTAGACGATAAATAAAAGTCGTTGTCACTAATTTTTTAAAATAAAAGGAAAATATAGAAATATTAAAAAAAAAAAGGAAAACATTTAAATAATTGTTTATCAAATGAGACGAAATAAGTCAATAAGACTTGGTTGAGCTGATGACTGATTCACCCTTATAAGCTCGACTCTTAATAAGTTACCAATGGTTGATTAAGGCTAAACAATTTTCGATAGAAAATAGCTACACATCGTAGCTTATTTTGATATAGTTTTATTAAAATATCCAAATTTCATTTTTTATAATTATCTTCCTATTTTTGTAAAAGAGTGTTCACATTCTCTGTATATTTTTTTTTTCATCATTCATTGTTATGAATTTTTATAATTTTATATTATTTTTTATTTTTATCTCATTTTTCTATATATACGAGCATTGTCTTTATATCTTTTTATCATGTTTATATAGATAAATTAACCTTTAATCAACTACTTAATCAAGTACTAATTTATAATCACCTACTAATCAATTACTTCTAATAAACTATTTTACTAAGTAGTAATTTATGATTACCTACCAACCATCGTTATCAATTGAACCAAATAAACACTTAATGTATTAGATTTATTAACCGGTGTATTTAGTTTTAAAAAATAACTCAAAAATGAAACAATCCAGTAAAACTTTTAAGTTTTTAAACGCTTAACAAAAAAAAAAATATTGTTAGTAAATATAAATTCAAAAATATTATTATTATTATTCATTTTTAACGAAAGAATGAATTATGTGTTATAGATGTTTTCAAGGCCTTACCATACATTAAAATAGTATTTTTAATAAGAATATTATTCTTCATATTTTCTCCCTCTCTCTCTCTCTCTCTCTCTCTCTCTCTCTCTCTCTCTCTCTCTCTCTCTCTCTCTCTCTCTCTCTCTCTCTCTCTCATATATGACATATATATATATGATATATAAATTACTTTGTTTCTAATAATAATTTATTTACATTTAATCAATGTCTCATAAAGTGAATTTACAATATTTTAAAAATCAAAATAAAAAATAATTTTTAAAATGTAATTTATCAAAGACCATTTTTAAAAATATATATAGAAACTGGCTTTGAAAGCAACCATGCATCCTTGTTTTTATAGAATGATTCAAAAAATATTTTTTTTGGTTCTCTAACTTAAAAACAATTCTAAAAAAAATAAGAATCTCGTCGAATGGAGCAAAAATTTTAACTTTTTTAAAAATGAAAGTAATTTCTAATATTCCCTCAAGAAAATGTTGAGAGTTGATTTTCTTTAAAAAAAATTATAAAAATAAATCGTTTAATTAAAAATACTTACAATAGAAGTATGTTGTAGTATTTTTTGGTGAACTGGCCTGGCAGTTGGCAGTTGGCGCATTTCGAAGTATTTTCAAACCTTATGTGGCCTTAAGCCCATTTAGCTGCACCAAGTTTTTCATGATGGGTTGGCCCAAGCCCATATATATTTGGGCCAAAATATTATAGCAATTTTGGCTCAGACAAAATGACAGAGTTCAGGTTGTTTGGGCCCTAACTAAGCTTAATGAGTTGTAGATTTACAGCTCACGATCAGTAACTGACGTCTGATAAAAATTACAAACAATCAGGAAAATAAAATCTTTTAGGATTGGATTGGAGTAGGTTTTTGAATTTGAAAATGAAATCATTTATGACATGAATATGAAATTTTTTATCAGTATTAAAAATGAAATTGAAAATATTATTATTTTGGTAACTAAGCATGATAGTTGTAAAAAAAAAAAAAAAAAAGAAGAGTATTTTAACGACAAAGTATGCTATCACAAAAGAGTAAATGTTTTTGGAATCTAAGAATTGATTTGTTCCAGCTATAAAATTGTTATCATACTATAATATTATAAAGAATAAATATATGTTTCTAGAACGATAGTTGAGGATTGGTATAGAAAATTATACAAAGCCAAAAATTAAAAACTAGTGACAAATAATTTCTATCATAAAAATGTATGTTTGGTCTGAAAATTAAAAAGGTTCTCTGATAGGTCGACGCAACAATTCTGAGCAAATTTACTGAACAATAATGCTGTGATGTAGAACAATAGAAGTCAACCGGAAAAGAGAAGGAAGAATAAGCATGCAGTTAGTAAGTATATATAGAGCAGGACCTGGTTAATTTAAAAACTATTATCGAGAACAGTATTTGAAAACACAGAGAATATTAATTTGGTATTCTTTGAATTTACTCGTTATTATTATCTCGAATTTAAATATTGCCGTAACTACAAGCATTGCGTACTCGTCGCCCATATGGGCTTGACTTGACCCAAGGCTAATTGGATGCTTATCCTGATAAAAGACATGTCTTTTCCGAAGAGACGTGAATAAAAGCCTATAAGAATAAGACTCTAATTCATTTCTCGGCTTCGATCTTTTGATATAGAACTACAGAAGGAGAAATAATAGACATTTAAGATTCAACATTTGTGAATCATCTAAGCAACCAAAGAAGCAAGGTTCAAAGGTGGGCACATTAGAAACAACCCATTTGTGATATGATTCTTGCTCGGGCGATTTGAAGATATCAGCCTATGTTTCAACAAGAAGATCATTTATTTCTATCACAATCCGCGAAATTTGACAAGAACAAAAAAGAATGAACCAAAAGTGTTATCTATGTTCTTGTTTTTTAAAACAAAAAATAGTTTTCAAAAATTGTAATCAAACATACTTGCAGTTTCGGACCTAGTTCCCATCTATGGTTATTGCTTTAATAGAGTTAATTAAATATATGTTTGACTCCATATGAAATCTAATGAGATATAATATAATCCATGCATGCACCACATGCATGCATGGTTTGAGTTAGAAATCTTCTCCAGATGTAAAGGGTAGCTTCTCTTCTTATTTATCAAGCAATGGTTATGACATTTAGCTGGGGGTTTGAACAGCTTAGCAAGTAAAGTGTCCTTTTACTGTATTAGAAGAAAGGTGATGGTAATGACTAATTATTTGGTTGCGTAACAACTAACATGATTGAATAAAAAAAAGCAGCTGTATTTCGTAAAAAACAAGCGTAATGAATGAGATTTATTGACTTTATTTGGCCTCACCAATAATTGAGATGAAAACCAAGGTTTCAACACGTATACAACCATGTTTGATGTTGTTAGCTTCGAGTCAAAGGGCCGGCTTTTACAACTTTAAAACGTGTTTACAAAATTAATAGGAGTTCGTTCATATTTATATAGTTACAGAATTACTTCTTCATATTTGATGTGGAGTATGACAACCATGCACTTTTACGAAATTATAGGATCAAACAAACAAACAAACACCTCTTATGAGGCCAAACAAACCCTACAATGAGGTCGAGAAACGGTTCTGATAATATTTATAACGACACACACCTAACCATGCATATAGATTGATATCTTATCCACTTTGGATCAAAAAAGGACAATGTCTACATGATTTGGTACAGCCGTACAGGTCGTTACACATGAAGCTCTATATTCTAAAGGATCAAATCAACTCCTTCTCAGCAATGCTTGACAGACTTACCCAAGAAAAACTTGCCAAAGATCACATGCTTGTTTGACAATGATGGAGATCCTTTTGAGAAATAACATGCTGAATACAACTCCAAGATGATTAGCCTGGGGTCTGTTTTTCAACTGAAATCATGTTTAAGTCACCTAACCAAAAAGTTTAATTGTAACTGCTGAATTAATTAAGTGATATTAGCTTAATTTGGTTTGACATATGTAACAAAGGTATGTGAAGTGACATTTCTATTAGGCAAACTTCCCATGTGCATTTCTTCAGGTTGCATATAACACATTGAATTGAGGGTGTGAAAAACTACAGTAGCATTCAAGTGTATGCCCATAAGTAATTTATGGCTATTTTTAAAGGGGGGGGTCCCAAGATTTCATGGACCACTCAATTGTTGGGACCTGGCCCCAATTGGTGGTTGTTTCATTTCTTAATTAATTCTGCCAGCAGAATTTATTAAGATAACATCTTCTATATATTTTCCTTTTCTACCATGGGTGGTCCATCTACATTTCTTGGATCCAACACACTATATGTCTATCTAGTAATGAATATAAATATATAATTATATGATTTATGATGATTGTTATTTTGGATTAATACTTGTTCAAACTAATACATGTACATAAATTAATAGTTCATTTGCCCCATAACGGTTCGAATTTCCTTAAGACCAATAGAAATGCACCTTAGGATTATATATAAAAAAAACACCAAGCCATGTTGAAATCTACTAGTCAAAATATGTTCAAACTTATCTGATCCATAAATAGTTGCGTGACTTGAATGGCTCTAGGTAAGACTGATGGAGCTCTGTCAAGCAAGATTGCAGCTTGCAGGCTTTTTGATTGCATTTCTTACCCGTATAAGATAAGAACTTTGTTTTTTTTTTGAGTTGCTGCTACAGTTTTTGAATCCTTCATCTATAGGAATTCTAATTTTGATTCAACTGCTAATTTGATCAGAATTCGAGGGAACATTGTTTAAAGGACCACCTATATAAATGTTCCTTCTTTTTCTTTTTCTGAATAAGAAAATATGTTACAATAAAGATCCGCATAAATACATAAGAAAAAAAAAATTATAATATGAAGACTAACTAAGATGTTACCAAGAGAGGTGAGCCATTAATAGAGCACATGATCTTGAGAGAGAGAGAGAAAGAGAGAGAGAGAGAGAGAGAGAGAGAGAGAGCAGTCATGTAGTAGTGAGGAGTTTCAATATATGGTGGGATACCATTGATTTTAATTGCTTTAGTTTTAACTTCCCTTTGGAATTTGAAAAGCAATAAAGATAAAAAAATATTAAATTGATTTTTTTATATTTGATTAATCTTGTAAAATATAAAAGAAAATAGAATATAATCAAAGTTTATCAAAATTGTACATATTTTTAACTTTTTTAGTCATAATATAATAAAGAAAAACAAATGAAACATGTTTGAATAAACCTATCAAATAAATTTATTAAATTTAAATTTATTTTTCATTTTTCTACAATTTTTTTACCTTTTAACTTTTTTTTTCTTTCCTTATTATTTTTCGAATTACAAACGACGTTTTGGGATGGTTTCTTGAGCCACATGCACAAAGGAGAACAAGAAACCTCAAGGTAGATCTAAGAAATTAGCTTCAATCAATAATTTGCCTACCTGAAAATTGATTAACAAAAAAGCCAGCTTGTGATGATGAGGGTGGTGGCATACAATACAAGGGTGTATATATATATAAGTGTAGTAGTAGTGCCTCCAGGCAATGATGTGATCCATCCCCAATCCAACAACATGAGGGGCCATAGCCCAAATATGATGCCAACCTCCTGTCCCCCAACTTTCATCCATCAACATGAATATATATTTTATCAAATAAAAAAAAAAAGAAATCATTCATATAAAATTCAATTAGGATTTTCATTTAAAATCAAAATTGATCTCAAAGTAGTTGGTACATGGTTTCATTTTCAAAATGTAAGTAAGTGCTGACCTAAATAACAATGTCTAGAGTAAGAAATCAAATAGAACAAGGAATTGGAAAGGCAAACTGTTTAGCCATTTAATATTTGGCCACCTAACTACTGCAGAGAAGGTCAAAGTCAGCACATATCAAAGGAAATTGAACGGTGATTCCATTATTCCTCACGCCTTTTTCTGGAGGCTTTGGGGATTAATTAATGTCTACAAGCAAATGACATGCAGACCGACCCTCTTCACTCTTCAACTTTGGTTACACAAACAAGCCACCGATTTTAATAAATTTTCCTACAATAAATTTTTAGCCCACTTCCTCGAGATAGAAAGGACTACAAGGGTTTTAAAAGTTTTATCACAAAAAACTTGAGACCATTGATTAGAATAAAGAAACTCCAATCATTTCACTTATATATAAGATGATTTTTTTTTTTTTATCTTTACATTGATGAGTTAAAATAAATAAGAATAATATATCAAATTAAACTTTATTTTTGTTTTCCTTATTTTTCTTTCCGTATGTTTTTCCTCCTTAAATTTTATGGAACCAAACAAAGCCATAAGCTAATATTAACGGACTTCATGCTACATTCATAGTTTATTGTTGGACCGACTTTCCCTCAAAGATTATATAATATTTAAATGATGGATTTAATTAAAAGGCATTTTTCAAACCCATTTGGAAATTTGATCCTTCATTAATTATGGCTTGATTTGATAAAAATATTCTTTTTAAATTCTTTTTTATAAAAATAACCCATTATTTTAAGAGAAAATAGAAATACATAAAATATGGAAGGACATTTTTATGTTTAAAATAAGTTTTTTTTTTTTTTAAAAAGACATGAAAAATATTATATTCACAAATTTAGTTTTGTTCAATGTTTCAAAAGAACTAGATATTTCCAACTTTCAACAAAAAAAAAAAACAATAGATATTTCTACTTTAAAGAAGAGATTGTAAAGAAAAATGAATGGATGGGGCTTGAGTTTTAATCATGACGCCCCTAGTAAGATGTACAAAAGAAGGGGTATACAGGAAATCCCAGTTTGGAATCTAACAATAGAGTACGATTTAACCTAATATACAATATATATACACAAAAATGAAGGCCATGTCATCTCTCTAATCTTGATCTTCTTCCTCATTCCTCATTCGTCACTACTAGATTAGATTAGACGAAGACACAGAAGTGGGAGATGAAAAACACGAGACAGCAGAAGAAAAGGAAGTAGAATGATCATGATCTTCAGAACAAGAAGCCAGGCCGACCAGCAGATCCACAAAAGCTCCAACGATAAACCCGTGATTCTTCTTCCCGTTCACCCGTAAGTACCATCCCAAAAGCTCCTCCAGACAGTCCCAATCCTTCAACCCATGAGACTCCACCATCTCCTCCATCGACTTCTTGAAATCCACGTACGGATCCTCTGACTCCATAGCCAAAACCACGCTTTCCTTGAACGGATGAACGTCATCGTTACCCACTACTCCTCCCGTCTCCTTCTCCTCCTCCTCCAGGATCGAACTACTCTTCCCCTTCCCCGGCTCGAAAAACAGCCGCTCCGACCGTACGCCGCCGAGTACCACCGCCTCCCCGCCGTACTCCTCCTCTTCCTCCTCCGCCGCCGTCGAGAAGCTCGCTGACCCCGACGTGTTAGTGAACCAGGACTCCGGAGTGTCCCCTCCGCCATCGACGGCGAGGTCGAAGAAGACGGAGTTGACCGTCTTGAACATGTCGTCGCCGGCCCGGAAAGAAAGAGTTTTCGGGTGCTTACAGGAGGACGGCCATTGCCATGGCAGCTGCCTTGTTTCCTTGGCCTTGAACAGAGAAGGGAGGAGCTTCATGTTTCTTGAGGGATGAAAGGGTATGTAAATAATGGCGGATAAGAGTGAGAGAGAGAGAGAGAGAGAGAGTTGTAGGGGAGGAGAATGAATATAAAGGAAGTAGGGGGAAGGAAATGGGTATTGGTAGGACCTATTTAATTGGAGGGTGTGTGGAATTCAATGGGGGTATTAAATGCGGCCTTCACAACAACTGAATGGAAACAATACTTTTGTCAACTGCAATTTTATAGTACCACTCTCTACTCTCTAGTAATATTTTATGTTCTTAGTTTGCTAAATACAGCCCCTGTCCCCTCTCATCTGCATCTATTAGACTATTACGGGTTTCAATTTTTTCGGTTTGCCTTGATTACTTTTCAAATCCCAGGTACCTATTAATTATAGGTCTAAAAATGCGTGAATTTAAAATTATGCTATTCAACTTTGCTCAGATAATAAAGGAGTGGGATGTACTGATGTACACACAACTATAATGTAATATGGAAAACAAATAGATTTAAAATATATATATGCCATTCAAAAACCAAATCAATCTTTTAAAATTATGCATTGATAGTCGTTACATGAGTGTTATACTAGCATCACACCGGCATTACAAAAAGAGCATCATATGCATGGTCATTTTACTAACACTACTAATGAGTATATTTTATACTAATTTTATCATCATATTTTTGTATGCTTTTATATTATTTTTTATATAAATAAGTATTCAAATGCTTTAAATATTTATCTTCATAATTAGGTTGACAAATATTAAATGCATATGAATTGAATCAAAGCGAAAACTCCATTACAACATGTAGCAATAGCTACTGTATTTCGACATTTTCAATAATCACAAATGACTTTTTTTTTCTACAGATGAGTTATATACTTTATAGGTTTTCAAAGAGTTCTTATTCATTTAATTTGAAGTTTAAATGATCAATTACTTATAATGACAGAACTAGAATTTAAGATTAATGGAGGCAAATTTAAGTAATATATGATGTGTTACAACATGTAGCAATAGCTTAACAAAAACGAAACGAAATGAAAAAGTAAAAAATCAACAAACGAAACGATTAAATGCATATGAATGGAATCAAAGCGAAAACAAAATGAAAAAGTAAAAAATCAACCAACTCCGTTACAACATGTAGCAACAGTTACTGTATTTCGACATTTTCATCAATCACAAATTACTCATTTTTTTCTACGGATGAGTTATATATTTTATAAGCTTTCCAAAGAGCCCTTATTAATTTAATTTGGAGTTTAAATGATCAATTACTTATAATGACAGAACTAGGATTCAAGATTAGTGGAGACAAACTTAAGTAATATATGATATGTTATCTCAATAGTTTAGTTTTTACATATTTTAGTGAGGGCAAACAATAGGACATGAGTTTGAATCACCTTAATTATAAAAAGGATTTGTTTTCAAAAAACCAAAAAAAAAAATCAATGGGGGCAAATGCTCACGAGCATATGCTAGATCCACCCTGGACTACGTAGATGTCTTACAAGCATTAAATAGGCCCCGGTTTTATTTATTTGTTTTATTATTGTAAGGAGACAACAAAACAAAAACCTTACTAAAACAATTAGAAGAAAAACTACAATAATCTTTAAAGCTAACATTTCCTAAAATCTTTAAAAAAATTAACTACCAAATAATTGAATTTATAATATCAATACCTTTTTTTTAATAGACAATTTGTAATTTTATTTGTTTTCATATAAACATGCTAACAATCATATATATTTACATCCTACGGTAACTTCTAAGTTTCTTTTATTAATAACATATATAATATAATTAAGAATATTGATCTTTTTATTAAAGCAATCTATTATTATTTTTTAATAGACTTCGTTAAAGCATTGCATGCATGCGATCTCTCCTCGTGACCTCATCCGACCATATTTTTTTACTCTGATTTCACTTCGTTTGATCATATATAAATTGAAAAGAACTTACTTTTTGAATTGATGTAGCCCTAAAAATAGGAATAGATTCCCGACATACCTATAGAAGAATATAAGATTTTTTTGTAAGGAATTAAACCTATTATTTCACAATAGAGCTTACAACCTAATGCATGGGCAATAAGTAAAAATAACATAGAGATTAGAAAAAAAGAAAAAGAAAAGACTATGCTTCACAATAGAGATTGAGCCAAATTTCTTAAAGGATTTAACGTGTTCTTCTTTATGCTTAGCTCTAATAAAAGTTTTAGGCTTTGTTTGGAATGGGAGACTACTAAGGAAAGAAAAGAAAATTTGAAGAAAAATAAAAATTATATTTAATCTTAATAAATTAATTTTACATATTTATTCAAACTCATTTTATTTTTCTCTTTATCATATAAGGACTAATAAATTTTAAAACATGAAAAATTTTGAGGAATTTTTTTATATTTAATTTTCTTTTATATTTTTCATGATAAAGCCAAATATAAAAAAAAATCGTTTTTCTTAATATTTTTTTATTTTCTTAGTGTTTTTCAGGTTTCAAATAGAACCTTAGGGAAAACAACTCATAGATCTAGATCTTTATTAGAGCGTGCAACTAAGATCCTAGGAGGAACCAAAAATGCATAAGTTTTTCAAACATCATTTAGGGTGCTCAGAAGTATGTATACCTAAAATTGCATGTTCTTAAATACTTTTCCAAGCTAAGGTAGAATTTCTTGAGCTGAGAAATTGATTAAAATGGATTTGATCAAGTTTCATCTTGGTGTACTTTGAGTCTTGTCCCAAATTAATACAAATCTAAAAAAACAATACTAAATATTAAAAGAAATTAATACCCAAAGAATGTTTCCCACAACAATACACAATACAAATTTAAATGACCATGATATTAACTTAAAAATTCAATATCATAACACGACTACGACATCATTGACAACAGATACGACGACTCCAATACATGTTCATTATTTTATTTCAATTTATATTAGTAAATTTTTTTAAATAACCTATTTATGTCCAAAGCTCGTGTAATTTCATAGGGTACTAGAATTAATGTAGTTGACTCTCTTAATAAAATGTTGAGTCCACTTCATAATTGGATTTTGAAAGAGCCAATATTTTCTTACGAGCCTTTATGGTTGTTATTTGAGCTAATATTCTTTCTTAGCACAAGATTTTTCAAAGATTTATAAAGAATCAAATATTGTGCAAAAAGATCTTTAGTTGAAACATAATGTTGCATGAAAATTTATGATCAATCATTTTGGTTTTTTAGTTGGGTTAACTCATAAATAATTAGAGTCCATTTGACTTAACTTAATCAGTTAAGATCTAATGACTTAATGAAATGAGTTAAGCCTAAGTTGATCGAACAAAGTTGTTTAAGCCTGTAATAGAGTCTACAGAAATAGTAAATTGGATTTTATGGTTTAGCTTTTAATTAAACTTTTCAAATTAGTACCGGTCTTCCAAAAACCTATGCTATGTTTAGTTACGGTTTTTGAAAACCATTTTTTTGTTATGAAAAACAAAGAAAATAAGAAAAACACAATAAACATGTCTGGTTCTTTTTTTTTTTGTGTTATGGAAAACACATAAAACACTAAATGGAAATAACAAGAATAATTTTCAGATAATGTTTTCAAAATCCGTTATCAATAATAGTTTTCAAAATAAGAATCAAATAAGCTCATATCTCCGTTTGTCTCTTATAGCCTCCCTTTTTCTTGCTTCTCTTCAAGTTCTATAACCACTTTATAATATTTTCATGGATTTAAGAAGTGATC
Organism: Tetrastigma voinierianum; assembly: GCA_016808115.1. NCBI lineage: Eukaryota > Viridiplantae > Streptophyta > Magnoliopsida > Vitales > Vitaceae > Tetrastigma > Tetrastigma voinierianum. Next base: position 236,687 of record JAEQBH010003536.1, read on the forward strand.
AGATGGAAGATTACAATTAATTTTATTAAGATTTCTACATCGATTGGATTATGTTTTGAAACATGTAGATCCAAATGTATATTCACAGCACTTAAATCCTTGTATTGTATTACTTTTATTGTTGATGGATAAAATAATCTTAGTCTCTAGAAAGCATGCACTTTGATGGTCCTATATGGGCAACATTAAAGAGAATCAAGAGAGCACGCAAAATGCTTCCAAATACTTGAAAACTCAAAACAAGAAGACAAATTTGAGAATATATATTCACCTAGCTAGATAAACAATTTTCTTAGAAGAACTGAATTAATTATTAGGACAATGTCAAATTACTTTAGCAAGAGTACTATATCAATATATATATATATATATATATATATATATATATATATGTAGTTTGAAATATTAAATCATATTAATATACCTCTATAAATTATAGGTTTATTTTGAGTCAATGTGTCACTTCCTATTGAGAAACAATAGATTTATCCACAACATATCACCTTTTAAAAGAACATCTCTTTATACATTTCATCATCATCAAAATTGAAAGAAATATTTTTTAAAAAATGTTCTAAGAAATGATGGAACAAATTATATAATAATAAGTAGAATTTGAATTAAAAAAAAAACTCTTCAAGAGATCATTATGATAATTTTCATATTTTCGACAATTAATATGATATAATGAAGGGTGGAGCCACTAAATGCCTACCAGGGCATATGCCCCTACCAAATTTTTATTTCAAAAAAAAAAATCCCTTTTTTATTAAGAAAAAATCGAACCTAGGTACATATAAATGTCCCACATAAACTTAACAAAATTAGGTCATTGTGCTATAACCTATAGTTATTAAATATTGCAAATCTCACATAACTTAGTCTTTCTTCCCTCACTAACATTGAATAATAAAAATGGCTCTTGGCGGGGTGTTTGGGATGTGGCAATTTACACAGACCCAGCTACTATGGTGTCTAGAAGGGACCAATATTGTTTAATATAATAAATTAGTGTACGTGAAAAAGATGGTCAATAAAAATAAAAATTTTAAAAGTTAAAAAAGAAAAAGAAAAAAAAAAGAATGAAGAGGCAAAACTCATGTGAGTTATTAAAGAAGCAACGGTCGAGAAACACACTTGTCCTTGTGGGTGTAATAAATAGCTGAGAATGTGACCCCTCACAAAAAAAGACTTGTCCTGCATTCCTACTTCTTTCGGCCTCATTATGCGTTCTTCATTAAATACATTGTCGTGTATTATATCGTTGTAGTATTTTATTAAAAGATATTCGACCCCAGAACCTCCTGAAAACCCATCTTTTTTATCATTTGAATTGATTCTCAACGGCTACCTGTATTTATCATCTTCTCACCATTTACACTCTTTATGTTCATACTTTTTACTTTCCAAATTTAATTTCTTCTTTGCTTGCTTCACCATTTATTTTTTACTTCTTTTTTTTAGTAATGATATATTATAAACTAAAAGAAAAATAATTCTATACATAATTATTTTTTCTTTGAAAAATTTGTTAAACACGTCTATCAGAAGTTAAACAAGTGAAAACGAAATTAATAATAGGACAAAGTCTGTCACCTTATTAAAGATGTTGTCGATAGAGATTGAAAATTGATCAGGATTGTCAATGTCAAGGCAGACTTATATTGTATTATCCGACATAGTCTCTCAAAAAAAAAACAATGAAAAACACATTCTTAGGATATGTGTGGTTAATATTTTAGAAAATTTTTAAACATAGAAAATATAATTTTTATGTTCTTTGAAAATTGTTCTTCTTTTATGAACTTAGTGTTTTTGATGTATTTTAAAACAAAACAAAAAATGGAAATTGATGGCACTGTTCCTATCGATATCGCAATGGTTCGTTGTAGCCGCTACGGGTCCGTCGGGCCGATCGGGGACGATATACAACCCGTGACAAAAAGAGCTGGCTCGACAAGTAAACGCATTGCCTTTTCGATGCCAGAAATGGGCTTTCTTTTTCACGAAATGAAAGAGATCAATTATCACGCTTTTGCGACATACCTTCTTCAGAATCATTTGCGATTTATCACGGTGAATCGCGATGACTTTCTCATACACTGCCGAGCATTTATTATCTTCTCCCACCGTGGCGTAATCTCCTTTTTATCAAGTACCGAATATTGTATGATACTCAGCGAAATGTAATCATGGCGATCTCTTCCCTTAACGAAATGGACATCTGATCACGGTGCTGGGGAAAGGCTTTTCTTTCTACGTCACAACCCATGTAACGTTTGGATTATCCTTATCACCCGGTCCGATCCACTGCGCATAGCTTCAACCTCGGCCTCATACTCTGTAAGAACTAAGACACATCACGGCCGAGCCCCCACGCGGTGACTCTCTCTTCCAGCCTCCATGGAGGATGTCAACCTCTGCTTTTAAGATTTCCATCGACTGCTTCGCTTCTGCGCCACGCCCCGAGCCTATATACCGATTTTTATAAGACTATCGAATCAAACTGTTTTCATATTTTCTTTGCTTTTCTTATTTTTAGAACAAAAAAAAAAGTATTAAAAAACAAAAACCAAAGAGGCTCTTAGCCTCCATGCACTTTTACATTTACCCCATATATTTTAAAATGTTCAAACTAATCCCTCGTAATGTTCAAAACACGAAACATATTATCTTTTTATACTTTATAATGATATTGGAGTTGGAAGGATAGATAACAACGGTTACCTCGTTAGTAAGAAAATGACTTAATATTCATGTTTTGAATCGTTTAAAAAAACGGTGTAAGGAGTTTGTTTGAATATTTTAAAGAGTAGGGCATACGATAAAAAATGTGAAAGTGGATGTGGATGAGAATGTGTTTTTCCTAAAAAGGCAGTGGGAAAACTATGCATGTCTCCATTTCATTTTATTTGAAAAAGAAGTAACAAGAGACTTGAAACTAAGGGCAAGTCTCGTGATTTTCAAAATAATTGATAAAGAGGACAATACACGTGTCAGACAAATTTTCTTCCAAAATTGCCCTCAGTATCGATTGTCTTAATTTCCAAAAAAAAAAAAAAAAAACTAAAACCCTCTAAGTTCATGGACAAAATACCTAAAATACCCCTTCTTTTTTGGCCGTATAATTTGAAACATTTTTTTTTATTTAAAAACTAAAAAACTATTTTAACAACTTTTGGATGCTATTCAACAACTATTTTTTAAAATAGTCTTTAAATAAATATACAACATTTAAAAATATGATTTTCATTAAATTATCCATACATTTCTAATTTTTTAATTTGTTTATAATTTTGAATTGGAAAATATAATTCAAATCAAATTGTACTTTATATATATAAATTATTAATTTTTAAGGAAATTTAAGTCCAATAATTTTCTAAAACAATTTAAAACTCAAATAGTGAACTCATTATGGATAAAAATGATTAATTTAAAAACAAATTGTCCAATTAAGCTTTTCAGTAGATAGGATAATTATTTTTATTTAAATATTGATTTTCTCAAAATTTGCATGAAAAGTTACTTTTTTTTATAGATAATACGTGAATTTAACATATATAACATGGATTAATTTTTGTTTATGGTATTTTACTTTTTAAAAATAAAAAAGAAATAGTGTGATAGAACATTCAACGTTTTAAAAAAGCAAAGACATAAGAAAGAGGGATCTCGATTGAGTCCTAGTGAGGATGGTTTGCTGCATTATAATTAAAGTATTTAGTTTTTAAAAAAGTAAAAAAAAAAATATTTATCATAATAATTTTATTTTTTATTTCTTATAAATACGTCAAAATGTTATAATAAACATAAGATACGGTGCACAAATTCTCCCATGTTTTACGAGAATATCAAAATGTTTTACTTTCATAGCTCAACCACGCTCCCAATTGTTAGAAAAGGTCATATATAAACAAATGCTTGTTAAACACATCATATGTCAGAGTACTTGACTATTAAACACTTCATACATCATATGAATTTTTTTTAATGGGATGGATATGGATGATTACGGAAGTAAACATCAAATGTATCTTGGTACTAAAAAAATTAAGGGACAAAATAGGAAATACACATAAAACTCAAAGGCATTTGTACATCTTATCCCTAATAAATATTATATAAATACTTTCATTTTATAATAATGAAAAAGTTAAATTATGATACAGTATAAATGTAATACCGCAAAATATGCCATAACAGTTTTATAACATGTTTAGGGTGTAATATAAGTTAATCATAATTTTCGGGAAATAAACGAGAAACGGAAAAATTATTTCAAGAAGTATGTAAATTAGTAATTTGAAGAATTAGGATTACAATGGTCATAACACTATAAGTTTATATGCCAAAGATAATAATAAGTTGGTTAAATGTAAACGAAGTTAAGCATTTATATATCATTGGTAGTAAATAAAGATAAATTGTGCAGCAAATAGAAATAAGATGGAGAACCAAAGTGTAATAATAAAAGGAAAATTAAAAATCAAAAGGCAAAATATCTTAAGTGGTCTCTCATTTTTGGGAGAGCTCATACGGGTAGAAGAAGAGAAGGAGAAGAAGAAGATAAAAGAAGCAAGAGAAGGCTAAGACGTAAGAATAAGCCAAGAAAGGTAGCTGATTTTTGTATACCAAGACGGGAACTATGATTTTGCATTTTTATTATTTGACTTTCGTATTTAAATTGTTTGACGTACAATAAACCATAAACCCATTTTTACGACCTGGTCTAAAAACCCTACTCGTATATCAAGTTGGGTATTAACTGAATGGCATCGTAATCCTCAATCGAGAAATATTTCAGATACGAAATATTCGGCTTTAAGAGATACTACCCTCCAACTTGACATTACACTCTTCGGTCCGACTGCTGGATGCTCGATTCTATGGAAAGCCCTTGAGTCTTGTAACCCATCCATATATACTGATAATATTGGGGACTCATATTAGGTCCAGAAATCACAAAATAGTAGGCCTTTCTGGTTCTCAAGCCAGAAATACCATTCAGGGGAAGCTTCCTACAACTTGACACTATAATTTTCTTTATCCGAACTCCGTCGGATGTTCTGGATTCTATGGAAGACCTTAAGTCTAGAATCCATCCATATAGCCATGATATTGAAACTCATACAGTCCAAAAATCACGAAAAACAAGAGGCCCTAACGGTTCTCGTCGTAGTCAATGTTCACGAAGCCTCCAACTTCTATTAATATAATTTTTTTTCGTCCAAACCCCGTTTTTGGATGTCTTTGACTCTACAAAGCCTTTTTGAGTTCGTAATCCATCAATATATAGCTTCATATATCGCGCTAGATCCTCAAATTCAAATTCCTATGACAAACCGCTTACACACGCCTCAGCTTCTTCTCGTAGTTCAGACAAACTCGTGAGCAGAACAACAAAGATGAAGATAGATATTCCAAGTTACAAAAGAAAGGCAGGAAACCGTTGCAATATTGACCCGCTGGTATTTATAGGCAAAAATCGCTGGAATTAATTCGTAGCACTAATTTCAAACGCCACGGTAATTGGGAAACAAACTTAATTGCAAGAATTACTCAAAAGTTACGAATTAATGCAAACTTAATTAATAATTAATTCGAAACGCATTTAATTAATGCAAACTTAATTGTAAGAATTAATTCGAATCATTATGAATTAAATGCAAACTTAATGGTTAGAATTTTAATTCAAAATAAACCCGTTGTGAATTTACTGTGATTTTATGACTAGACCCATTTCTTATGCACGCGAGGCCTCCCCTTTTCTCAATCCATGTATAAGCCCATAAATGGGTTTTAATATATAAACTCAAAAAAACCTTTTCTTTGTTCCATGTGGGACACAACTTTTTGTTTTTGTTTTTATTGAAAAAACCCATTGTTTACAACAATTGGAACTCATATTAGGTCCCGAAATCACAAAAACAGTAAGCCCTACTGGTTCTGCTCGTAGTCATTGTTCATGGGAAGCCTCCAACTTCGGACGATCATAATTTCTCCATCCGCACTGCTTCAGATGTTCTAGATTTGGCGGGAAAGTTCTCTTTGAGTCTGTAATCTATCCATAGTGAGCGCTTGATGATATCGAACTATGGTTGCGCTCCAAAATCACAAAATGCAGTTCTCGCCGGTTCTCGCTCGTCACCGCTCATGGGAAGCCTCTAACTTTGGATGGTCATAATGTTTTCGCCCAACCTGCTTCGACGTTTCTTGCACTCTACGGAAAAACCCTTTGTTTTGTAATCCATCCATATACTACGATATCGGAACTCATACGGCGCCTAATCACAAAACAAAGAGCCTTGCTGGTTCTCGTCAGAGGATCGCTCGGGCAAGCCTCCAACTCGTACGCATTTCAATTTCTTCGTTCGAACTCGTTGGATGCTTTTGACTCTATGAAAGTTCTTCAGCCTGTAATCCTCCTACATAGCTCGATGAAATCGGGACGATAGTAAATAGCTCATAAGTATACGGTAACCATAATTATCTCACGATATAATGAGATATGAAAACGCAGCACACGAATAAATGATCGTAACATCGCATATGATTGTCGGATGACAATAATTATTCTGTGAATGTGAGATATGTAATTTAACATAAAATACACATGGATTGTCCGCTAACCTCAGAGGATAGATGGACATTATTGGGGAAAAACAAGTTCAAAGATATCGATCATTGGCCTGCTGCCACATGTAGCCTTCGACCCTTATATGGCCATTGTCTCAGATAGAACGATAATAACCCTATAGACCACCGTTACATAGCGAGTACATTTTCGGCCTTATAAGTTTCCTTTATCCACTTCTATGTTTAAAAGCATTTAAACATAAACAAATGACAATATTTACATACGTAAATGATATTAACGCTGAGAAGAAATGTAATATGATACGATAAGTAACATGAGATATGTATAAATACGTTTAAATGATACACATGTTACGATATGCATGCGTATGTAAGGTGATGATCCGCATAGCTGTGGTCCAGGTTTATTCCCACTAATCAAAGCCTTAGCACGAGTTTTCATCCGCAGAGATCAAGCAGAGGTAAGAAGGCCGAACAACCTCATCGGGCCCCAAAGGTCAACATAGTTAAATGCCCACCGGAAAACTTTTTGATCTATTTTGTATACGTGCATTATTTTTTTTTGTCGCTTTGTAAACAAACGTAAAGTTTTTCTATGTTATAACACCCATTTGTGGATCTTGAATATATTTTGAAATTCCACTGCTACATAATATATCTCAAGATACATGCTTATTACTGCATTTAATAAACAGCTTTATACAGATAGGTGGGGGTTAAATAAAGGACACCTCGCCCTACATCTCACGTGGGTGGCGGGTCGAGGGTGTCCCAATAACAATTTTCAATCTAGAAAACAAAATAAAGCAAAAACTTTGATTTTTCTGATAAATTGATAAAAGTTCATAAAACAAACACTAAAGCATCTATTTATACCCTATATATAATAATACCCATAACCCAAAATAATAATATGAAAGAGAATAATACTCCCAAAACAATAATAGGAAATAAAAACAATATCCCAAAAAATAAAGATAATATCTCAAAATAACCAAAATAATCCATATGTCAAATTAAGCCCTGTGTCAAATTATCATCATACAAATAAATATTAAATTATTGTGTATATTCATGATCAATTTCATCGTTAATTACGTTCTATATAATGAGATTTGGTTTAAGGTTTAAGGTTTATAAGGTATTGCCCATCATCACTTATAGGAAGTACTAGCGGTGGGGTGCCACCTCCCCTTTCCTAAAAAGTTGTGCCTCTGGCCCTCTAGGCTTTATCACTTCCACTTCTCTGGTTTTTTTTGTTTCCTTCCTGTTGGTTAGAGTCTAGACAACATGTATTGCTGGCATGGCTTCGACTTTAGTTGATAGGGTGATCAAAGTTCACCATACCCATAGCCATACTAGTACAACAAAATTTATTTGTGTATGATAATAATTAATTAATTATATATATTGGCAAAGGTTTTGACCATTAATACTTAGGGCAAATTAAAGTGTTAGTACAGTATCCATGTGGGACGTGTCCCTATATGTTATTTAAGTGTACAAAATAGTGGTGACATACTAATGTGGGGGGTGGGTCCACTGTTTGATAATCATACACAAATAGCTTTATAAGTGAGGCCAAAATATGCTGGGCCTAGTATAATAATCATGCAAGAATCATTGCCCCAAATCCTAAAGAATTTTATTGAATCACGAAATTTAATTAATTGGTGGCTGTGAGAGTGTCACAGGGTCTGTTTCTTATTTTTGGACAATACCCATGTGCCCCTTTGTACAAATCCTCTTTCTGCATGCTTCCTTTCCAAGAAAGAACAAAATATATATATTTATTTATTTTATAAATCCATTAAAAAATATGTATATTCAAATATGTTATTTATTGAGATATGATGTTTTTAAATATCATGTCTAATAGAAATTGTCAATATTGTAAAGTATTATTTACTCCTATATATCTGTTATGTAATGCTTATATATATATATATATATATAGATGTTACTTGTATATTATTTACGAGTTGCTAGGATGATATGGTTTCACCGATTTTCAATCTAATCAACTTATAACTTTAAAGAAATGAGAGCAATGTCTTTCACATAGGAATGACGACCAAGTGGGTTCAAGGTGGGGCGGTCTCATCTCAATGTTGCCTCGTTCGTTTAAACCATTTCTTATCTTCACCTTTTTAAAAAAAATTAAATGGATCGAGGTTGGATGGGTTAGCTAATCATGAATGAGAAATTTTTGTAGTCCTTCGTTTGATTTTAATTTTATTTTTAATATTTCTTCTTATTTTATTATATTAAAATTAATTTATATTATAAATAAATAAGATATTATATTTTTTATAATTTTATTTTATTAAAAATTTATTATTATTATTATTATTAAAATATAAATAAAAAGAAATTGTAATATAATCGGTGCAAGCGGGACTAAACAGTACCTGAACCAGTTTTATCCGACCAAAAACCTAACTTCATTAACCCAAACCCCTCAAAAACCTAATAACCATAATTTTAAACTTTAAGGCCCCGTTTAGTTCACGAAAATTTTCAACTATATCCAAAATTCAGAATATGAAAATTTTCATTGTATTCTAATCTTTACTTTTCATTTAAAATACGCTTTCGCATCGAATTTGGTTGAAAATACGTTACTTTCAACCCCATTTTCATTGACCATTAATTTAATTGAAACAGCGAAATGGGCTTTACCGTTTTCTCGATTCATATATAAATGCCGAAAATAAATGACCATTTTCTTATTGCCTTATTCTCGTAACTAAACGCTGCTTTTCCTTATTTTCAAAAATTCAATGTAGAAACGTAAAATTTTATACCTACTAAATGCGCCTGCTGACGTTAATTCAAGAAATAGTAATAATTTTCAAAGAATGTGTTCCCTCTTCAAATCCATCTACAAATCCTTACCATGATCATAGAAAGATTGTTTGCTTAAGCATCAAAGTAAGCAAAGATTAAAATTACGTAATCACGGAAACCATATTCGTTACTAGATCATGTGATTATGAGAGAAATGTAAGTATTAGCTAACCTTTTTATGATAAATAAATAAATAAATATATATATATATATATATATGGAGAAAATAGACTTGTTAAACGCTAAGGGTCGGTTTGGCCGTGATTCTTAGAAGTGTTTTTAGACTTAAAAAATACTTAAAACACTTTTAAGTGTTTTTAGGACAAAAAAAGTGTTTGATAATATTTTCAAAAGCATTTTTAAAAGTTCAAAAAAACATTTTGATTGTTTTTTTTGAAAAGCACTTAGGAGATGTTTTAAAAAACAAAAAAAACTTTAAAACTTTTTGGATATTTCTAAAATATCTATTTGTTTATCTTTAAATGTCTATTTATTTTTCCTTAAAACATCTATTTATTTATTTAAAAATATGGATAATAATCATATACTTTTAAAAATTAAAAAAATTCAAATATTTTGATAAATATCTTTAAAAAAAAAAAATCTATAATCATAAAAAATATTTTATAAAAATAATTATTTTAAGTATTTATTAATAAAAAATTTTGCATACATTTTTTGTAAATATTTTTATAACCATATGAATAATTATTTGAGGTTTTTATTAATACAAATGGTTATGTATGTTTATTCATTAGTTCAAATATTTTTATAAACATTTATAATTATTTTATAATCACAGAAATGATTATCTTAGGTATTATTAATATAAATATTGATATATATATATAGAGTATATATATATATATATATATATATATATATATATATATATATATATATATATATATATATATATATATATATATATATTTATTCATTAATTCATTTATTTTTGTAAATATTTTTAAATTTTTTATAATCATAAAAATAGTTGATTCAGGTTTTATTAATATAAATTTTTATATGTATTTATATACTCTTATAATAAATTTTTTTATTTATTATGATATCCTATTTTTATAATTAAATATTAAATATCCTTTTAGGTAATTTTAATGATATAAACATGTTTTTATAAGTATACAACTTGTTACAAAAACTTTTGTAAAATCACTTTTTTAAATTCCTATAAAAACATTTATGAGTGTTTTGGTTAAAAGCGCTATTACAATAAGCAGTGCCAACAAAATATACCTACTCCATCGTGTTGTAAAGTATAAACCTTAACAAAATATTGTGACTATATATCATGAAGATTGAGAGCATTAACAAAATTACAAATGTCGAACCCTAGCTCAAACTTCGTGTGGAAGATTTCATAACTTCTTATTATTATTATTATTATTATTATTATTAGGGTCTAAAAGATTTTTTTTTTTAAAAAAAAAAACAGGTGTAGATGATCTGGTTTGTCTGAAGTTGCACAATCATCCATGATTGGTATTAGGCATTAGGCATCCAAAACATGCACATGCTACATTGACCCAGGCTCTATTTTCAATCCACATTTTCATGTATATTATTATTATTTAAATAAAATAAAATAAAATCATAAAATACTTTCCTATTAATCATTGGGTCCCATCAGATTGGGAGGCTTCACTTGGACAAATCAAGTACAATCAGGGTTCCCTCTTCCTCATCATCCCATCCCATCTACTAATTTAATTAATACAAATTAATGTCTTCACCATATGAGTAAAATTAAACCATTTATGTTATTATTTATTTGGATTTGGATTTGGATTTGGATTTGTTTAAGACAAAGCAACCACACCACAATAATTTTCTTCTTCTTTATTTTTGACATCTATTCATTTTATTTATCACGATGTGGTATTCTATTCGATCTTATAATGATTCGAGTCATTATATGCTTATAATGATTTGAGCTCAAAACATTCAATTCCCCATGCAACCTATTTTTCCTAATTGAGTCAAGCATAAGGGGCACACCACAATAAAATTGATTTAACCATTGTAAGATGGTTTGAAAGGAAAATGTATCTATGGTAATGTAATCTTTTAATTTACATTCATTTAATGCAAATAAAGATGGAAATACCAATTTTTATGAAGACATGGATAGTTGAATTTATATTGAGAAATATCAATGGAAATTTTAACAAAATCAATGTTGGTAAATTGAATGGACTTTTTCTTATTCACATTGATATGATATTCTTCACTTTGGGTCTAAACCCCCATGGTTTTCATTTTCGGGTTTTTCTCCCAAAAAACATCATACCAATAATATTATTGTTCATGCTTATAAACTCATAAGTCTTTGTATTTCTAACCGATGTTAGACATTGTGAGGCTTTAATCGCACTCTCAACAATTACTAATAAAGTGTAAGTTAATCAAAAGCCATTGGTGTTGTAGCGCTAATATATCATTAAAAATCCCCAAAATATTCGAAAAATCTATTGAAGGAGATACCAAGATTATGAACAGTAATAGACCTAGAAAATATAGCTAGGGGGTATAAATATGTTTAGGGGGAGTAGTACGATGATTAAGTATTTTTTACCTTCCAAATTGAAGGTCAAGGGTTTAAACCCTTTTGTAAAAAAAAATTTCCCGAGGGCAAGTTTATAACATTTTTTATGGGAATTTTTACGTTTCTAGCGAAAACTAATGATGAAGCTTGCATACATAAAAGAAGAATTTGACTATGAGGTTTTTTATTAGTGGCAAATAAATTTTTAATTCTCTTTTAAGGTTGTGTTTGGTTATTATTTGAAGGTATTAAGGAAAGAAAAAATGTTAAGAAAAATGATTCCCTTATATTTGGTTCTCTAATGAAAAATCTTAAAGAAAATTAAATATAAATAAAATTACTTAAAAACTTATATATTCTTAAAACATTTAATCTTTATATTGATAATTTAAAATAAATAAAATGGGTTTCAAGTATCAAATGAATATGATTTATCAAATTTAACTCTATTTTTATTTTTTTTTTTTTTTTTCTTTTATTTTTATCCTAAATTGTGCCAAAAGTCTAGTAATTTTAAGGTTCAACTATAAAAATCCAGCCAAGATCCTACGAAACGAGCCTTTACACCAAGTATATATTCAATTTTTTTTTATCAGATCCAGTTTTCTCAAATAAAATTTTAAACTACATCGCATCCTATGTTTGAAAAAACTCAAATTTCAAAATATAAAATTAAATTTAACAGTATAAAACTCATTCGCATATGACCCATAATTTTATATAAACACTTTTTAGGTTCCCAACTCAAAGCCCCTTTGAAAAAAAGCATGTATTTATAGATTTGGCCCATATCCATAACACTCCAAAAAGGAAAATCATTTTCTAGTATTTCATATTTGGTTTCATTGTTAAAAAATATAAAAGAAAAACAAATATAGTTAAAATTCCTCAAAATTTTACGTATTTTTAAATTTTCTTATTCTTTATACAACATAGAAAAACAGATAAAATGAATTTGAATAAACATATAAAATTAATTTATTAACTTTAAACTTATTTTTTATTTTCTTCCAACTTCTCTTCTCTCTATTTTTTTTCTTTAGTAATTTCCGGGTTCCAAAAACAAAGCCATAAAGTTTATGTTAGTAGACCACATGGACTTGAGTAATTTAATATAGCCTAAAATAAGTTTTATTTTGGTTTATTAATCACGATATACATATTAAACCCAAATCCTACGAGAAGAGTTGATCGTTTAACATGGTATCAAAGCTTGATTTGGAGGAGGTCTATGTTCTAACCCTCTCAACCTCTCCTTGCAAATTTGAATATTTGATCCTCATTGTCGATTCGAAAGTTCATAATTCCGACTCGAATTCCACGCACCTGTACGGCCCTACTCGGGACATGAGAGGATGTCTTTATCAAAAAAAACATTTATTGTCAATAATGAGGAGAGTTGACATGAGAGAGGATGTTGAAACATGATATACATATTAATCCCAAATCTTACGAGGAGAGTTGGTCATTTAACAGTGAATATTTATTGTCAGTAACGACCTAATCCATAGGTATCTATGACCATTTTTAGGTCACAATCATAAGTTAAAATCTTATGTGTTGATTTCAACTTATATGCTCAATATCCTTTCAAATTTCAGAGCCCATGCAATTTAGTAGTTTGATGAATCATGACAATGATAAGTCTTATGTTATGAGAGTGCATCTCATACACTAGTACACTCACCATGAAAAACTAATCTATAACTAAGACAAGTCAAACCCTAATTATGAGGAAGTACATTATATTGGATTACCTAAATTCATGAACTGATTACAAACAACTTATCAACTTCTTGCAAGAAAACTCATGACTTTATATATATATATATATATATATATATATATATATATATATGGTATATATATATATATATATCTATTGCATGGCCTCTAACGATGTTAGAATTGTTTGTTTACGAGGATATTTGTAGTTATATATCAGTATCATAAGTTAGTAGCGAAATAATATTCCAGAAAGAGAACTGTTGTTACTCATGGTAATGGCAGTCAGCCATTGATAGGAAGGTTTTCTTTTAAAAATCAAGTAGTCTGGAATGTATTTAAGTCTCTGCATTGAGATTCAGGTAGGAAAATAAGGTCTCAGATTAGGATTGAACTTACAGAGAGTAAAATAGGCTGGTGAAAATTGGAACCTCAGCAACTTGCAGACTTCCAAAAGTAGGCTTGCTGAGTCGCGAAAATACTGAGTTGGCACCAAAGAAAGGCACGATATACAGGCGAATGAAGAGCGCATGAATTATCACCATAAGTTAAGGCCAGGATCGTCATCGTCAATGTCAGTCTCACCACTGGAAGAGTATGCATCATCATCATCATCATCTTCTTCTTCATTACCAGTATCTAGTTCATCATCGGAATTCACACGAATATTGTTGTATGAGTTCCAGTCAGGAGGGAAGGTCTTCTGCAAGGCTTCTGTAAGTTCTCCACCAGTCCGCTCAATCTTCCGTAAACATCTGGACCAGTGAACAGCAGTTCCCATATCAACTGTCAACCCACACTCTATCATCTCTCTGCAAATACCCATGACTCCAGAATATATGTATTCTTCTGCAACACTTGCTCTCGACAGCAGTGATGTCATCAAGCAATGGTATACTGCTTTGTCTGGCTTTAAGCCCGTCGACTTCATTTCCTCAAAGCATTTCAAAGCTTTCTCTGGAAGAGATGCACGGGCCCAGCCATGTATTAGTGTCGTGTAGGTTTTAACGTTTGGCTTCACTCCAACAACTTCCATTTCTTGAATTGTTTTCGTTGCTCTCTAGATCACATAAACTCATTTTAATTAGAAGGTCAATGAGGAGAAATAATTCAATTTCTTCAAGTTCACTAGCTAAAATCAAGCCAACCACAAAATCATCATATCAAATTTAAAAAAGAAATTCAACAGAATAATCAAATGGTAACTATGTCTAGAGAGAGTGAGAGAGGCATAATATTGAAGAACAAATGCATATATATATAAAACCATTGACTTCAAAATGCAATTTGCCATAAAGAAAGATAATTCCATGTCCAGACACCCAATGAAGCCATAAAATGAGCTCAGGTCTTTTGCCCAAGAAGATGACATTTTTCTTTAAACTTCCAACCATTTATTTTTCTCCCTCTTCTTCTCATTACCCTTCATTGTCCCCCAGATTTCCCAGCTGACCTCAATACCAAACCCTAACTGCAACAAGTCCATAAAGTCCATTTGTAATTTCAGATCCCTCGTCGCTCTACGTAATTTGAATCGCGTTTGTTTATTTGAAAGTCCGTAAGAGCTATTTAGTTTATTCTTATACTGCGTGCAAGTATGGGAGCCTTTGAGAGGGAAAGGTGTTAAGAAGCGTGGTATTCGTAGTGGCGATCCTACGAGGCGGCTTATTTTTAGGAGGTGGTCATTTATCGTGATATTAGAGCTTGGTTTGGCGGGGAGGCACAGGTTCGAAACCACCTCTCTACAATTTGAATGCAGTTTGTTTATTTGAGAAAGTCAGCTGAAGATTTTGTTTGGTTGTTTGCCTCTCACGTGCGGGTATAGGGCCGCACGTGAGGAAAAGTGTTAAGAGCATGGTGTTCATATTAAACCCCGATCTACAAGCGAGGCACAGGAGAGTTGGTCGTTTAATAATAATCAAAGGAGATTCATCCCAAATACAAAGCATACCAAGATAAAAGATTCCATTATCATATGAGATCCATCTTCCCCCAAGTGATGGGACAGAGAACTTACCTGCATGTCTCCAGCCTTGCAACAAGCATTTATGAAAGATGTGTATGTATGTATATCAGGCTGTACCCCTTCTTGTTTCATTTGTTGCATGAGTTCTGCAGCCTCCCAAACATCACCTCTCCGAGCCCACCTACATGACAAGCGTTACAAAACCACATAATCAAGTAGTGAAACATACATTATAAATGGCAGAAACAAACAACAAAACAACAATAAGAAAGAACAATTAAATATCAAGTTGCATAGATCTTCAATGAAACTAAGCCTCTATCCTTGTAAACAAGTTTTCTGAAAAGCAGAACAAAAAAATGGCACACATCTTTATACGGTTTACTGGATTTTGTATGATTTAAAAATAACCCCTACCCATCAATTAATATGTTGAAGACAAAAGTGTTTCTTGGAATCTTTTGAGAACTCATTTCCCTCGTGACTGCTAAAGCACTCTGCATCCTGCCTGACTTGCAACATGCCTTCAGCAATGCCTCATACGTGTACACATCAAGCTCCAAGCCCTCGTTTTTCACTTTAGTAAAATACTCGAAAGCTTTTCCAGTGTCACCCAATGATGCATAACCATGCATGATGGTAGTGTACGTATGCTCATCTGGACTTACGCCTGCCAGTGACATCTCATCTAATATTTCAACAGCCTTATTCATCTGCAAGAAATATGATATTAACAGGTAACTTCATTAGTGAAAAGGATTGCATAATGAAGTGAATGAATAAATATAATCAACATTAGAAGTAAAATATTTATACTCCAAATAAACAAATTAAAGTCTGTCTAAGGCAAATAAGGCAAAAGAAGTGCAGAAGGGATTCAGAAATATATTAGGATTTAAAAATAAAAAATGAAATATCAAGAACTGATGTAGAGATTAGACAATCCATAAATAGTATACATGAATCTCATCAATCTCAGAATTCTCAAGAGAAGATTTCCTAGCATCACAATTTAATATGCCAACCGGAGATAGAAAATCAATTACTGGTTGAAATCCATTATCTCCCTTCAACATTGAACTCCAGGGATACATAAATAAGATATTATAAACTTGGACAGAGAAGAACAAGAGCAATTAGAAGATAATAGATCGAGCATAATAAAATACTGCCACAGAGCGGCATTTCTGAACTTAATTCTATGAGAAGCAGAGTCCAGTTACCAAAGAGGAAGAGTATCTACAAGAGCATGAAGGACAAGAATGATTCATTTTAGATTGTTCCGTGCAGGAAAATGTCATGAGAAAAAAAGAATAAAGAAAAAAGAGAGTACCAAAAAATGGAGAACAAGAGAACTAAAGCAATCATCATGTCACTTAAAGACAGTCACACAAACATAGGATCTGGATGTCCCACATTGTTTTCATCAGCATTACCTGACGTTTTTCAACAAGACCAAGAATCAGAGCATTGTAAGTATGCACAGTAGGAATGCATCCACTCCTCCTCATCATATCAAAGATCTCTAAGGCTCTTCTCATTTCCCCAGATCTTGCGAAACCATGTATAATAGGCATAAAAGTTCGTGAGGTAGGCCTATGCCTCCCCTTTTGCATTTCCTTGACAGTACAAATGGCACGATCCATGTTACCCATTCCACAGAATGCTCTGATGATGTTATTGTACAGCACAACATCAGGCTTCAAACCATCTTTCACAACATCTTCAAAAACTGCAAATGCATTTGCCCAGTCTTTTAACCGTACAAATCCGTTGATTAACATGGAATATGTTTTCATATTATGTTTTATGCCAGCCACTTCCATCATTTTGCAAACCTCTAAGGCTTTGGAAACTTTTCCAATCTGAAAGAGTGAACAAACGTCTTGTTACAATAACATTTAACCATCAACACTATGGAAGATCAGATACAGTAAAAGGTATGGGATAGAATTGTAAAAATACAATCTGAAAAAAATGGGACATAATAACAAGTTTCCAGAATACTCATGTTGTTTGGAAAATTGTTTGAGATTCTAACTAAATATTATATATGAATGAGACTGATGTATCCTTAGAGACATCAAAACAAAAATTGGGTCCTTTTTTTAATGTAAGAAAAATCATATTAGACAAGCTGATTATATTGTCCAGCTAAATGCAAAGCTATCAACTAGCAAAGCTTGGTGTGCATAAAGGTATCCTGACCTGAATAGCCTTCTGACTGATAATTAATATCTTTCTAGATATATTTGCCACAAAAGGGCCTTAAGACAAGTACAAAACTGGAGCCAGCAAAGTACTTACCAAACAGAAATTAATTTCTAACTCAAAATTGCTAAATAAACAGACAGCAAGGAATGGACAGTTTGCCCAAACCAGCACTGAATTAGATTTCTTCTTGAAATCTTCAATTAAAACCATAAAAATTATGAGGTCGTGGAAGATGTGTATATTCATTCATCTTTTAAACAACAAAAAGGAAGACTTGAAAAAAAATCATTTTGAAAAATTTTTACATCTAAAAATATTTGATAAGTGTACCATTTTTACACTTTTCAGACAGTTTGCACCCAACCTCCATGCCTCCATAAACTGCTCAATCCATCCATATTTTAGGCCTAGAGGACTGAGACAGACCCAGCCCAACCAATTGCAGAATAATAAATCTTGTTAACAATCCACATCTGTGGGCTGAAAGCAACTTGATTGAGTTGGAAGACATGGAGGGACTTGAAGTTTGTGGCCATCAAAACAAGATATCACTAGAAAGGTATTGTAGAAACAACCAAGAGAGAATTAGAGGAAAGAATTCCTCGTGTTTTTTCATTGAATTAACATGTGTATATATATACGGGAGGGATAATTACATATTTCCCTAATATGTTACAACTCTACATGTTTAGGATTCCTTACTAGTTACAACTCTATATGTAAAGTTTCCTAACTGAGTACAACTCCGCTATGGTAACCTCCCCTCAAGTTAGACATAGATATCAATCCTTATGACTTGTTATATCGTGATTAACACGGTATTGATCTTTGTGAAATGTCACCCAAAGTTGTTCTCCGTCTTTGCATATCACCTTAGAAACAAACCAAGTTGCATTTTCTATGACAGTGGCGAGTCAATCTCAATATGCTTAGTTAGTTCATAGAATACAGGATTCGAGGCAATAGCAGCCGGCACGGATTATACATCAAAGTTTTCTTTGGGACCATAGTCTTAATCTTGGAAGCTTCCATCAGAGTTGATCAAAACCACATGATTTCACAACAGCCGGGGCGTAATCGATTTCTTTCTATGCATTTCTGGCAGCCCAGACGAGGGTGCCACAGCTACTTCTTTCTTGTGAGGCCCCAGATTTCCACCCGAGCAAAACCTGATAACGGATGTGGATCTCCTATCTTCCTTTAACCCTACCCAATCATCATATGTGAAGCATTCAACCCTATTGTGCCCATGATTACTATATAGAATACCTTGTCCTGGAGCTCATTTCAAGTAACATAGAATATGTTCTGGTACCTTGATTGTCAACGGTTTGGGGCGGACATGTATTGACTTGGCGACTGGGTGTGCAATATGTCGGGAATGGGGATTCGCGCTCAAGATGATTCAGCTTCCTAACTAGTCTTCTATATCTCTCAGGATCCTCAAACAACTCACCTCCTCTAGTAAGGTGTACGCTCGGAGCCATAGGGGAACTACATGGCTTTGCTCCCAATTTTCCAGTCTTAGACAATAAATCAAACACATGTTTCGCTTTTGCTTGAGATAAGAAGATTCATGTTCTCCATAGCTTCAACGCCAATATCTAATCATCCACAAGTCCCTTGTAGAGCGGTCGTGAAGAAGGACTTAGGGGATGAGATTCCTGATCACTGATGACAACAATATCATTCAGCATACACAGCTAACAAAATGATATGAGCTGGAGTTCGATGCCAGAAAGCCGGAATGAGTGGTTACTCTTCGCAAGCCAAATTTCTGGCTGCGTGGATTGAATTTCACCAGAACGAAACACGAGGGACTGCCTTGACCATATAGCGACCACGGGGGTAGTGAACCTTCGATCTCACGCGAACAGCAAACTGCAGAGGGTTGCTCCATATGCCCTCCTCCACGAAGGTCGCCATGAAGAAAAGCGTTCTTAATATCAGCTAATGAAAGATCGATTGAGTGGCGGCCGGGGAAATAAAGCCGAACATATGTCGTCGCCTTGAGGGAAAGGTATCGGAGTAGTCCACACCATGGAGTGCATTTTGTGCCCTTTGGCCCGCAGTGGTAGCTTTCAATTTGGGCAAGCGGGCCCTTCGGGATTAACTTTGATTGCAAGACCCAGCGACATCGATGGATTTCTTCCCGAGTAGGTAAATGTGCCAAGTTCAGTACCATTCTCATTCGAGCATCCATCTCCTGTCATCATGCTTGTTGTACAATAGGAGTAAGATAAGGTTTCTAGAAAAGTGTTAGACGAGAAAAATATAGAGTAAAAGAAACTGATAAAGAACAAGACTAAGAAGACAACTGGTGATAGGTGCAAAATGAGGAAATTGGGAAGGTTTGTCCAATAAGAGCACTGTTTGTCTAAGCAGATACAAGGGTAGGTGAAGAAGAGGATGATACCTCAGTGCGAAGAAACCTGCTAAAGGTCTGCTGGAGAGATGATATCTCAAGACTGGACAAAATCTAGGCTTATTTGCGAATCATACTCGGAAAAGGAAGCGGTAAATCCCATAACACCATACATTCTCATTGACTTTGCTAAACTTTGACATCTGGACTAAAGGGCATAAGCATATTAAGCTCTTCATATATCTTTTTGTAGGCCATTAAAAATTTTGTGAGTGACTGATCCTGTTTCTCTGATCGATAGAATGCTTTACACACATCAAATATACGAGAAACATTCCCTTTCCGCAAAACCTGAGCTCGAATAATCCATTAGCTCTTTAACAAATTCCACTTTGTGATTAAAGAGGCTGGCGCGCCTTCTTGTCGATAAGTGCAGTTTGGATGAATAGACGAGCATCCTCCTCCATCCATTGCTCTTTCGAATCATCGGCTGGTGGATCCTTAGTGAGGTGACCGCCCATACATACGCTCCTGACGTATATTCGAATTGTTTTGCTCCATTCCAAATAGTTAGGACCAGTCAATTTGTCTTCCGTGATTTTGGACATCATCGGGACCACTTCGAGATCCGGTGTTGGTTTCTTCTCCTCTGAATCACTCATTATGATACCACGGGGAGAGAAGATCGGCGAGAACACTCCGGGAACTTCGATTTTTGGAAAAATCGAAAGCGAAACCCTAGAAGGGAGGTTGTCGGACACAAGCCCAAAACTACCAAATCGGGAACGAAGCAGGGAAACCAAGTGTACGAAAGGCCTTGTATCGTGACGGGGCGACCACTAGAGGGAGGCCGAGTGAACAGTACCCAGCACGCCCACACGCGCGGCGGCGTCGCGAAGCGCCGAGAAAACTTAAGGCGGCGAATGAGCTTCACGCACTTGGAATCCGGCCACCGGATTTTGCAACTTGGCTTGTCGGCGGCCGGCGAACCCTCCTATGCCGGCGATGAGACTCCACGCTCCCTCTAGGCGAGTGTTTCAAAGTCTTTACTTGACGAGGCCTGGGTGTGAAAATCCTCGAAAATTCTCAAAAAATTCTCAAACTCGAACCTTAGGCTACATTTTCATGTAGAAACAACGAGAGAGAATTAGAGGAAAAGAATTGTGTTTTTCATTGAATTACCCAATGTGCATATATCGTGAGGATAGTCTATATTTCATCTATTACAACTCTACATGTGCAAGTTACCAACTGAATTCTGACTATATGTTAAGTTTCCTAACTAGTTACAAGTCTATATGTTAACAGGTACCATGGCAAATGTAAAACGGTATATTCACCAAAACAAAGGGGATAAAATTTGGAATAAGAGGGTGAACATAATTCTATTTCTTTCTCACTTTCTGTTGTAATTGGGATTAAATTTGTTATTCTAGAAGAATCAAGAGGAAATATAATACAACTATAATATAGGTTTCAAGTTATATGATCTATATGCATCAGTATCCATATGTATTGTTTTCATGCTTACAAAATGTTTATATGAGCTTAAAAGCCATAATGGTATTAGAACGGCTGACCACAACTAATCCAAAATCTAACTAATTGTTAAAAAATAAAATAGAATAAAAGTTGAGCATTTACTAAGCCCAACAAGCCTAGAAACTAGATCATCCTACCAGTAAGAGGAGCTGAATCTTTCACTTATCTCTTCCCTACCAACATGTTGGCATGCACTGAGACAAATAGGATTAGATACCAAATATTGTGTTGTCCAAATTCTTAAAACCCCAAAATTTCCTCATTTAGGTTAATGAACAAGCAATGTTTGGAAAGAACCACAAACCCAAGGGATAAGTGCATTATTACAACTATAGAAAGTGATAATCAGGATAATATGAAGGAAAAAGAATTCTTCTTTACCTTAATGTAAAGATTAATGAGACATCCATAAGTGATTACTGAAGGCGTAAAGCCACATTCCTACAGCCATAATTATATCAGATGTTAGTCCACAGGAAAACATAAAATAGCATTTACAATACGAACATTCTTCAAATCCTAACTAAATGACTACTATTATTCATATTGTTTTCACAGTTTGGCAGGCCTATGTATAGGTCTACAGGATGTCACCTATTGAAAGAAATTGTCAATAGAGGATGTTAAGGAAAGCTTAAAGAAGAAAACTTGACAGTAATCATCAATGCTAAAATCCAGAAAGCTGAATTTAAAATGCATTGCACAAGGAGGCCATGGTGATCATTAAACTTCATTGAATGTGAACTACCGAAGGAGAAAGAATTTCTGTTAAGAGGAATTTAAACAATGATTGCAGAAAGGTAGTTAGAGTGACATGTGATTATTTGATTTTACTTCCCCATACAATCTTTTGACTTAAAAATAAAAATAATAATAATACTAAAAATAAAAATAAAAACAAAAACAAATTATAATTACATTTTAAAGTCGGTCAAAAATAGCCATCGACTTCTACAGTCACTAGGAAGGGAAATCAAGTATAGTACAAAGACAAACTTATTTAGCAGGAATACAAGGAAAAGCACCTGGTACCCACATATAAAGATAATGGGAGATCAAAACTACAAAAAAGTAGCATGAGTCAAACTTATAAGTCATACCTTAAGATTGATGCAGGACAAACCATAAGCACCTTGCTATAATTATCTTATGTTGAGAAAGGAATGTCAACAAGATTATATAATATATCTTTGTATGTTTAGCCAAAAAAAAAAAAAAAAACACTTTGTAATGTGTAATAGGTGTATGCATACATCTGGACCTTGTCAGTATGCTTGAGCTATGCACTGTTGCAACCTATACCAGCGTCATCAGATTTTCTTTACCACATCATGATAGTGTATTAAAAATGTTATCCATATCTTCTTTTTTCTTGCAGTAATGTATTACAAATGTTATCCATATCTTCTGTTTTCTTGCAGTAATCATCTATTTTCTAGCTAAACTCCCTCTCTCGCCATATACCATTTATTTTTCAGAAACAAAGATAAGTTTTTATTGATAAAAGAAAGAGAGAAGGATGATGGGTCCTTCTCACAGAATACAAAACATGATAAATGCAAGAGTTTACACATCTACTATGAATTACAAACTGAAATAAAAAATATATTATCAGAAACAAACATATTCATCTCATTGAATAGTAAAGAGGAAGAAGGACAATAATGAGCAACCCTTTCCATAAGTATGATTGATCAAAGGACAATAATGAGCAACCCTTGCGCAAGTGAGAAATCACTAGCACATATCAAATTTTGCAAAGCCAATGATCGAACTTCCATAAGCCTCTCTCCTATTGGTAACCTAAGAGAAAACTATAGCAAAATCTCCCTTTACATTTAAGTTGAATGGACACAGTTTTTAACTGCACAAAGACGCCAGTAATACAAATATCCTTACCTCAAGCCGAACTTATTCCAACAAAATTAGAGTAAGCTCTCAGTGCTATACCCAAATGATCTCTGATCATATCTCCAATATCTAATTACACAAGATTGTCCAAAGAGCATCCATCAAATTTGAAATACTTACCAACTGGGCAAGGTCTAATAGAGCATAATCTTCCTCTATGATCTCTTGAAAGTACTAAATATTTTTCCCAATCTAACAATAGATAATTCAAAGGAGTACCTAGAAAAGGATGAGTGATAGAAGCCCAAGAGGAGAAGTAGTATACTAAATCCTAATGGCCTTCATGGAGCTCTATTCACAAGGATGATGACTATATAAAATACTCATTACAACCCTAAGTTTTACTTAGTTTTTAGTAATGTTTTTATGTTAAATAAGTACCCTAATGCTCTAAATGTTCATATTTATGATTAGGTCATCCATTTGGCGGGGTGGTGCGAATTTGGAGCGAAGACACAATGAAAATTTGGAAAATCAGCAAACATAGCACAACAGATTTGACCTTTCAGTTTTTCTGTATTAATGGGGAAATCAAATGGCTCTAAACTAACCAGAACTACATTCTATACTTCACAAGCTTTCTAACAAGACCAAGATCACTCAATTCGGAATCCGGACAAGGGAGATACACACTCGGGAAGTCGGAACAAAAACAAGGAAGCATCTGTAGAGCAGCAACAACCAACCAGTTATGTTATATTGCATTTTAAATCTATAAAATGACATCTGATGGAACTGTTCTTGGTGTGTATGGATTCCTGACTTCAAGAAAACTTTAAAGTACCAGAGTCGAAGCAGCATAATTCGGAGTTCGGATGAAGAGTTATGTGGTCGTAAAGGCATGAAGGAAATAAAGTAGCTGGGGCCACGCCCTGCGTGGACCTACGCCTAGTGCGGGAGCATTTTTTTGGTGCTTTCCCACGCACCTGCGTGCAAGAGCCACGCACCTGCGTGGGACCTCCATGCACCTACGTGGGCGACGAAAATGAGTCCTAATTTGATCCATTTCAAGGCCCATCCGAGGGGATTTCATGGGGGGTATAAATTGGACCTATGGAGACATAAAAAGGGAGGATTGGAGGGACGAGAGACGGAGAGATAGGCGTGGAGACACCTTAGGGCTCTGGGGAGTAGAGCTAGGGTTTGAGGCCGGTACCCGAGGCTGTAGCTGCTTCGAGAGATCGAGGGGAGACGAAACTAACCATCATTCTGCCCACTAGTTTTTTCTCTTCCTTTTCTTTGTTTTCCTTGTTTTCCTTTTAGGATTTGTTTTTTAGATTGGTTTCTAATGGTTTTGATGTAACCTTGCTACAAACCATGGATTAATTTTAGTTTTAATTATTTAATTCAGTTTCTTTGCTATTATTGAATGTCTTATCTCCATTCTAATTCCATGCTTGTACTTGAAAAACATAGATATGCTTAGGCTAGGGTTTTGAGATCGAGAGATGATAAACCCTAGGGACATGAATAAGATTTCGTATAATCAATCACAAAGTGGTTTTATATGTGGCATTGAGGGTATTCCTAGAGTTCTAGGGTTTGAGGCAATTATGCAATATGACCTGCTCTTGGGATAGGGTGTCGATGCTCGAGAGGGATCGACATTTACACAAGATTAACCTGTCATCGATAAAGGCTCTGAAAACCATTAAATGATTTTGCGAAAACATCCTTCAGATGTAGCTAGGTGAAATCGAAACCCTAGTATTTTAATTAAATCACAAACAATTTTGAGTCACATCAAATAGAAGTAAGACCCAAATTAAATTGGTACCATGAAGCCATTCCTGTGTGAGGCGATAACTAACTCACTATACTTGTATACGACAACGTGCACTTGCGATGGCGATTTAATTCACCTGCGCCCGCGTGGCACATCAAAGGATCCTAACATTTCTCTCTACACCTGAAAACTATATCCAGGATAGGATGGCCACTCACCAAAGAACTACATTTAAGTTGGCCTAAGTCCGTCACAAATAGCCTTGTAAGAACATTAGTTTCCCCAAGGAACCTCTGCCACCAGTTTCTCAAAATGTGCTCTATTCCTCAAAGAGATCATACTAAACCCCAAACCTCCATTTATTTTTTGCCACTTACTTTCCTAAATCCTAAACAATGAAAATCCCACTATAATCTATAAATCCTATTAACCATATTTACTAGCATTGAAGGCGAAAAGAAAATAAACGAGGTTAACATTTAAGTAGGAATGCGCATGAGTTATTATACGAAGGACAAAAAAATACTTTCTTTCAACGATCCAAACAACTAGAAATTCTATCGAACATTGGGTCCAAGAATGGAACAGCTCTAAGGCTCACCCAACAATGGGAGAACCAAATTAGTTATTCAATTGAAGACTCTACATTCCAAGAGAAAAGTTATATTAAGAATAAGATCCTCTTTAACATTAATATCTGTTAATAAGAATAAGATCCTCTTTAACATTAATATCTGTTGATAAGAATAAGATTCTCTTTAACATTAATATCTGTCAATGTGCTTTTCACTAAATTAGCATTGAGGACTGATATACAACTAAAAAATCATTAAATGAGCTTAGGATTTTGCAAGTCCTCGAGGTTGTTTCTGGAGAAAATATCATCAACGCATTGAAAATGAGTCACCCTACTCCAGTTTCTACCTAACAAAAAAGCCTGCCAAAAAACCACAGTCCTCAGCTCTCAACACCAATCTAGTCAAGTCATTAGAGACACTGGTGACATGGAATAGGAAAAGAGGGTTATATTGTCCTAAGCCCCTAGAAGCTTTAACCTAACCTTTGCACACCCATTCACTAAAACAATAAAACTTATAGATGATAAACAACCTTGAATCATAATCCCCACCTTGGGACTAAAAACCCTTCCTTGTGTATCAATTTAGTTAAAACACTTAGGTATCCTCCATCAGACTAGGTGATAAAATAGTATGTCAAAAACCAAACGTTACAGTCAAATAGAAAGCAGCAGGCAAAGCAAAAGGAAAAAGGACAAAAGTTGCATGTGCCTTGAGATAAAACAACTTCCTTGCTGCAAATAGAAAAATATTGATATATTGGAAAAATCTGAGGCCAAAAGGATTGTCCACTCAACAACTTATCTCAAATTTATGAAGAAGAAAAGGGGGAATTTGGCAAGCTCACACAGCAAGAACTCCATCAATTAAGCTTTTACCTTAAGTCTGTTAAACACAATTAGACATTTCTCTTCATTTCCAACAATTGTGTAGCCATCCATCATGGTATGATAGATGTCAATTGGAGCATCAATTCCTTCTTCTTCCATCTCTCTCACTAAGGCTTCAGCTCGAGACATATTACAGGCCTGGCTGTGTTAGCAAGAAGAAACAGC
This sequence comes from Tetrastigma voinierianum, assembly GCA_016808115.1. NCBI lineage: Eukaryota > Viridiplantae > Streptophyta > Magnoliopsida > Vitales > Vitaceae > Tetrastigma > Tetrastigma voinierianum. Next base: position 263,785 of record JAEQBH010003536.1, read on the forward strand.
ATAAAGTTAGGGGAACAAACACACTCTCTATGCACATTCCATTTAGCATACATTATTTTAAGAAAATACTCATATATAAATAAAAATAAAAAGGACAAAATAATATATTTTAGAAACCACATATAAAAAAGAAACAAAAAAAAAAAGAAGAGGTAGAAGGAAAATGAACCTCAGAGTAACAATTTAACATACATTGGAAATAAAAAATGTTAATTAGGATTTAGGCAAGCAATTTTATAGATGACATATTTTACCAATATAGAAATTTTTCTTTATCAAAACACCCAAAAAAAATGCACCACTAAAAACAAAGTCTCACCTTTTAGTTTAGGAATTGAGAATTCCATACATAAGCATGTGACTAGACATAAATTGGGCCTAAGGTATAAATCTGAAACAGCCTTTATATATTATCCTCTAACCTGCATACTTGGCCTTTCTAATTAATATATTGACCGAGAAGTCGCTAAATAAAACTTCATATAAAATTATAAAAAAACATTAATAAAAAAATAACCTCTTTAACATTCCTTACCAAATAAAAGTAAAAACAAATGCAGGGCTTTGTTTGGTTTTGTTTTTTTAAAGCATTCTTGAAACGATTTTGAAAATACGAGAGAAACCTTCATTTACAGTGTTCTCTAAATGTAGTGTTTTCTGAATTTTTCAGAACAAAAAATCTTTGAACCAAAAGTATTCTCTTTGTTTTATTGTTCTCGTATTTTGAGAGCAAAACGAGGAGCAAGCGAAAACGAGGAACTAAACGGGGCCCTTAGTAATACTTTGTGCTTGAAGTCTAAAAATGATAACGACTTTTATAAAAGATACAAAAACTCTTAGATGACCGATTGTCCAATTGAGGTTGTCCAGACGAGGTTCGGACAAGAGAGAAGATGACCTTCTCTCTCTTCCAATAGCTTGTCTGACCGCATAAGGTATCAAGTCATCCTGCATAAGGGTATGTGGTCAGCCTGCATAAGAATGCACCAAAATTTCTCTCCTCCAAAAGTTGTATTATCCAACAAGGCATGGTCGCTCTAGGATGGGATAGATCGTCCGAATGAGAAAAGGACGACAATCTGGCCACCCAGATAGCGTTAAATGCTCTAATGAATGGTCGTTCAGACAAGGGAAGTTTCATCATTCGCAGCTCGAGACCCCATACCTATATATTGAGAGTTAGACATCATTTATAGCTATGAAATATTTGCATTTAAGCTCCCAATTGTGAGCTCTCACAATCATTAACTTTCAAACAAATTTTTAGTGCATCTACTCACTTGCATACATAGAAATGCACCATTGTCTTTCCTCCTAGCTTTATTGTGTATTTGAGCTTTAAAATGAGCTAGTGAGAGTGATTTCATTGTACTCAAAGTGAGGAACTCGAGAGATAAAAGCTTGTGTTGAGGATTAGTTTCCTAATAGGACTTGAATTCTTTCCTTTTTCTATCCTTCTTCTGTTTCCTTATTCAATTGTAATTTTGTTTCTTTTTTCATCCTATTCTATTGAGTATAAATATGTGTATTCCCTCTTGTTATTCATCAATCAAATCAAAGAATACATTTTCTTTTTACATGGTATCATAGTCATAAAGAGATTAGGGACATTAGGGTTAGGGTTTAGGTTAGGGTTTAGTCATGTAGTCAATTCCAGTAACCTATATGACGACCATGTCTCATTTCAATCTCACCAAACTCATTATTGAACTTTCCATATTGTCGACGTCAGAACACCTTCACTGTCGGCGATCCTTTTCCAGAAAAATTTTTCCAATGACCCCACGTTCAGAATCGTCGTGACCTAATCTACTCGCCGAAGGAAGTCCCGCCGACAAACAATCCCACACGCGCCGTCATGCGCATGATTTCTCCTTGGCACCAACTCCCACGTGAAAGCGCATGAGGGCGCATAGGCCACCCTCCAACCACATACTTCCACCCTCGACGTCTTCATCAATGAAATCAAAGAATTCTGATAGGGCTCTTAGGGCAACAAAATGAAAGAAAAGAGAGATCTTCTATTCACTATAGGCCAAAACAATATGGGAGAGCATTTCGAGTCTCCCTTGCTCTCCTTACAATAATATTCCCCAAAAATTCTTCTCTACCCCCACTAACCCCAAACCCCCAACAAATACTACAACCCAACTAGATTAAAAGACTCACGTGCTAGCCACCCTCCTCCTTTAGTGACTCTCTTTCTTCTTTCACCTTGCATAAGTAAATTGGATTGGAGGTTTATCAATACCCCCAGATAAAGAAGCACTCGTCTCTCAAGGTGAAAATCAACCGGGTGATGAATAGCTTCACTGTTCCCAAGAGGCCTCATGATCAAGTAACCCTTTCCATTTAATGAGAACATCCAGTCCACGGGAATTGGAACGTGAATTGGTGCGGGTACTCAGGATTTTCTCAGGCTCGACTTACATCTCAAGGTCTTCACTTAGCTGCGGTGGTAACTGGAAGAGGGAAGTGGAAATAACAACAACTGGTTTAAGAAGGGAGATGTGAAAGACTGGGTGGATTTGGGCATTGTCTGGTAGCTAGAGACGATAAGCCACAACCCCTATTTTTTCAATGATTCGAAAGGGCCCATAGAATCGTGGGGAGAGTTTCTCATTCCAACAGCAAAGTTTTCTGACGATAAGGGTGTAATTTTAGGAATACTAGATCTGGAAGGAGAGTTCTCTTCGTTTACCATCAACTTGGGCTTTCATTCGTTGTTGAGCTGGATGGAGGTGTTGATGGAGTTCTTCTAAGATAGCATCCCGATCCAAAAGTTGTTGATCTACCTCCAGAAAAATAGAAAAGCCTGGTTCATATGTTAGGAGAGACAGGGGATCCTACCCATAAACTATGCGGAAAGGTGTTGTTTTGGCAGCCGTATGGAAGGAAGTGTTATACCAATATTCTGCCCATGGTAAATATCGAGCCCAAGACATTGGTTTTTGATGGGAAAAGCACCTTAAGTTGGCTTCCAAGCATCGATTCAAAACTTACGTTTGGTCATCAGATTGAGAATGATAAGCCTTACTGAAACGAAGTGTTGTACCTTGTAGTCGAAAGAGTTCTCCCCAAAATTTACTAAGGAAGATTTTGTCCCTATCTGAAACAATAGTGCAGGGTACTCCATGAAGACGCACAATTTCTTTAGCAAAAACTACAGCTACAGTCACTGTAGTATAAGGGTGTTTCAATCCAAGAAAATGTGCATACTTACTCAGTGGGTCCACTAAACCAAGATAGTATCATAATTCTCAGATTTAGGCAAGCCTTCAATAAAATCAAGGGAAAGATCTTCCCATATCTGGAGAGGAATCGGCAAAGGCTGGAGTAGGCCTGCTGGGGATAGAGTGGAATGTTTATTCTGTTGCCACACTGAACAAGCAGCCACATAAGCTTGAATAGTCTTCCTCATGCCTTGCCAGTACACGCTGGCTACAGCTCTCTTGAGTGTTTTGAGGACACCCGAATGGCCTCCTATGGGACTGTCATGGCACTCATGTAAGAGTAGGGGAATCAAGGTTGAAGAGGATGGTAAGACTAGCATATTTTTATAAAAAAATCTTCCTTGGATTAGAGAATAACCTGGAGCTGCAGGCTGGCTTTGAGACGAGGCTTGCTGAATTAGAGACAGTTTGGGGTCCATGGCACTTGTTATAGAGATCTAACCCATGCACCCTCTGCACAGATATAGATGGGCACATGAGCGACAACGCCACTACAGGAGGCTATTGCACTCATATCAATGAACTACAGTTTACACTATTTATGGGATTCATATTCATCTTAATGAGCAGAAATTTGAGACTGTGTTGATCCGTGCGAATAATGAATTTGCGGCCCATAAGACAATGTCACCACTTCTGTACAGCCTGCACCACTACAATAAGCTCTCTTTCATAGACAGATTTAAGGCGTGCTGACGGTGGTAAGGCCTGACTGAAGAAGGCAATTGGCCTTTTATCTTGTAACAGAACTGCCCCAATTCCTGTACCAGAAGCATCCGTCTCTACGATGAAAGGCCTAGAGAAATTTGGAAGAGCTAGGACTGGGAGTTGAGTCATTGCAACTTTGAGAGATTTGAATGCAGATTCAGCCTCAAGTCCCCAATGGAATTTATCCTTTCATAGCAATTGTGTTAAGGGACATGTTAAGGTGCCATAATTTGCCACAAATCGCCGGTAGTACCCTGTTAAACCCATAAATCCACGGAGCTCCTTTAAGGAACAAGGAGCTGGCCAGTTTAACATCACTTCCACTTTACCCTCATCAGCCGATACTCCTTGATCATAAATAATGTGGCCTAAGTACTCCAGCCTAGACTGTGCAAATTGACATTTCTTTCCATTTGCAAACAGTTGATGAGTCTCCAAAATTTGCAGGACAAGGCTGAGGCGTGATTGATGCTCCCCCATGGAAAGACTGTACACTAGAATATCATCAAAGAACACTAATACAAATTTGCGTAAGTAATCACGAAAGATATCATTCATAAGCGATTGAAATGTGGCAAGGGCGTTAGTTAATCCAAATGGCATTACCAAAAATTCATAAAATCCTTCGTGTGTGCGAAAAGCAGTTTTTGGAACGTCAGATGGCAAGACTCTAATCTGGTGGTAGTATGAGCAGAGATCCGATTTAGAGAAGATGGTTGCCCCATGAAGTTCATCCAATAATTCATCGATCATAGGTATGGGAAATTTGTCTGCAACTGTAGCCTTATTTAAAACCCTGTGGTCTAAGCAAAAACGTCATCCCCCTTCTTTCTTTCGGACTAATAACACCGAGCTGGAAAAAGGGCTAGTGCTCAGTTGAATGATACCTACAGCCAACATCTCTTTGACCAAACATTCAATTTCCCCCTTTTGAATTTGAGGATAACAATAAGGCCCGATGACACAAGGATGTCTCGAGTCCAAAGGTAATGGCATGATCACAGGATCTCTACCTAAGTGGTAACCTACTCGACATTAAAACCTTTCCGGAATTGAGCCAACAATGCTTAGAATGACAATCGGATTCGAGATCTCTCTATTTCGGACTCCATTACTCCAATGCAACCCAATTCTACCAAAACTCCTTCACCCTGCTATCGTATTGCCTTCCACAAGGTCTTCAGGGAGACCAAGGGGGTGCTCAGGTTGGGATCGCCTTTGAGGATCATTGATATCCCTCTCACTTGAAATCTCATAGTAAGATTCTTCCAGTTTACTTGCATTCCACCAAGCGATTCCAACCATTTCATCCTAAGAATAATATCAACGCTTCGTGATTCCGACGGTAGGAAGTCTTCCACAATCTCAATATTTTGAAGGGTAAGAACAATTCCACGACATACTCCTCCTTTCACGGCTGCTCCCATACCCATGAGTACCCCATATCCTGACGTACCTTCAAGGGGCAAGGCTAGGTCGCACACCAATTTTGTGGAAATAAAATCGTGGGTCGCACCACAATCGATTAGAGCTATTACTTCTCGTTATCCGATCATTCCTCTTACTTTCATGGTTTTCGGGGTAGACATACCCACTATAGAGTTGAGGGATAACTCTACTATTTCTTGGATTTCTTCATCCAACATTTCATCGTTGTACATTATTGGTGTTGCTTCTGACTCGGTGCTATCTTCCTGAACCACCAGTAACTCTCGATTCTTGCATCTATGGCTAGGGGAGAATTTTTCGTGCAACGAAAGCATAAACCTTTTGCAATCTTTGATTGTAACTCCGCATCTGTGAGTCTTCGAGGAGCAGTAGATGTCTTCTTTGACCCCATGTGGAGACTCTGCTCAAAGGCTATTAGGTTAGGCTCCATGGATTGAAGGGAGCCGTGGTCAGCGGTGCTTCCCGGGAACAAAAACCCGGCGAGATCGAAACCATGAATTGTCAGGTGTCAGCCAAAATGGGACATCGTGGATCGCCTGCTGCATTAGGGCTCGTCCGCCCATTTGGAAAACTCGGGCTGCACTCCACCCCACTCTTGATGAACGAGGCCCCCAACCTCCGCTCCTACTGTTTCGATGGCTTAGATTCCTCTCCTCCACTCTTTGCGCAAACTTCATAACCTCCCGGAGCCCTTCTGGTTTCATCATTCTAACTTCAGCTTTGACCTCTGGTTTGAGCCCATTGATGAAGGTGCTTTCTTGAACCTGTTCTGGCATCCCCTCTAACATCGCCGCCAACAATTCAAAGAGGCAAAGATATTCTCGAACTGTCCCCTCTTGTTTTAGTGCTAGAAAGTTTTCACACAAAGTCCCCTCTTGAGTTTGGCCAAAATGATCTAAGAGTCGAGCCTTAAACTCCATTCAGCTCTACACAATCCGGTGACCCTCCTCCCACTGGAACCAAGCAAGGGCCTCTCCATCAAGGCTAATGGTAGCCACCATAAGTTTCTCCCCCTGTGACATTCCATGGGCAGCAAAAAAAGGCTCTGCTCTAAAGACCCATCCCTCCAAGTTCCAACCTTCGAACACATGCATCTCTAGACAATGGGTTAGGGTTTCCACTTTACTGTTCTCTTCTGTGTTCCCCACGCGCATGGTTTCCTCATTCTCATCAAGATGAATGATCTCCTTTTGGCTCAGATCTACCCTCCTCTCACTTATATTTCCTAAGCCAACCCCCGTTGAGCTCTTCTCTAATGTTTCCGGTACCGTCCCAGATTTGGAACCTCCTAAAATGACGCTATTCTCTTTCTTCTGTTTAGAGATCGTTATCCTTTTGGGATCTTCCCACCTTAGCACCATTTTCTCCAATCTATCCAATATCGAGATTTTCTCTAGCATAGAATCCACTTTTACCTCTAATGGACCCAGTCGTTGGAGGTCATCCTTTACGGCTGCCATTTCGCCATAAACTCCGGCAAGTTGTTCTTCAACGGTCTCCACACGCCCTTCTATTTTCTTGCTCGCCATCTGCTCAAATCGACTGCTCTGATACCAGTTGATAGAGCTCTTAGGGCAACAAAATGAAAGAAAAGAGAGATCTTCTATTCACTACAAGCCAAAACAGTATGGGAGAGCATTTCGAGAGGCTCCCCTGCTCTCCTTACAATAATATTCCCCAAAAATTCTTCTCTACTCCCACTAACCCCTAAACCCCCAACAAATACTGCCACCCAACTGGATTAAAAGACTCATGTGCTAGCCACCTTCCTCCTTTAGTGGCTCTCTTTCTTCTGTCGCCTTGCATAAGTAAATTGGATTAGAGGTTTATCAAATTCCTTTTCTCTATACAACTTGAAGGATCCATAATCCAAGTTACAAGCAAATGAAGCTCGTGTTGGAGCATCAAGCTAGTGGGAACCCTCATCCGCTTGGAGGTTGAGGAGAAGTGGACGTAGCTAAGGGAATGTCAAACAACGATAAAAGAGTTTGTATATCTCTATCCTTTGCTTATTCTTTTGTCATTTCTTCTATTTACTTGAAATTGATTTAATTATACAAAATGTTTTTTAAACCCAATTAACTTGAAGAGCACTTTGACCATGTTACAGAAGCCCTGATGACATGGCCAACTCCCACTGGACCAGGATTATATATAAAACAAAAATCAATCAAAAATCAATTTCATGCTTAAAACAAGACCATAATACTATCAACTATTATACGGTACAAGATTCTAGCCTCGTAATTAATGCTGTATTTCAAAGTTTTCATCACGTGGCAGAAGATTGGTAGTTCATCATTAAGGAGATGGATTGTATCTTCTTGAAAATCAAGCAGTTTTCTCAAGTAAGTGCATCATTCTAGCAGTCGGAATGGTTCATAATGTCTCTCCTAAATTTCGTGTGAAGGAAGAATTTATTCTTTAGTTTGAGGGATTCTCTCAGACACTAAATCCACAAAGACAAAAGGAGATTTATATGCAACACTAATTAAACCACATGAATATAAACAATAGACATGAAACTAAAAATGCAATAAATAATCTTATAGCTTCTTGTACTTTCAATAAGTCCTCCAAAATTTTATTTTCTATACTAATCTATAAAATAATCCAGACAAATGCATGTATAGCAGAAAAATCATTCATACATGTAGCTAACAAGAAAGAAACGATCAGCCTAAACATTAAAATCCTATCACCCAAAGTATGACATAGTGACCAAATAAGAAATATTAAGCAAGTAAATGGGTAATACGCACCAATGAGCATATATTACATTCGCATATATAATTGCATTTAAAGTAGTATGACTCTCTTTTGCCCCCTTAAACCATTGATCTGCAGCTCTTCCAAAATGACATAAAAAGTATTAGATGTTAGTGAAACAAGTCATCTATCAAACTACCTATATAACCAATTAAATGCCCTCAAGACAAATAAATCAAGAAGGCTGAGTGTCTCAAAGTTGCACTTGACCACGAAAGAAAGAAAGCAAGAGAAACACACACACACAAGAACATGTACACATAAGTAACACTTTGCTATAATAAGCCTGAGTAGTCAGAACATGCTTTCCAAAGAGCAAGTGACCAAGAAGGCTGGTATTCTAAAGTTGCACTTGAGCACAGATTAAAAAGAACAACAACACACAAGTGAAACTTTGCTATGCGAAACAAGGCACGTTCAATTTAATCCTGCGCACTCAGAACATGCCTTCCAAAGTGCAAGTGGTGTGGAACATGTCTGCTACTTTTCTTCTTCATTCTTTTTTTTTCTTACTAAGTAAATTATGTTATGATTTTCAATCTAGAGAATTAAGAGTTTTCAGTGATAAAGATTTAAGGTGATGAACCTTGGGGCAAAAGCATCTGGTTGAAGAAGGAAGTTTTGAAGAAAGGGAGTGGAAGAGATATGTGGATCTCTACTCTTGGTGTGCTCATAGTTGTGAAAGGCGCGCCTAGGTGCAAGGCGACGCGACTCCCTACTCTAGCGCCTCGCCTGAGGTCAGGCGCAACGCCTTCAAAGAGGCGCAGTTCAGGCATGCAAGGCGCGCGCCTTCCGCCAGGATCGAGGCCCTAAAGGCGCGCTTTTCTACTTCCCTTCTTCCTTCTCTTTCTTCTTCCTCTTCATCGGAAGACAACTTAGCTCTCATCAGATTTTTCTTATCAGAAAAATGTTAATTTTTTTGATGAAATAAAAACAGAAAAATGCCCTAATTAGGGTTGGAAGGAGGTTGTAATTGAGAGAACAAGAATAGAGGGAAAAAAAAGCCCATATTAGGGGCTACAAGTGACTGGCGAAAAGAGAAAAAATTAGGCTGAAAGTATTTAAGAGAAGAAGAAGAAGAAAAAAAAGAATTAGGGCTAATTCAGCTGAAAGTGATCCAGAGAAGGAGAAGAGGAAGAAGAAAGGGAGAAGAAGAAGAGGATCGTGTTCATACCTGTACTGGAGCCACGATCTTTTTGTGGTGGAGCCACTTTCCGCTTTATATTTGTAATTCATAAATAATTAATTAAAATATTTTTATATACATTATTTGCGACCTATTTTTATATTATCCACGATAATTTGAATGAGAAATTTTACTTATTTATCTAGTTAGTTATTTATTAATAATAAATTATTTATTGCAAATAAATAATAATAAATTCTTTATTTTTAAATAAGTAAAATAAATTATCTATTTTAAATAAATATTAATGAATATTCATTTATAAATAAATTAATAAAAGCATCTATTTGTATATAAACATCTATTTATCTAATTGTATATAAATAATAATGGGAATTATCTATTTATTGTTAATAATAAATCTCTTTCTATTATTAAGTTATAAATCAATATACTATAGGGTGCGCCTTACATAAAAAAAGCTCTTGGCAAGAAATTCAAGGCTCCAGAAGGCCTTTGCGCCTCGTGCACCTCATACTTTCACAACTATGGCGCGCTTTTCATTTATCGACCTAATTAAATCTACACCAACAATCTTACCAACAATTCTCTCAGATACATCTTTCTCCTCCAACTCCATTTCCACCCTAGTTTACACATTCTTCTCTCCAATCTTATAGATTTGACCTATTCCTTGTGGTTCAATGATCAAGACTCATTGAGTGCTAAAAAATTTGAAGTCGTAGTGCTTAGGGTGCTTGACATCTGAACAATACACAAACCAGGCAAGCAAGCAATTTCCAGTACTATTGCCAGAGATCTAAGCCTCAATCAGAAGGTTATTGTGTTTTAGCTATCTATTTGCAGTGGCTGCATGGCACTGTAATTATAATTTTACCTATTCCATTGTATTTTTATGTTACTTTCCTATGTTTTCTTTTACTTTCTCATTTTCAGTTTTGTTATTGAATTCTCCATTTATAGTACAACATTAGTCTTATATGTTAAGTTGGTAACAAGATACAGCTGGTGGACAAGTGAGAAATCAAATTCTGCGAGCTTATTCTCCTGCCTAAACCACTATAACCCACGACAGCTAATTCTTTTTTTTTTTATCAGTAAAAAGCAATATATTGAATAAAAGAGCACAAAGCTCCCAAAAAGTACACAAGAGGAGTACAAGGAACAATATCACACTCTCACCTATACCCCATCCAAGCCAAAAACCCCACCAAAGAATTTAAGTTATCCACACCTGCACACCCAGCCCACGCCCCACAAGGTAAACAAAAAGAAAGATTTTATCCTATGACAGAGGGGGCCTCATTTTCAAAACCACCCTATTCCTCTTCCAACTGTGAAATAGCCCGACAAACACAAGAGCCACACCTGCATTCTCTTCCTTTTTTTGCCAATACTAGCACTCGCAAGCCAAGAGAAGGCTTGAACCGAACAGGAACACCTAATGAATTTCGCACTGCCAAAAAAGGTCCCATAACATCCTGGCTCTCGAACAATGGATAAGCAAGTGGTCTATTGTTTCATCCCTTCACATAAAAACACCGTTAATCCAATGGAACTCTCCTCTTTAGTTGGTCCAAATAAGCAAGACTCATTCTGCGAAGCCTTCCCGTCGAAACCCAATTTTGGGGAACGATTGTCTCGTGATGGATCTCCAAGGGAAGTCTAAAGAAGGAGCAAACATCAGCTTACGATACATATGTCTAACTGAAAAACCATCCGTAATAGACTCCTTTAACAAAAGACGATCCTCTTGAACAGGTCTAATCTTCTTGTTGTGCAGAAAATGAAGGAACCTTTCCACCTCTTCCATCTCCCAGTCATTAAAATGTCTAAGGAAGACTGGAGACCAACCCCCGTCCTCCCTTGAAGAATCCCAAACGTCTGCTACCCTCGTCTTGTGAGCGCTCTGTTGAACAGAGCGGGAAGGCATGGCTCACGACGGTCTCGCCGCACCAAGCGATCCTTCCAAAACCCAAATCTTTCTCTACCATTTCCTAGGGAGGAAATCGACTCGAGAAGGTGGGCCATTCTTTCTCGATGTCTTCCATAAGCCGCACCATAACCACCCCCGATGTCTCTAGTATTCCAACCCCCCACCTTCCTCTCCAAACTTGGTACTCGATCACCATTCTCCGTGAGAGAACCCTCCATTAGCAAACCTGAAGACCACTCTGCACAATGCAGCCTTGGCTTCATCACTAAAGGCCTCTCACCCCTAAACCCCCTCTACTTTTCTCTAGGCAAACAGTTTCTGGGCTTGGACTGGGATGTGGTTTACGTCAAGATTCTCTCCACCCCGTAAAGCCTCTTCGAATCTTCTCCGCCTAACAACACCTTTGGCATTCTAAACAAGGAGAGGAAGTAAATGGGGGGAGGCTAGACAAAGTACTCGAATATGTGAGTCTTCCGCTCTTCGAGATATATTGTCTTTTCCAGTGAGGACAACCTTTTTCTAAATCTTTCTTCAATAGAATCCCAAACCCCCAAGGCCCTGTGGGGAGCACCCAGGGGGAGACCCAAGCACAGAGTGGGGAGGGAACCAACCCTACACCCAAGCTCCGCCGCTAGCAACTCCACATTGTCCACCCTTCTGGGAGGAACACCCTACTTTTTGTTCAGTTTATTTTCAATCCCGAAAGGCTTCAACCAATTAACGTCCATCTTAAGTACATCAATCGCTTCGACGGCTTCACAAAAAATAATAGTATCATCAAAGATATACAGGTGTGGAGATGACCATCTCCCCACCCTCTCTACTCGCTAACCTCGCACCTGCATAAATCGCTTCCACCGGGCCGCTAGCGCATCGACTGCAACCCATACCGATAACAAAAGATACGGGCGATGTGAGGATCCCTGTCTCGTGCCTGAACCTCGAAAAACCCATAGGGAACCGCTAAACATGACGGAGAACGGCGCCGCGGAAATGCGCAATTCAATGAATCCACCTAATCCATTTCGACCCAAACCCCATTCTCTCAAGCTGGTCACAGGGAGAAAATCCCACCCGATACGGATCATAAGTGTTTTTCAATGTCCAACTTACAGATCCCTTTCTTCCTCCTCCTAGACTGAGTCCACCGCCTCATTTGCCACTACAACGCATCAAGAATTTGGTTTCCTTCTACAAACGAGATTTTTGAGACCGATATAATCAACCCCATAACCCTTTAATTCAATAATAACACTGGAGCAAATTATGATCGCCCACTAAACCGATTGGTCTCAGTCCTTAGATCCTCAACAACAAGAGCCACCTGGGCACTGCAAATTCAAGAAAGTAGCATTAAGACTTCTAATAAATCGCTTCATTCCGGGAAGAAATCCTTAAAGAAGCCCATAACCTCCTCTTTCACAAAATCCCAACCGAAAGACTAGGTGCTATTTGAAAACCATCAGTCCCGGGCTTGATTACCGTGCCTGTAGACAACCGCTGGGGACTTCCTCCTCAGGAACATTTCTTCCAACTTAAAGCAAATCGACCAAGGCGTAATCAAATTGAACTGTAGGTCTAGGTAAGGCGGGCACCAGTTGTTTGAGGCTGAGAGGAGACTTTGAAAAGCACCAATTAGACCATCTTTAACCTCATCCTCCTTGACCAATCTTCTCCCATTGATACTTAATGCACCATGATTTCCTCCTTCTATGAGAATTGGCCATTCTATGAAAACTCAGATTTCGCCCTTCTTTCAACCAAATTCTGATTTGTCATGAGACCTCTTCCATATCCACCCATTCCTTAAAATCCACTCTAGCCTTTTCCCTCTTCTCTGCTTCTTCCAAGGACAACACCTTTTCCTTTTCCACATCATCCCAAAAAGCTATCCTATTTAAAGCCTCCTTTTTTTTTTGATCCACTCTGCCAAAAACCTCTATATTCCAGGCCCTCAAAATTCCTTTTCAGCCTTTAATTTCGGGCTTAATAAACTCAGAGTTTAAAATGCAGACTTTGCCACCAGTCTCTAAGGATATCCTTAAAGCCCGCAAACTTCAACCACATTTTCTCAAACCTAAGGGTGAAGGCCCGGTTTTAATCCCATCACTGTCTAGCAACACAGGACAATGGTCAGACACTCCGGTCTCGGAGATACGTGAGTCACATCGCTTAAACTGATTTTCCTAACTACGTCATCAAAATCTGGTTTGAAGTGACATCCACTGATTATCAGGGCTACCCCTCCGTGTGAAAGGACCCTTGCAAAGGAAGATCTCTAAGCCCCAACCTACGAAACCCATTAAAACGCTCATGAGCGCAATAGCCGATAATCTCGATTGGCCATCGGGGGAAAGAACCATATTGAAGTCTCCACCAATGCACTAGGGCCCCTCCCACAAGCCTTTCACTGAACCAAGTTCTTCCCAAAACAGTTTCTTTTTATTAATTCCTCTCTTTACTCGGCCATGTAATTTCGTGAAAGGCCCAAAGAAAACTATCCTCCACATTTTTAAACATGCAAGTAACAGAAAACTGGCCAATTTCAGCCCCAACAACAAATTTAATTTTCAGATCCCGTAACACTAGGATGCCCCCGCAGCATTCTCACCTCCATTGTACCTCCACTCACCCCCACTCCACCCCTAAATCATGAAAAGAATGCCCGAGGACAAATTTTGAAGTTTGGTTTCTCGCAAACTAAGTCCACCCTCCGAGATCCAATTGAAATTTCATAACATTTCTTTTGTTCAGATTGTTCGCTCCTCTAACATTCCACGAGAACAGCTTTAACTTCATTTCAACTTTAGCAAGAAATTCCCCCTGTCTCTTCCACCTCTAAATTGACCCTTTCCATTGTAGTTTATTGTGCATCTCAAATTTTCCCAACTCCCTCTCACATCTTGTCTCCCATTTGGGGTCCTCTCCTTTATCTCCATACCGAACATCCATCTTTTCAGCTGTACCCAAAATCTCCTTCAAAACCTACTGCCAGACCCCTAAAAATTCAATTGACTGATAAGACAAATGATCTCCAAGTATTATATCCTTTACCCTCTAGGCTACTGACATAAGGCTCTCCTCACTCATAGACCCGAGGCTCCATCATTGCTGGGCTCCCTTCCGTAGGAACCTCGCCAACCCTTTCCCCACTCTACCGTCACCGGTCACCACCTCAACTGGGCTCCATCTCCCTGCCCACACCTCCTAAAATCCCCAAGGCCTCAAGAGTCCCCGAAAAGTAGAGGCCTACCAAAAACAGAAAATGGAAGGAGAAAAACATCTCGGGGACACAGCTTTAAATCCTCGAACTCATACCGATCTCGTAGCTGGTCATCCTCCTCGGGACACCTAGTTCCCGCTTCCACTATAGCAAAAGAACACGGGCCTAGGCACTCTTCTTCCCGAATCCACCCGAACTCAGAAAACCCCATTAATGGATTGTCAGAGAGGTCGCGCCCGCCCCTTCCCAACAGCCTCTCGAACCGAGGTCCCCTGACAGACCGTTTCCTGGCAATCGCAATGGATCCCAGCACAAATCCAGTTTGACCATAGGAATCCAAAGAAGCCACCGCGCCTAGTCGAGAGCCCCCGCCACCCATCCTCTTCTCTGCTTTTGAAACATAAGTAATCCCTTTGGAAACAACACGGGCCACATTTAAAAACTCAGACAACCCCCTACCCCACTCCATCCCTTAATGTCCTCATGTTTGAGAAGCGCCCGCTCCGATTCGATTATTAAGCCCACCAAGCCCACCCGATATAGCCTTGGGCCTATGGAGCTGCTTCAACTTTTTCAGTCCACAGCCCACCCTTTGACCAGTTTGGCTTTTGCTCCTATTAGGAATTGGCCCAAAAATCTCCGATCCACTAAGTTTAGCTATCTAAATAGGAGCCCAGAAGTCAGAAAGTCCCTTCACCCACCCACAGAATCACCCCCTTTCGTCCCCCTCCCACGTGAGCCCACCTCCTGCTTCCTTCAACAGAACCCGACACGTAGTCGACTTTCACCGCCCCAACAAGGACCAGCCCACTCCTTTTCATCCCACACCCCGCACTTTCGGCCTTCATCACAGCCAGAAAGTCCCACTCACAGCCGCGCAAGTGCCACTACTTCATCTTCTTCCTTCTGATTCTTCTCTACACCCCTTAGAACTCCAGTGTATACCCCAGTTACCCAAGGAGAAATCTCCCACCATATTTCAGCCATACGACTGGGCCTTCTAAAATATTAATTCAGGATTGGCCCTGACTCGCTCCGATTTTATCAACATTCTAGCCCACTTCATCTCCTTTTTCCTCTCTCAGAATCCTTTGTCTACAACCACAAAACCTCCACACGCATCACCTAGTTTTTCTCAAGAGATCTCGTGTTCATAGATTAAAGGAAGCCCTAAAGACTCGATCCAAAAGGTTTCTCACATAAAGACCTCGCTCTACATCTGCTTTCTAGGTCTAATTATCATTCCAAATTCGTAGGCATTACCCTCCATTAAAACTTTCTACTCCGACCGAGGACCCACTTTGCTTTCTCTCGCGAATTAAACTCCAAAAGCATAAGGTCTTCATTTAAAACCGTTAACATCACTTCCTCGTTTAGCCTCCAGGCATCTCTAAACCAAGTCTCCACCAGACAAAGGTGGCGCACCTGCACCTTCCACTCCACCGATCGTATTGCAATCGGCAAAGGACCTAACGCTCCCCATGGACACAGTCTCCTACCTCCACCCACGCCGCATTAATCGCGCTTCTGCCTCCTACAACCACATCCTTTAAAGTGGGCTTTCCACACAGATTATATCTTTCCGAAGTCAGACACTTCATCCCCCTTGACTGTCTAATGTAAATAGCCTCCCGGGATTATTCTCCCGTCGAGGTTTGAATCCCAAATTTCTTCTTCTCTACAAGATAGTCCGGCCCATTAATGAACCCCCTTCCTTCCGGGAAGACCAGCCAATGTTTTTTTCCTTCCCCATCAGTAACGGAACAGAGAAGGAACCTCCCAGCATTGTTTTTCTTACTCTCCAGCCTAAAAGATCTTCCATTCTCCCTCCAAGCTAAGGTTCTTCTAGCAGTATCGAAGACCCTAGCTACAACACTCTTCAACTCCCATCATAAGCTTTTCCATCCCCTCTACTCCAAACCGGATCCACGATGCTGCACCTCTACTCCGTTCTGTGATAAAGCATTTTGTATTCTTCCCCTTGCCTTCCATCGTAAATTCAAAAGATTTGGATTCAACTGCGAACCAGTTTCCATTTCTTTCATCTACTCTCATTCTCGGTGTTCTACTGTACTTGTCTTTTATGTCACGTTAGTCTTTAATTTTACTTTTCATACTTGGGGAAGAATCTTGACTCTTGATTAGCTTCGGAAAAGGGGCATGGTTCTTGCCAATAGATGTTATCTCCACGACAGCTAATTCTGAAAACATGGAAAGAAGTGATAGTGATAATGCAACCTCATTCTTCAAGAACAGAGAAGTGTTCATGGCAGTGTCATAAATGAAGACATCAACCAAAATGATTGGCATTTTAGGACTTGAAAATTACTTTTAACCACTCAAAGTCGGTGCTTCTTCCTATGGTTTTTCCATATCATGCACTAGATGTGACTGTAAGGCTTTAAATGGTCCAGCTGCCATCCCAGTTTTATGGCATGGAGGGTTAAAAATCCTAATGACCATTATTTGCTGAAATTTAAAGAATTCTTTTCTAAATTCAGAGAAGAAACTTTGTATAATGTGACGATACATTCAACGACTTGTTGAAATGTCATCATCATGGTTTTGCAACAGGAAGGCTTATCTCTTCATTTTATTAGTATGTCTAGAAGCCACTACATGAATCAAGAACCAAATACGGCTTTTGAATTTCTGGAACTTGTTGAAACTTAGGTCCTAGGACATCCGAGTAGTCAATTAAATAGTTCTGCCCCAATTCAGTAAAATTCCATAGATGTGGTGATATTCAATGTCCAAAAATTTAAAGCAACAAAAAGGTCAGGATCGGAACTTGTTTTAGGTAAAAATTAACAAATAATTTTAATTAGTACCCACTACTCATGCCAAAATTTTGACAGATTCTATTTGAAAAATAATTAGAAATACATACCCCTTTTTAAACCACAAAGTGGTGCTTTAGGCTTTCATAACCCTTGTCTCTCCTTAGATTGCCTTATTTCTTCTAACCTTTTTTCATCTTTTTCATTTTTTTTTCTTTTATATTTTTTAGTTGTATCTGGTTGATGGCTTTGTATGGACAAAAAAATATATATAATTTCAGATTTTTTTTTATTTTATTTTTTTGATGGGTTCAATTTCAGAATCAAGCAATCCTCACTGACTTTTTGACACAATGAAGGAACTAAAGAAAGTGAGCGGAGCCCAAGAAAAAAAACAGGAGTGATAATCAATAATCATGTAAAAAGAAGGTCCATGATCAAATTGCATTATAAATTCCAAACCGAAAAGATGATAAAGGCCACACAGTTATGATGGGTTGATAATCAAAACTAGCATCAATATGCATGCACAAACACTTAATATTGATACCACATTTCCTTATATTGATGATTTCAAATACTTCTCCATGCAATGATATAAATCCAGAAACTAATGACAAAACATATATATGCATTCTGAAAAGAAGATAAAGATTGAGAGGATTACTTGACTAACCAGATTTTAACTGCCCAAAATACCAAAGCAGCACAGGCAATGAATAGTACACTACAGTAACATAGAAACATACAACCAAAAGCATAAAGGGAAAATGGTGATTGTGACAGCATCAACACAATACTACGAAAATAAACTTTTTTTCATGAGGAAAAAAAGGGCTCGTAAGGAAAAAGGAGAGATTCAATGTAGAAGTACACGGTTAACTTACTCAGCATTAGCAATTTTGGCAAATCCACCCACAATAATGCTGTAAGTCACCAAACTCATTTCAATGCCCTCTTCTTTCATCTTCCTCACACAAGATAATGCTTCTTCCATGTCTCTACCAACTGCATAAGCATGGATAAGACTGCAAAAAATAAAACATGGTTAATGTTGGAAGGACAATCCTAATTACAACATTTGAAACTAAGAAAAACATATTCTTTGAAAGGAGATAAAATATATTGAATACAGAAACTATCGTCAAACAATGGCAAGCAATTTGATTAATTAAAAGTTGTGCTTTCTTAAGACTTGGGTAATGTTATAGCATATATCTACTTTACATATAGAGTTGTAATCCATTAGGAATGTTAGATTAGCTTTCGTATATATATATTCACAATGAATCAATGCAAACTATAAGGATTTCTTTCCTCCAATTCCTCTCTTTGGTTCTCTTTTCATGTTATTAGAGCCTAGGGCTCAGGATTGAAGAATCTTTTGGAAGAATTCCAATTTTGGCAACAATTCGCAAGACAAGGGAGGTGTGTCTTTTGAAACACACATCTCGAGGGCACGTGAGCTCTCACCCCCGGCACAAGGAAGAGCACCGACCACCAACAAGCCTTGCCACCAAGTTCGGTGGCCAGAAACCTAGCGCGTGGGCCACACGCACCACCTCAATCTTTCTGCCCTGTTCCACACACGTCGCACGTGGGGGCGGGTGAGATCTTCGACAAGCCTCCCACAGCCACCACAAGGTGCTCTCAAAAGAAGTGACCCCCCAGTCTCAAGCCCTCCACCAGCTGCTTCAACATCAAATCCAATTCTCAATGATGATCTTCCTATTGCTCTCTGTAAAGGTAAACGTCAGTGTGCTCATCCAATTTCTTCCTTTTTCTCTTATGACCATTTGTCATCACATTCTTGTTCCTTCATTACATCCTTGGACTCTATTTCATTGCCTAACAAGGTTTTTGAAGCCCTCGCTCACCCTGGTTGGCGTAGTGCTATGCTAAAGGAGATGGATGCTTTGACTGACAATGGTACATGGGACTTGGTTCGTTTACCTGCTAAGAAGAAAGTCATTGGTTGTCGTTGGGTGTTTACAGTGAAGGTTAATCCCAATTGATCCATTGCTCGATTGAAAGCCCACCTTG
The DNA here is from genome assembly GCA_016808115.1 of Tetrastigma voinierianum. Taxonomy (NCBI): domain Eukaryota; kingdom Viridiplantae; phylum Streptophyta; class Magnoliopsida; order Vitales; family Vitaceae; genus Tetrastigma; species Tetrastigma voinierianum. The sequence continues at coordinate 283,073 of JAEQBH010003536.1, forward strand.
TTGCCAAAGGGTATGCCTAGACTTATGGCATGGAATATTTTGACACTTTTTCCCCAGATACTAAGATGACATCTGTTCGGCTTTTTACTTCCCTGGCTGCCACGTATAATTGGGATCTCCACCAGCTTGATATTAAGAATGTCTTTCTTCACTAGCAGTAACCGAGATGATGTATATGGAGCAACCTCGAAGGGGTTTGTTGCCCGGGGGAGATAAGGGTGTCGTCTTGAGAAGTTTTGTATGTGGTTTGAAACAGAGTCCATGTGCATAGTTTGGTAAATTTAGCCAAGTCGTTAAGGAATTTAGCATGCAAAAGAGTAAATCTTACCACTTTGTCTTCTACAAGAACTCCAGTTCAGGTATCATCCTGTTGTTAGTGTATGTGGATGATATTGTTATCACTGGAAGTGACTCTAAAGGTATCTCATATCTTAAGTCCTTTCTTCAGAGCCAATTTCATACAAAGGAATTAAGGACGGTAAGATACTTCTTGGGCATTGAAGTTATGCGAAGTAAACATGGAATCTTCTTATCTCAAAGGAAATATGCGTTTGATCTATTATCTGAGGCGGGAAAGTTGGGGGTAAAACCATGCAATTCTCCTATGGTTCTAGGCGTACACCTTACTATAGAAGGCAAAACATTTGAGGATCCCGAGAGATATAGAAGACTGGTTGGGAAGCTAAATTACTTTATAGTCACTCGTTCTAATATTGCCCACTCGATCGGTGTTGTAAGCCAGTACGTGTCTTCTCCAATAGTTGATTATTGGGCAGCTATAGAACAAATTCTATGTTACTTGCAAGGAGCCCTAGGACACGGTATTTTATACAATAATCATGGGCATAATAGACTTGAATGTTTCACAGATGTTGATTGGGCAGGATCTAAGGAGGATAGGAGGTCCACTTCAGGGTATTATGTGTTTGTTGGAGGGAATCTAGTCTCATGGAAGAGTAAGAAACATTGTGTTGTCTCCCGATCTAGTGCAGAGTCTGAATATAAAGCGATGGCACAATCCGTATGTGAGATCATGTGGTTTCATCAACTCTTGATGGAAGTCAGTATTAAGACACCAGTCCTAGCAAAACTCTAGTGTGACAACCAGACCGTTCTTCATATTACTTCTAATTCGGTATTCCATGAACAGACTAAGCATATTGAAATAGATTGTCATTTCGTTCATGAGAAAATACAATTCGGATTGATTTCTACAGGATATGTGAAGAATGGAGAACAATTTGGTGATATCTTCACAAAGGCCCTAAGTGGGGACCGAGTTAGTTATCTATGTAACAAGTTGGGCATGATTAACCTATCTTCAACTTGGGAGATGTTATAGCATATATCTACTTTACATATAGAGTTGTAACCTTTTAGGAATCTTGTCATATAGAGTTGTAATCTATTAGGAATGTTAGATCAACTTTTGTATATATATATTCACAATGAATCAATGCAAATCACAAGGAATTCTTTCCTCAAATTCCTCTCTTTGGTTAATCTTCTTTTAGCTCAATCAGTGGCTTTGACATAATTATTGTACTTTGTGCAATCCAAAAATTTTATTCCATTTCTTATTGATTATCTGCGACTTACTTCCTTAGCTCTTAAAGCACTTAGAAGACTTCAAGCTTCTATAGAATTGATTTCAAGAAGGTACTGTTGAGTATCCTAGAAGGAATGTCCAATGGACCTTCCTTTAATAGTTTATTCCATGTTTGTATTTTATTCCTTGTACATTTTTCCTTCATTGCATATCCTATCTTGCTTCCTTTTTTATTGTATTCTTTCCTATATATATATGTAGAGGTTGTATCACTTTATACTCACTCACTCATTCAATCAATAAAAAAGAGTATGCTAACATCGCTTTCGCATGTGGTATCGAGACATGGTTGGTTACGAAGTGAGCCTCTTTTCAAACGAGCCACCTTCCAGCCAGGCCTTCTCCAGACGGACCTTCTCAGACATACCTTCTGCGCGTTGGACTAAGTCCGAACCTTCTCCATTGGACCTTCTCTGTCGAACCTTCTTCGGTTAAGTACATATGTAACAAGCTTGGTTCATATGAGTTATATGCTCGAGCTTGAGGGGGAGTGTTTAGTATCATAAAAGGAACGTCCAATGGACCTTCCTTTAATATTTTCTTCCATGTTTGTATTTTATTCCTTGTACATTTTTCCTTCCTTGCATATCCTATCTTGTTTCCTTTTTTATTGTATTCTCTCCTATATATATACGTAGAGATTGTATCACTTTAAACTCACTCACTCATTCAATCAATAAGAAAAGTATTCTTTTCTTCTATCCTTTCACAAGTACAAAATCATCAAATCTGAGGTAAGTATTTTATGCTCGGTAAAGATTTTGGAATGACTAGCACAAGAAATTAGGATGAAAATCACTTTGTTTCTTCTAATTCATTTTCTACTACTTTAATTCTGAATAGTTTTTGGTAAGTTCTAAAACTTGTATTTATCTCTAAATTGTAGTTTGATTCTAGAAAATATCTTTGAAATGTTTTAAAAGTTGGAAACTCCCCTAATTGGCTACTCATGCTTTAGGAATGATTTGTTATTAATTATAATAATATGGAATATTTTAATTGATCTCTAGAAAGATTTTGATAAGCCAAGATTTTTTTTTTTTTTTTTTTTTTAATACTTCAAGGTATGGATTTTGCATTTCTGAAAATTCTAAATTTAATTGACCTCTAGAAAGATTTTGATAAGCAAAGATTTTTTTTTTAATACTTCAAGGTATGGATTTTTCATTTCTGAAAATTCTAAATTGATGTGATCATTGAAGTCAATACAATACTTCAAGTTAGATATCATATCCAAGATAGTGCATTGTCTAACTTACGTATTATTGGTAATTCTAGTAAATTTTTAGACATGGACATCCATATCTCGATCTATCTACATACAATCAACTTAAATTGTATTGTTACTTTGATGCAGATGGATTTTAAGATACACATTAAAAAAGAGAATTTTTATTAGTTGCAATTAGTGTCAAATTAGGTTTAGTAGTTTGAGTCAAATTATGATTATTAGTTAGAAAGGAATTTCAATTTCAATTAGGATTATCATTTAGAGTGAAATTATAATTCTTTTTGTTAGATTCAAAAGTAGAGGTTTTTGAGTCCTTATTAGGTTATTAGAATTTTAGTATGTTTAGGCTTTCTTAGAGAGAAGCCTATAATATAATAATTAATGTAAAGTCAGAAGCAGTTTTTAGTAATAATATTTCATCTTTTGCAATCTTTGCAACTTCCAATGAGTGAGACTCAGTGACTCTTCTAGAGTGAGACTCTAGAGATTATGAAGTGAATTCTGAGTTTCTACCTATACCCTACTATATATTCTTTCTATTTTTATTATCTAATTTTTCTTATCACATATTTTATCTACATATATTTTGATTTTACCCTCATTCCTTTTTCCCTAAACCCCAAATTAGAAAACCCTTCTTCACCCACATCGCTTGTAGGCAACCTTTCTAGGGTTGTCCTACATCATATCCTCTCTCTCTATCTATCTATTTTTTTGATGGGCAAATCTCTATCTATATATCTCTATCTCTGTCTATCTATGTATCTATCTTTATCTCTCCCTCAACTTTATCATCCTCACAGTGCCATGCATGAGGATAGTGATTTCAATTAGTCATACATAGTGTTACTTCTACTCAATTTTAAATATTGTGTACAAGACAGAATTTTCTAGTCAAACCTACATATCATCCCTTCACACTAAGGGTTAAAACCATTGTAAGACACCATGTTTTCTTTGATAGGTAGATTTTTTGATCGGTAAGAACCATCATGAAGATCAAAATCAAAGAAAAATATGATACCATGTATTTGACTAACCTATATATTATCATTTTACGTTAACAAAGATGACAAAACAATGGCTTTACAAAACTTAGACCAGCTTCCCTCCTCCTTGCTTAATCTTATTCAATGAGAAAATATCTAAGATTGCATGTACAAGTATTATGATGTTAATTAGTCATATAGGCACTTGTAGCTGATTTTTAGATATTGTGTCCAAGACACCAACCATCTCCTTGTTCAACTTATGCATTATCATCCAACTAACAAAAATACCAAGGGTTAAAACCTAACATCAAGTTGTCAGAAACCCAAACATTTCAAAACTCTTTCTCATTATCCCTTTTTCAACAAGAAAGTATCATCCCTCTTAAGTCTTAACCTTCTTCAATGGGAAAGCATCCAAGATGGCTCACATGAGGATAGTGATGCTAATTAGTCATAGTAGTTCTTCTAGTAAACTTTTAGCTATCATATTGGAGACCAGCTCCTCGTTGGTTATCATCTTACACTAAAAAAAAAATAGAATCTCAGGATGAGTTGTCACAAATGAAAACATTTGAAAGTAATTGCTCTTACCAACTTACACAAGCAACCATCAGCTTAAAAAATTCAAAAAGAGAATAGGAAAAGAAGCCCTCAAAATTAGACTAGTACTAGGCTACTGCCATTTAAAGTCAAATCATGCATCAACACAAACTAATACCAAGAGAATTGCCTATCAAAAAAAAAATACCAAGAGAAGTTTTACTTTGTATACACATGTGAGGTTGGCTCAATTCCCCTTGCTCTCATGCTTTCAAAAGTTCCACGTGCGCGATGCATATCCCCCCGCCGTGCATAATAGTTCACCATCAACCCAAACTCTTTTCTAGAAGGCTAATAAACATGAAAAGTTCAAAAAATAAAATAAATTGAAAATTGAAAAAAAAAATAAAAGAATTGGAAGAGCATTCATATGATGAAACATGACAGTGGTTACAGATTTTCTAGAAACAAAAATCCATATATGACACAAGCCTTTGTAGGCATGTCACCCTATTTATATATAGGCAAACCTGCTTCTTTATGTACATAATAGAATATGGTTGTCCGTGTCTATGACCTAGGAGATGCAAGAACATATTCCTATGAGAATGACACCTTGTCCAACCAACTTCATAGAACTAACATGCCCATGAAAGAATCTAGAGTCTGAATGTACCATTATATTTTTAGTTTGCAGCCCTATCATTGTTCACATTAGATCATAAAATAAAGGAAAAATTAAAAAAAAATAACAAAATCTATAGGGATTTCCCATTAGTGTTGCCGTCACTCTTCAGTAAACAAATATTTCAAAGATGTACATGGTAATTAGTATAACACAAGTGGCTAAGAGCTCAACTAAATAACTTTGGCAGCTGAAGAGAAGCATGGTTTTTGGAATATAGACATATCCAGATGAGATATACATTATCAATAGTTTATAAGTTTCAGTCTTCTGCAACTTTCTCCAAAAGAATAATATTTTCTATTGTTTTCCTATTTATAGAAAAGGAGTATCTAGTTTATGTTCTCGGAATACTATTATGGATGTGAAACTTTACCTACAGAAAGAATAAATCACTCAACATACATCTGAGACATTTACACATGCATGTGCTCATGCTAATGCATGGGCAAGCTGCACAAAGAAACAGATACATTATAACAAATACAATATATAGCAACAGTATGTCCTTGTGATCTTACTCAAGTAACCAGACACATATCTCCAGCAATAACAAAAATACAGGCATTATATTAATAGACTTTTTTTCTGTGTCACTCCCTTTCATGAAGCAAACACCCAATCCAAACGCATAGGTTTTTACAGTATATAAATGAATTAACATATGCAAACAAACTCAATAATCAGATTCTTCTCTTCATAACTCAGAGCATTTGTAGATCCATATGCAGGCCAATTGACTTGGATTACTGAAAATGCAACAAAGTCTATTCACTTATAATGAATACCAACAAATAACAAAAAAATACTTAGTTTTACTAAGACTATGTTTGGTTCTAAGGAAATTTAAGGGAAAAAATGGAGAGAACGTCAGGTAAGAAAAAAATTTTTATTTTATTAAGTTTATATGAATTCTATTTTGTTTGGATGTCGATGTAAAAGTTGAGGGAAAAAATTCAATTGCTGAAGAATTCACTTTTCTCAAACTTCCTGATCTTTTCTTAAGGAAAAAAGGGGGGGAAATCTTTTAACATTTTCCCTTCTCTTTCATGAGTCTTTACCAACCTTTTCCATGACATCTCAAGATATAAAAACAATATACTTTAGTATTTTTCTTCTTAGTAATAGAGTTTTATCGTAATAATAGGGACTTCAAGCACCAATCATTTTATCATTTCAGCTCAAATTAACATTGCAATTAAGGTTCTATCTTCATTGTCTATTAGATCTTTCTTCATCCAATGTCAGACTATGGATGAGAAAAGGAAAAGAAACTGAACCAAAGCAGTTCAATGGGTCACAGAAAAAGCATAAACTTTCAAAAAATCCAATGGTGAAAAAAATGAATTCTTCGTTAGCAAGGTAAACAAGAGCTTATAATTCGTCTTCAACCAGAAACAACACAATATAAAAGCACCCACCCACGTTCCCATCCCCATAATTCAATTTTCTCATCAAGCAAACAAAGAATTGGACATTATGAAGTAGTAGTACCTTCTTAATCCTCTCAAAAGCTTGAACCACAGCCTGCCAGTTCTCCGGCTCAGTTTCTAGAACTTTCCGGAAATCCTTCCGGGAACTTTCCCTCTCTTCAAGCCACTTGGACCGATGCTCCACGCCATAGCCTTGAACCCACCTCGCCCTTTCTTCAGCCCTCCCTCGTAGTCTCCTCCCATCATCCAACTTCACAGTCAAGACCCGCCCATGGAACTCCACACCATCAAACTCCTCAGCCTTCATCGCAGAGCCCGACGCCGTTGGGCCGGCATAGATAACAAACCCGAACCCCGCATTCCTTTCGGTGTCATTGTGGCCTTTAATTAGTATCACATTCTTTATCGGCCCGAATTGCCGGAAAAACTCCGCAACCTCATTCTTCTTAACCCAATGCGGAAGGTTGCCCACAAAGATTTTACCCTCTTGTCGGAACTCAATTTCGGGTGAACCATCTGTATCCGAATTACTCGAAACCGTAGCTTCATTGTCATCAATTGTTTCTTGCGGCGGCCGCTGTGGAGGAGGAGGAGGAGGAGGAGGGAGAGTTGGCTGGATAACCATAGTTTGTTGGTGAGATTGGCAGAAATGGTGGGAGAAGTAGTGGAATTCACGAGGTTTTTGAGGGGATTTTTTACAGTTTTAGGAATTGGAGGGGAGGGGTTGAGGGAGGGTTTAAGGGTTTTGGGGCGGCGGAGGTGGGTGGAGGAGTCGGAAAGTTCGTCGGGTTCAGGAGAAATTTTGGAGTTGAAACAAAGAGAAGTGGTGGTGGGGTGAGCTTTCCCGGCGAGGATGCCGGCGGAGAAGGGAGTGGTGTGGGGGCAATGTGGGGAGGACAGAGAGAAAATATCCATCATCCGATGGAGGGAGGGGATGGTTCAGATTTCACTCCGATTTTTGAAATCCTGTTAGCTGCTGCAGCTTATCAATTCATCTACTTCTACTAGGTGAGATACCACCTTTGGATTTTTTATCATTTTTTCATTAAAAAAAATAAATAAGTGAAAAATACCTTCTTCTTTTTTTCAAAACGATTTCTAACTTATTGTTTTTTTTATTTCTATTCACTTCTATGTATTACGTCGTACTTCTTATAAGGATTTAATATGAATTCTTCCCTAAGTTATATAAGGATTCAATCCTAATTATTTCATTTATCATCCTACACTCTTTTTTTATCAAACCATAAAATATTTTTAAACGATTTCGTCTTGTAAAGTCTTTTGAATCATGTATATATAGATTAATCTTAGGTACAAATCAAAAAAAATGGAGATAGTATATTCTGTCAGCGTAATATAGTCGTTTTAAACTTGAGCCCAGGAATCTCTTGATTAAGTCGAGAGAGATCATTACTTGATACCAAATCGTATTATGATCGTACTCCCACATCTTTACTAGAGCTTTCCAATCTATTGTTTTAAAATCATGATATCACTGAGTTATCCTCAAATCTTGCTTTTAAACACCATCTTAATTCTATTTTTGTCACCTTTATATTTTTAATATTTTGTATTGGGTTTTTTTTCCAAAAAAAAAAAATTTGTATGGTTTTTTTGGTCATGTTTTCCCACCTTAATGCTTTTTTTTTTCTCTAGCTTTTAAAAGTTTTTTTGGTCACTTGATCTAAATGAAGTATAAAAGGTAATATATGTTGTTAAAAAAAATTGGATAAAGAAATGAGGAAAAAAATGAATTGATATGTTCATAAAAAAATAGTATATTTTCATTAGGAGACACTCGATTATTTTAGTGTTATGAAGAGATTCACACTTGTGAAGTGCAACTGTGCAATATCAATGCTGCACTTTTTGCCAATTCCTCTATGGTTGGTTTAGCAATGTTATGAAAATTGGCATAATAATAAAATATGAAGAAAAAAAATCATTATATTTACGAAAATATAGAGAAAATACCATGAACAGAAAAAAAAAAAAAAAGCTTCAATATGAAATTGAGAATGATCATAAAGTACAGTGAAATACAAAATTTACCTTAAAATATTGATATTATGAAAATACCAAAACAAAAATGTCCAAACCGCAAGGACAAGCCCCCACACCCCCTTTGGGATCAGTTGTGGTTCTGAAAATGGGCTATCGGCTGACCTCTATTTCTTCTGGCAATATCATAATTTTTTTTTCTCAATTTTTTCTTTACAAAAAGTTACACAAAAACCTTCGAGGTCAAACATAAAATCACAATAAATTAAGTCAGCTCGATATCGTTGTTGAAACAATGACTTTCAATGTTGATGTTTGTTCCTCCCAACGAAAAACTGGTTAGAATTTGGGGTTATTAATCCACAAATGCTTATAATTATTAAGGTAGAGCCAACTCTCTTTTGCTAGTGTTAAAGAAATTAGGGTTCAGTTATAAAAACATTTTGCGTATACGAGCATTTATCTTAGATTAAATTCGATTTTATTTATTTGAAATTTGAGTTTTCATGCAATAAAACGTCATATAGATTAAAATTTTTATAAGAAAAAACTCCAAATCTCTTGAAATGCGAGCAGAGCTTTTCTGGTGAACCATGAAGGAAATTATCAAAATAGAAGACTGCAACAAGATAATTTCCTAAGCCAAGTTTGAAAAGAGTTTAACCTTGGCTCATGTTTATTCTCATTAATTGTGCAAGATTGGAAGAATTTTTATTCAACTTAAATTATTTATTTTTATTTTTAAGAAAAAAAAAATCAGTAATTATAGCTTTCTTTGAAGGTTAACACCAGGAAATACGTGACTAGAAAATAAAAAAATAAGACAACTAAAATGATGAAAAAATAGAGATAAAAAAATGGTATATTATGTTCCGAAACAAAGAAGTCAATAGGGTTATAATGTCATGTGTGGTCTTAAAGCTTACAATAAAATTGATCTTCTTTTTTCACCCAACCATATAAATAGTTTATTTTATCTATATTACACCTCAAATTTGATCCTGATCCATAGAAGAATGCCATGTCTTCCAATTCTTTTGAACTTTCGAAAATATAAAACAATTTCATAAGACTCAAACTTTTTAAGATTATAACATATTTCTCATCAACATTAAATCACAAAAATAAAAAAGGAAATGCAAAATATAATGGTTATGGCAGAGAATCGATTAAGTTGAAAATGATAGGCAGCAAAAGTGATTTCCTCATATTTGTAAATCAGGTTTAAATTCAAAATAGGCTTTACTAATTATTAATTACTTTTGCTAATCCATATCTAGACATTAAAAGTCCTGGGCTTTCATTCCATAATAAACGATGGATCATGCTGCTGCACATACTTATTTTTATGTCCAGGCCAGCTTGAACTCGACTAATCACTAGGGAGACTGAAGGTTTATGGTCGGATAAAACTTTAATGACCTTGAAGAGACTCGAACTAACTAGCATTGGCGTCCTTCAGCATATACTCATTTGAGTCCTGCTATTTTTTATCATTTATGTCCAGGAAGTGAATCTCCAACTAATTGAGAAGAGAAGCATAGGGCTATTTGGTTTCCTGATTTTGAAAACACCATTTCGAGGCCTGTTTGTTTACGATTTTTGAAAACTGTTTTTTGTTTTGAAAAAACAAAAAGAACAAAAAAACACAACCACGGAAATCATTTTGTTACCAGATTTCTGTCCTGAAAAAGCACGGAAAATACTTCAAATAATAAGAAGAGTTTTCAGAGAACACCAAAATGGTGTTTTCTATGTTTTCGAAAACTGTTCTTAAAACAGGAACCAAACAAGCCCTTTGCCCTTGGTATTCTCTAAATGCCATTCTTTGTTCTTTGAATTTTGTCGCCAATGAACTACCAGCTCTGATACCACTTGTTGGGAAAAAACCCCGAGATCAACCTTTGGCAAAATATCAACTAGGATAGAGAAATAAAATAGGAAAAATAAATGACATAAAGATTTATGTGAAAACTCATTTATCGAAGAAAACCATGGACCAATCAAGACAAAAATCCACTATATAATAAATTTGTCTGATTCATGCATTTTCACCGCTCACGCACAAAGAGAAAGCCACCGGCCCGTCTGAGAAAAGGAAATATAAATAGGGAATAACCAAGTGTTTACCACTATCCAAAGATAGGCTATTTATAAATCTATATAAAACCAGAAGAGCCCACCTATTGCTCTTTTCCATGATTTTATAACCTGCCTTACTTCCTCTCCACGTATCAAATGATGTCTCTCTATTGAAGAAGGAATTTGTCTGTTTATAGTAGATCACCAAGATTGATCGCCTCTTCTATTGACCAAGGGCAGCTATCCTTTTTGTGCTTAGCGAGGCATTCTTTTTTATTTCTTGCATTAATGAGGTGGGGTGGCCTCTTGAGGGGACCTACTACTTTCATCATCTCCATGTCGCTTCCCTTGGAATCACGTCTTTGTTACGTATGTGCGTATTTCTAACTTTCTTCTAAAAGTGGGAATCTTTTGAAAGCTTAGTAGGTTGTTTGCCTTCTAATAATCTGTGTTCTCCCAAATTGAAAAAGCCATACCTCATGTAGGTACTCAAAACATTTAGAACTTTTACCAGTACCAAGACTTTCTTTGTCAGCACATGTCGATCATCTTGTGGACTATGGTGCAACTCCACCTGTTTTGCTTTCCTCCGAAGTTCTTCAGCCATCAACATCTTCCCACTACACCTTACGCAAGGTGTGAAACCAGCATGCCGTGTGCAAATATTGGACCCCCACTATATTAACGCGTCATCTTTTCCATGGCCTTCTGGAACATGCCATGAGAATCATAATCTGTTCATCGGCAGAGAATCTAGGTATTCAAATGTTCTTATGTTAGTTTGGGAGTGAAGCCATTTATGACAGGCTCAAGCCTTTTGGACACTTTTTCTTGATGCCCCAGATTGACTCCACACATCCCAACATGTGCACCCTTCTTTGACCACCGAGTGCATTTTCATTTGCTCAGCATTTTTCTCACCCTCTTAAGCGCCTTTTCTTGAGACAGGGATTTTGGTGGTGACTTTTGAATAAATCACCATATCTTTCCCTTAAGTGAAATAGGTTTCATGTGTTGTAGGAGTAGGAAGGAGACCAGATAGGCCTTATTTTATTATCCTCATCAAAGATCACAACTCTAATACCTTCCTCCATGCGCAGTGTATGAAACTACTCCTTCAAGTACAACCGATTTGAAAGACACTTTGTTTGATAAATCTCCTCAAATTTTTCTCAAAGTCCCTTGGCTGTCGAAATCTCGGACACTTTTGTTAGAATATTCTTCACCAAACACAACCTTATGGTACTAACAGCTTTCAAATCTAGCTCCTCCCAATCTTCATCACTTACAATAGACTTAGAAACCTTAGATCTTGCAGAATTTTCACCGAAGGCAGCGTTAGGCTTGCCCTTCAAAGCCTTATGTAACCCAAACTTAATCAATAAATTCTTGACTTGCCTTGCACTTGCCACAAGCCAAAATTGATTCTCCCATCAAATTTCTCAATATCAAACTTCATCGTTGACATTTTTGTCGCCAAGGAACCACCAACTCTGATACCAATTATTGGGAAAAAAACCCCGAGACCAACCTTGGCAAAATATAAACTATAACAAAGAAATAAAATACGAAAATTAAATGACACAAGGATTTACGTGGAAAACTCCTTTACGGGAAAAAAACCAAGGGCCAACCAAATCAAAAATCCACTATGTAATAAATTTGTACAATTACATCAATTTTCACCGCTCACCGCTCACCCCACAAGAAAACCGAGACCAATACAAGTGTTTACCACTATCCAAAGATAGTTACACTATAAATCCCAACTTGAACCCGAGAAAGACCCATCACATGCTCTTTCTCATAATTTTCTCTTCTACCTTACTTTCTTCTCATCTTCTCGGATGATGTATCTACTAAAGAAGCAACTGTCCATTTATAGGCATAATATCAAGGGTTGATTGCCCCTTTTATTGATCAAAGGGCAACTTCCCCTTTCATTAACCAAAGGACAATTGCCATTTTATTTTTCTTGTTAATTAATGAGGTGGGGCCCCCATAGGAGGAGGATCCCTACTCATCAATCCGAAGTCATCCATCCTAGTACTACTCTCGTCAAAACATGCTTACTACTCTCGTCCAATCCGATGGACCTCATAGTGTTTTCTATGTTTTTGAAAACTGTTCTCAAGAACAGTTTTCAAAAAAAGAACCAAACATGCTCTCAGCCCTCAACCCTCCGTGTTCTTTAAATGCTATTCTTTGTTCTCTGAACTTTGAGTTTTCTGTGTTCACCGTGTATTCAGAACAAATAAAAACTTGGAACCTGTGTTTCCTTGTTCTCCTTGTTTTTTCAAAACAAAAAACAGTTTTCAAAAAAACTATGAACAAACAGGCCCATAGGGAACACACTACTGGTTTATGAAGCATTCCCGTAATAATAAACTGCTCAGAAGAAACAGAAACAGCAGCAGTGCGCGGACGATGGGGCTTAAAAGCCCTTCACATCTACATTCTTAAAACATTGGAATAAAAACCTCCGCTTCTAAAACTCAAAGATGAAATAGAAAGGCGAGAATGAGAAGTTCCTATTGACACAATCTTTTCAAAGCTCGTGTATGAGGAAGAAGGTAATGGTTTCAGGTTCAAGATTGGATATAAAAAGGATCATGACATTTATTCCACCATCAGAAATGGCATACATAACTGATAATAAGATTGACGAAAATCCTCCACCAGATTGGTTTAAAATCATACGAACTAAAAAACATTACTTCCAAGTCCACAAAAGCAATATTATCATAATTCAACCAAAAATTCCACGAAATGCATATCCAGGTAATTGAATCCAAATCAAATTGAGAGCTAAATTATATCCCTTTCAAATGGGGTCCCAGATATTATCCATGAAATCAAACACACTAACATTTCTCCGATTTCGAATTCAAAAGTAAACTAGAAGTAACAAACATCAAGGACAAAAACTGCTAACCATCTCATTATCAAACAGTTCATAACAGACTCAACGATCTTTAGTACCTCCTTCCACCAGCGCCGCCACCGCGACCGAACCCGATGGCGGGAGCCACCACCTCCGGCTCAGTCTCAATAACTCCTGGAAGCTCCGCCATTCCTAGAGCTGACAACATGTCGATGGTCTCCTTGTCAACCTTAATCACATCGGTCTTGATTGCCGACTCGTCGGGCACGAAGTCCATGCGGCGCTCGCGCTCCTCCTCTTGAAGCTTCAGAGAGATTCCGCGAACAGGGCCCTTCTGGATCCGCTTCATGAGATGGGTGGAGAATCCAGCGATCTTGTTGCGGAGGCGCTTCGAGGGAATGATGGCGACCTCCTCAAGGATTTTCTTGTTGGTATGAAAATCGAGGGTCATCCGAGAATAGTACCTCTCGATCACTTGGCGAGAGGACTTCTTCACCGTTTTCGTCCGCACTCTTCCCATGTCGCTGCTGTTGCTAGATCTGCAAAACAGGATATAATAAGCTGTTCGAAGCTATCAATTGCTCCACTGAAACCCTACCGGTCCGTTTGTTTGGTAAGAAAATGTAGAAAATCTAGAAACCCTAACTCTCCGTTAGAATCCAATGAAAATCGAAGAATAAACAGAGGAGAAAAATGAAAAAATTACCTTACCGGAGATGAGGATGAGGAGAGCAACGGCGAAAGCGAAACTGAGGTAAGGAAAAGAGAGAGGAGGGAGAGAATGTAACTTTATAGTATGGGGAAGGATTAGGGTTTCTCAAAGCCCTGGGGGCCGGTTCCTCTGCGGAAGGCTCTATCCTTACATAAGGTGGGGAATAGCTAGTGCTTGTCACGTGACTAGAAGTTCAATTGCTAACCGATGTAACTTGGGCTGGGCCGAGCCAGGCTGGGTTTGGTGACATTTTGGATTCAGTGAGAATGGGCTAACTTAAGCCTCCAGTTGCTAGATGGATCCTTGGTAGGATTTATTAGAATTACTTTATAACGTTTAATAAAGTTTTCTTCAAGGAACTTATACTTATGTTTAGCTCTTCGAAAAGTCGAGGGAAAATGCGATAAAAAATATATATATAAAGGAAAAGTAAAAGAAAAAAGTGAAGGAAAATACAAATAGTGTTAAAAGTCAACAGATTATATTCAATAAATTTATTTTAATTCCTAGTCTTATTTTTTCACAACTTTTTTTTCTACTAACCTCTTTTCCTTTAATCAATGATGAATGATTTTTATCCATTTTTGACCTGAAATCTCTACACATATTTCATCATTTTCTTCCTCAATAAAATGATTATTCCACGAGATTTAGGTTTTTTTTTTTTTTGTATTTTAGCCGCCATTTTATGTATTTGCTCACGTCATCGTGGATGCTGCATTTATTTACGCGGGCGCGATTCAAACGAACGTAAGATATCTCATCGAGCAAGAAATCAAATCACCTGGCGCACATGCTATAAAATTATAATTCATGTATTATAATAATAATGCATATCAAATGCTTAGCCTCAACTATTAAACGTATGTGCTGTCTAATCATTATATTATTAATCCGGATGTTGTTTTATTCTTTATGATTTTTATCGATTTTGATTATATGTTTCTATCAATATATTGTTAGTTTAAATTAATAAAAAATATTTTTCTCTTCAAAAAAATAATAATTTTATTTTAATTCATGAATATGAAAATTTAAATAATAAATAATTTGTAGCCATATGAGTTCATAATCTATTTGTAGTCATTAAAGAGTTTTTTTTTTTTTTTTTTTTTGAAAGGACGCCATTAAAGAGTTATTGACAAGAGATTAGGAAGTGAAGCTAGAGGATGTTTATAAAGAGCAAAATCGGACTACTGATTATTTAGCATCAATGTCAAATGATTATTTAGCATCAATGTCAAATGATACATGATCTATCATGATCATGGTGTCCAATTATATCGAGAAGCTCCCGTTCAAATTAAGCAAAATTTGTGGGAGGATAGGGTGGGTATTGAGTGGGCAAGAAGAGTTGCTATGAACTAAGGTAAAACCTATATTCTCTTATTGTTAGGTTTTTGGTGGTGTTCCCCTTTTTTGAATAAAAATAATAATAAACAATGATTTTCATTAAATATTTTTATAAAAATAACCAAACAAAAATAATAATTCAAACTTCTAAATAATTTTAATCATATATATATATGATTTTCATTAAATATTTTATGAAAAGCCTATAGTTAAGGCTTAATACATACACTATATAGACGGATATATTATAAGATTTTTTTCTTCAATTTTCAATATATTATATTTAAATATTATTCATATATTTAATAATATCAAATGTGACGGTATATATTAAAATTTTGAATTTTCTTCAATTTTTAATACATTTTATATTTAAATATTATTCATATCTTTATTCAATATTAAATAAAAGAGAAAGTAGATATCAAATTATCAATTGAAAATAACTGCATATCCATCAAGTATAATTAGTATTCATGATTCGTGCTACTTCCCTAAAAAAAATACCATGACATGTCACACTTACTACGATAACTACCAATATATTACCATACACTATAATAATGACAAGATATCGACAAATCTTAATTATTTTTTCAAGGCAACCCTAATCACGGATACCCAAACATCACTTACTAATGTCTAATTATTTCTGGAATTGTACTCGATACATACTTTTCCCATTTTTAAATATTAATATATATTTTTTAAATTATAAAATAAATATTATTGGGTTTTTCTATTATGTACTTTAAATTTTTTAAAAATATTTTAAAATTTTAATAAATTTAAATTATATTTATGTAAATTAAAGTTTAATAAATAAAAAAATATTTTCTATTATGTATTAAAATTTTATTAAAATATTAATATTTTAATAAAATATTAGCAACCCGGTTCAATCATCGTTTCAACCATTGAATCGTAAACCGATAACTTTTATTTACAACCCACCAAAAAAATAAAAGGGGGAATGAATCGATACTTTCTACTCGAGTTCTATCATGTTCCATTTACATTTACATTACAATCTACAACCCACCAAAAAAAGAAAAGGGGACTGCTATTCATTTGATGAAGGGGGAATTCAATAGGGGATAGAGATCAGCATAAAAGAGATTTTTGTCATTTGTGGATCATATATATATATATATAAATAACCGTGGGTGCCTAAGCTATTTTATGTGCACCTCAACTAATTCTAAGATACCCTGAAATTTATAATTAGAAAAATCATTTAGTAGTTCTAAAAGGACTTGAACTAATGACCATTGAAAAGCAAATCCGAGGTCATGACTCATACCAATTGAACTACCCCTCAAAGTTATATCCACATTAGGTAAATTATTTTTTTTTTTCTCCATAAAAGAGCCTTGCTTAATAGAAACATGAACTCCCTAGAAATTGAAACACTTTTTTTTCTTTCTTTAGCATTGTATAACCACCCCCATCCTTCATATCACTTGAAATGTAACAAACATCAAACACTATTTTGGGTAGGGGTGGACAAAAAAACCTAAAAAATCGAATCGATCGAAAAATCAAGCCATAAAATAGGTTAATCGAATCGAACAAAGGGTTTCGTCTGCTTTTATACACCAAGCCAGCTTTTGTGCTTTCAATTTATAAAATATAAAACTCGTAATTTAGATCAACCAACTAAATATATATATATATATATATATATATATATATATATATATATATATATATATATATATATATATATATATATATATATATATATATATATATAAAATAGGTTTCCCTACTTGTGTAAGTTGTGACTTTTCAACTTTTATCCTTCACTTCTATTTTTTATCTTTAAACCAAGTTTTTACCATTTTCCTCCAAACTAAATTATATAGGTTGTAATTGCTTTTGATTGGTTTCTTTTTCTATTTAAATTGTTAAAACATGTGATTGATTAAAAAACCGTGATTAAATTATCTAATCTCATGCGTTTCATATATTATTTGTGGATGTATTATAAATGTACAAGTATCATGAGATTGTAATTGAATAGATTGTATTCAATTTTTTTTTCTTTGTATTTATTTTATTATATTTATAATAATTATTGTAATTTGAACTTTAATTTTTCATCAATCATCACATAATCCAAAAGGTCTTGATAAACTATCGAAGCAGACAACTAACTTGCAAAACTAAACTCGAGCTGATTAGAAATATGGGAGGTCATTCTTCTTCCAAAACAATCAACTAATGTATGTTAGTAAGCTAACCAACTCATTTTCAAAATTACATCAAAATCCTAAGATTCCGAAGCACTACTTTGTCTATAGTGGCATCAAATCAAAATTCACACCAATAAATAATACTATTACAAAAGAGTGTGCTTGCTTTTACATCAAACCATAATCGCGATCGATCTAATAGCGCCTACATCAAGGTTCTTATCGAATTATTTTGAAAACAAATTTACAATTGTTTCCAATGGGAGTAACAACCAAGCCATGATTTCATTTCATTGAAACATGCAAGTATTAAACCATTAGGCACCGCGATTTTAATTTTGTAAAACTTGTATCGCTTCTATCGAACACCATGGCTGTAAAACTCCTAAACTGACAATAAAAGAGACAAGAAGTAACTTATTGTAGAGGTCTGAATGATGTAAATGGCAGAAGATTAGAATGTAAAACATCTTGACGCTATTTAAGTATATGAAAAATTTTCGAAAATTGCACTCCAGCGCCTAAGGAATAGTGATTTTTCTTATTTTGTCCGGATTATGGTTGCAAAGAATTTTAAGAAATTCTCGCTCCTATGACTTTGAACCCGATATTTAGAAGAGAATTGGCATTTAGTTGGTCAGCGATTTCCTGACTAAAATTTGGAGTCATAATGATATTTTTCGAAATCGCCTCAAAATACTAAAACGTCCTGAATAATCATAGTTCACCAAACTAAACGGAAGCAACGCAATCGCTTCTGATATTTGCGCGATCCGCCAACGTAATTTAGGTAATACGCTATCGTCCTACTTCCGATTTTAAACATTTTAAACCGATTTCTAGCGATTTCAAAGCCTAATCCACCATAAGCGGATTTAATTGTAATATTTCATGGTCAATTTGAAGTTTAGACGACCATAGAATATTTTGACGTTTAATCAAGATAAAGCAAATTAAGACAAAAAGGAATAAAAACTGACAAATTCGAGATATTTTCTCATGCAGAGCCAATCAAAACAATTCTTAAGGGCTGTTAGTATTCACGACTCATTAGAATGGACCACGAGGTTCATGGGCTCAAACGCACAAAAATGTTTCGACGTAAGAATATGTTAAAATGGAGCACCAAATGAGAATTGTGCTTAAACGTTAAAATAATAAAATGAGAAAACAAAAGTCAAACATTCATTCGGGTCTTCAAAAGGTTAGGTTCACGTAGGAGGGAAAGGAAAAGGGCAAGGAGAGAAAAGAGAGGAAGAAGAGAGAAAGGGTTAAAATGATGAAGAAGGTGGAGATGTGGATTTTCTTTCTTCTCCTCTGCCTTCTGCCGCTTCTGCTGCTGAGAGTGCGGAGAGAAACAAAAGAAACTGCAATGCGTAGTTTTTAATTGCTGAGCCGATTTTTATGTTTTCATGCCTAATGCCGATTTTGCATTGACATAGACTATGATTTGAGGATGAATGATGATGCTTTTAATAGAAATTCGAGAAAAGAAAATGGATTAGGTTAGGTTTGAAAATCATGAATGAATGGTTAGGTTTGATGTTTTTCATGTCTAATATCTTCGAATTTTCCAGACACGTTAAATCACAGATGGCTATTTAATTGCGCCGATTTCGACATCAATCGGTACGAAACTGACAGTTGTAGCTGAAGAAAAATATGAATCAAGCAGGATTGATAAGTGAATTTGTGCGTGATATGTTGAATTGGGTATAAGGCATCGACGGAATGCTTAGAGCTAAAAAAAGTGGAAGGTAAACACATTCTCGGTCATTTTCTCGCGCGCCTAGGTACGTGAAATGCCCCGTTTTTCTCGTTTTCAATTCAACTTTCGTGATTTCTACTATAACTCGCTTCATTTCGCATCTGATTTATTTATCCAAAATGATGGGTAAAATAGACCTCTAGGGGAAAAATTTATTTGAAGGAAGTGGCGTGCAAATTGTAACCTCTAAAGTGCCCAAAATTTATTCAAAGAGCATGTAGTTTCACTCACTGTTCCTTGGTACAGAAATGCTTTGTTTTCCTGTTTCTGACCATTTGTCGATTTTCACCATAACTTGCCTATTTCTGATCCGATTGAGTGATTCAAGTTTCTGGTTAAATAGACTTCTAAGGGAAAAATCTTAAGGAAGTTTACAAATTGTAATCCCAAAGTGCCAGAAAATTTGTCAAAGTGAGCCATGTGCGACTCGCTCGCCATCTAGATGTAAAACACAATAACTTGTGTTATGTGGTTGAGGGCTTTAGAGAATAGAATTTAAGTTGAAAATTTAAAGAGATGTCATTGGATATATAAAGGACTGGATCTGAGAGTTTCATAAATTTTGAAGACCGTTTGAATAATTTTTGAGTCATAAAGTCTATAGAGTATTGTTGGAAAAGGCCACAATACGAATGGAAGCTTTAGCGCTTATGTAATTTGTTCATTTGGCTTTAAATGAATGTGTGTGTGGATTCAATGGAAGCACAGCGGTTGTGGCTTGAAAAAGGTGAAAAGGATTATCGACTGGAAGCCGGAAAAGCTGGATCGAGCGGAACGGCAGGAGTGTAAAATGATGTTTTCTTGCAAATTGGAGTTTAAAAGTGAACGATTCCTGATGTTAAAATGAAAAGTTTAATGTAAATGTTATATTGCCTAAATGAAAAGTTTTGATGTAAAATGAAAATTTTAATGTACATGTTTATCTTGTACCAATATATATATTTCTTATACTTAAATTTTATATATGTATGCATATGTGTTAAGGTATTATGAAAGTTTAAAATGTGTAAAGAATGCATATGTATAGTTTGCATATATATATATATATATATATATATATATATATATATATATATATATATATATATAAGGAGTTTTCAGAAGAGTAAAGTAAAGGATTTAAGTGGATTTATAAATTTATTTTGATAAATGTTTTGACTGGCTTGCTACTCCTAACCCTATAATGATCGTTATGACTGAGTATCGTCGAGCAGACTTTTAAGCCAGCAGGAAGGATTTGCAGGTAGTTATAGGTTACTAACTGAGGAGGAAATAAAGTGTGGTTCGTAGCATTATCCTTACACGCGATGTTAAGGATCAGAACCCAGTAAAGCGTGAGTTTCTCCGCAGCCGTAGTGGTTATGACTGGAATGACTGTCTTTCACCGTCAAGCATCTAAATCTGCTCGCGTGTTTATTCCCCGCTCACCGAAAGAAAGAAAGAAAAGAAAGAAAGAAATAAAGAAAGAAAGTTTACGGTAATAAATGTTTAAAGCATAAAATGGATTTTAAACGCATAAAGATTTATCAAAAAGAAAGTTTAAGGCATAAATGTTTATGTATAAATGGATTTAATTGTATAAGTATGTATTATTTTGGTATATAATTCAAAATGTTATTTTAATGAAAATGTGCACTCAATCGTATCTCTTTGCCATTCTTTTCTGCTGCTTTCAAAACATTTTCGCGACCTACAAGCACAGCGCGCGATAGAGGTCACTCTCAGGCAAAGGAGACGAGCCATTGATGACGTAAGATCCGTGGATTTCATTGTATATATAATTTCAGATATCGCTCATGCTACTATTTGTTACGCATATATGTATATGTATAAAGTTGAAAAGCGAACTACGCTGATCCTCGCGGACGAGGTATCGTAGCGTCGGTTGGCCCCGCCGCCCCCAAATGTTTTGATAAAATGTGCACTCGAATTCTAAGTAGGTTTGAATGTTTTGATGATTCAAGTAAACAAATGTATATGTATGTATATCAGGTTTGATTAGCCAGCGACGGTGTTCTACTATAAGTAAAATTGAAGTTTATAAGTGTTTTTAAATGCTTTTATCGTGTTTTGTAAATTTGGGAAAGTCCAAAACAGAGCAAACTTCGCCAATTTTTCTCGAAAAATCCAAGTCATTTGAAAAACAAAAGAAAAGAAAAGAAAAAATTATCACTTCGCTCCGCATTATTTTCTAAAGATACGTTAAGGATCAGAAGTGGGTTCGCTCCACTGACGATTTTTTGACTGCTTTAAGGAAAAGCTTTCTATATCCATCGGAAGGCTTTAGGTCACCTCGGTTCATGTATAGCTTAATCCGGCCTGATCCTTCAAAGTTGAAACTTGAAACTATTACCCTCCATAATAACCCAATAAGAATGTGCTTGGGAGAGCATATTTACAGTTTATTTGAGTTTATCTTCTTATATAAGTACTTTTAACAAAAATTATAAGTGTTTGGAAAACTTATAAAAATAACTTATGACCCTCTACAAGCTCATTTTAGCTTATTTCAATAAGCTTTATGGAGAAGCTTATAAAAAAAAGTTTATGACAAAAGCCTAAAATTAATCATTTTAATGACAAAAATGTCATTCTAACCAATTATGTAAAAAAAAATAGGAAAAAAGTTCTGAAAATAGAAAATAAATTCTAAATTTTTTTTAAAAATTGAAAATATAAAAATCAAAAAATTACGGTAGTAACAGCAGAATCTTTTGAAATTTTATGTAAAAATAGGAAAAAAAATTCGAAAAATTATGTACAAAAATAGGTAAACTTTTTGAAAAAATGATGTAAAATATAGTGAAAAAATAATGAAAAAAAAACAAATTCTGAAAATTTATGTAAAAATAGGTAAATTTTTTGAAAATTTATGTAAAAAGAAAATTTTTTAAAATTTATGTAAATATGGGGAAAAAATTCTGAAAAATAATGGAAAAATAGAAAACAAATTTCGAAACTAACATTATTTTTTTGTAATGTAAGTATTAAACCATCGGTCAAAACCTCACGATTTGTGAATTTTGCAAAACTTACATTACATTGTCCCCACTTAACCTCACGTTTTTAAAATATTAATATCCTTTATATTAATTTTAAAAACTTTGATCCAATTTTTTCTCAACTTTTTTTTAGTTAGTTTTTTTTCTTTTAGTAATAAGGGGTGATTTTTTTGGTGATTCTTGGCCTGAAATCACCCCTTTACACATCTTTCCATCTTTTTCTTTCTCAATAAAGTCGTCATTCCACATATATTTAGGTTTTAATTTGTTTTTTTGTGATTTACTCGTCGTCTTAAGTATTAACGCTATCAAGTATGCACGCTACGTCATTGTCTGGGCGAAAGCGGGTGGTTTATCATCCATATTTTGGTTTCGCCATCGAATGCGACATTTATTCGCTGAAATGATTCAACGAGCAAAAAATATAAGATCAAAAACAAGAAATCAAATCAATGGACGTCCACTGGCGTCGCGTGGTCGAAATACAGTATTCTACCACACTAAGAATATCAAATGCAGAGGTTCCGTAGTCTCCGAATTCTCGTATCACTGGATCGCTCTGGGCATTCCCGCCACTACCAAATAACTACAACATGCAAAACAAACAAGAAGGCAACGGTGGTGTTTCGTCGTCCCTCCGATGGCAAAGTTAGCTCTTTCGGCATCGAGCGCTAAAACCGGTGAAGGCTATCTCAATCGCAATGTCATACCTTCCGTCGGTGTGATTTTTTTCTCTTTTGCGTGAGTGGCAACGGGATCCACCTTCTATGAAAGAATGGACGATTTCTTCCCATAAAGATAGGGAAGGTGGCTCATTTCCCCGAAGAATGACTTATTCTTCTTTTATGTAATCGCTTTGTGACGCCCGAAACCCGGAGTCCGTTGACCACCACACCACGGACACAAGGCGGATGCTCCAAGTTATCCGACGCCACTTCCAAATCGGCGTAGCCCCCTTTCAGACTCCGGCAGCTCTACCCAAATACGCACTCCGCAACACCGTCCCAAACAAATTCAATATATGCAATATATATCCAATACGGCCACTACCAATAACAAGACTCAACATACATGCCAACTATGAATCCAACTATATACCCAATGGGGCTACAAAGAGTTAATATGTTTTTACTTTATACAATACACAATAATAAACTTAAAAGTTCTAATACATGTATACATCAAAGCCAATCCTGGGCTTTCTTCTCTAATCCCTAGCCTCTAGGACGAGCCGTCCCTCAAGACGCCTCCCCTCGACTTGTAAAATAAAAGGGGGTCCCATGACTGGGTGAGCTAGTGTCGCAGAGATCCGCCCCTGCCGGGCTACTCACCACTCCAAGTGCAAGGCAATGTTCCAAAGAAACACACACACTAAGCAAAATGCATGATCCTACTTGAATGTTTACATGACTAACTTAGATCCGTGAGCTCTCATCGACTCCTCTCACACTCGCCTAAGTCTCGTGATGAGAATTTATTATTTTATTTGCTCAAAGGGACAACTCCGATGCTAGAATATATCAATTGGCCGTCCGACGATTGATATTTTAAGGTGTGGACTACCCTCCGATAATTAACATTTTTAGATCTACCCTCCGAACTCATCTTTTCTGCACTTATACCATACACTAACTCCTATAGTCCTAGAATGTTCCAGTGCATATAGAATGCATGTATGCCAATTCCAATACAGTTTAATCCACATGCAAATATATAAATATGAATATATTCACATAAAAATTAAATCACACACATGTTATGTAATTATCATATCAAACATCAAAATTAGCTCACTTGGGCTAATGATCAAACACAAGTAATTCGATTCGAATTACTTAACCAAACACATATTTTCACGAAATTACATTTTCGTGTCACTATTCCTAGGAACAAGAAACCCTAGGTTTACTTCGCCCAATACTCAAATAAATCACTGGTCTACATTGTGAACCCATATTTCTCTGCCATTCTCGGCCTCAATCAAACCAATACGTGATTTACACATGAATGCACACTCAAAACAACCCAACAGTTCGTGGGAGGCAAATAATGACCGCCTCCATTTTCAAAATTTTATCAATTCGGTCCCAAGTTTTGGGACCGATCCAACGGCCCCTCACACCCTCATTCAACCGAAACATTAGTAAAACACTTAAAATGAGAATAAAACTCAAGTAGGGAGAAACCCCTACCTTCGAGCTCATATATCAAAAACCCAACCCGAGTCCACATCGAACTCCGGCCTCCGCTGCAGAACGCTTTTTCTCTTTCGCCTCGAAGACCGCCGACAATGATCTCCCGATATTCTAGAGAAGCACCTCTCTAAAAGCTCTCAAAATGGAGCTAATGTAAGAGAAAATCATCTCACGTTTCGCTTTCGGGGCTTAATGGAAGAGAAGAAGAACTATTCCCTATTTTCGTCCTTAAATGACTTAAAAATCAAATCCCATAACCGACCATTACGCCCTTTACCGTAATTGATATTCGGCACTATCTCGGCCCTCCATTTTCATCATTTACTCATACCCACTTATGGTGTTATGAGAGTACGTGCTATATGTGACTTTCATCGCATCGAATTCATTTTACGCAAGACCAAGCGCGACGCTCGAAAAACGCGGCCACCCGACCGTCTCGAATATTACGAAATTTTACATGCTAACTAGATTTCGCGAGACGATTCCAACGGTGGAACTGCTTGGCCATCCGGGAGATCTAGATGAATTAATGATAATTTAACCGAAATTACAATTTGTAATCGAAATTACGATTTTGGTTCTTTTATTCCGAAATTGAATTTCTTTGCCCATACCTTTCCGAACGGGCCGCTTGTTGGGAGTGCCTCATTCCATTGAGAAGGTGACTGATTCTGGGAGAACATATACTTAGATCATGCAGGAGCCGCTACGCTTCGCTGCAGTCGACGGAAAGGAAGCATCCAAGTGAAGAGGCATCCGGGCACTAGGGCGCATTGGGAAAGGAGGCATCCGAGGTGAGAGGTATCCGGGCACCAGGGCGCATCGGGAAAGGAGGCATCCGGGGTGAGAGGTGCCCGGGCACCCGGGCGGAGAGTCGCCGGCCCTCCTAGGCCTATTCACCATCCCCGCCGCCGGCTAGTGGCCTAGTTCCATCGAGGCCCTCGGCCGGGCCGCTGGCTAAGGGGAATCGAGCCCGCCACGTACCCATTAATGCCCCCCTTTTTCCCGTCAGGAGGGTAATCGTCCCTGCTGGAAAAAGAACAAGTTTGACCGTCACATCATGGGGAACACACCATCAATGTCGCTGATTTTCAATGTGAATTTTGTAACTTTTTTTTAAACCGCATTAGATGCTTTATGGTCGCTTGAGCAATCCCGAGACCGGGAGGTCGCCATGCAGATAGAGGGTGAGGAGGTTCGTTGTCCCAATTAGTTATCCAATGCCCAGCCGTAGGAAGAAGATTCAATGGCTGCTCGGCACCCGTAATTTGGGATCATGACGAAGGATGACTGGGTGGACGATCGTTGGAAGGCAGCCCAAGCATGGATCGGCTAGAAACTCATGGTTTGAGCGAGTCGGAATTAGCCCTGGGTCTTTAGGTGGTTCAAAACTCGAATGTGGAACTAAGACTCCCCATGCCGAACCCGCTGGATCTCTCTAAGCTTCCACTTCTTTCAAATTTCCATCACAATCTTTTCCTTCTTCTTAGCCTCTATCGCAGCTTCTTTTAGCCTCATCTCTATCTTTTCCTCTTTCTTAGCCTCTACAGCAAGTCTGCCAGACGGAGGCTGCTTGTTTTTCTTTTCAGATGCTTCAGTGTATTGTAAGTCTCCGCATGTTAGTCGGGATCTATTGTGAATATGGTTGTTGCGGACAAGCATCCCTATGTAATGCCGAACACCTTCTTGGTGCAATTAATAAAATCGCAGTTTTTTAACGGCTTAATGTCTTATTGCACTCGTATGACGATGGGATGGTTTCTTGCCCAATCAGTGCTCCGGCCGAACAAGCTATATAACTTGTTAACTGCCTGTCAGGCCTAATTCGCCAAGAGAAGGCCCCCGGGTCGCCCAATCTTTGTCTATTGTACCCGAATGCGGCGGGCGCCGTGATGGTTGAAATCCCCGGACAAATGTTTAGTCATCGGTGCATTAAATGCGACTGCAAGCCCTAGGCGTCGGTATATATAGATAGACATCATTAAGTCGTACTCTTTTCCTTTCTTTGTTGTTTTGGGTTTATCTTTTTCCCTCTTTGCGACCATCCGCTGCGAATAGGCCGATGTAACCTTGCATTCGTTCGCAGGCCATTGTTGCAAGCACTCGCGCACTTCATTTCTCAAGTAACCATCGCGCCCTTTGCACAAATGCTCTTCGGATCGTGGTGAGTTAATCAAGTTTCCTACTGTGTGCCCCTAGCCGGGAGGAGACACATGGTTTGAAATTTATTCAAATGAGTGGTCCTTTCGCCTCCCAGCTCTTCGTGGTATGCTCTCGTACTAATCAATGGGTATATGGCTAGAGTCTAATATTCCATTTTCTTTCTCCATTTTGATCTCGCTTGTAGAATGGCGAGGGTCGAAGAAACTTCCACGAGTGGTCGCCCGGGCGGCGCCTTCGGCTACGCTGCAAGTGTATCACCCTCGTCGCTCAACGGGCGGAGGAGTTTCACGCTGCCCGCAGTGCCCAATAATATTGACCTCCGCTGATGGACGTGACGCACGAGTCTACTCCGGTGGAGAACATAATGATGTGTTTTTTACCCGGGAGCACCTTGTAGCTGGGCTACGCTCGCCAAACTCTAGTCAAGCGCTTTGCATTTCATCCGCGCCCGTTTTATCCACCCCAACGTCATTCGTATTTTGATCGAATGCTGCTTATTGAACCATCGACCTCACATTGGTCGAGCTATGTATAATTTATTTTCTGAGAATAGGGCAGTGCACGGATGTCTATGCGTCGGGCTCGAACCCCGACTCCTGCTGTCAGCACCAGCCCCCGACCACCCAAGACTGTAGAGGCAAAAGCATGCTCGCTAGTGAGGGACCCTGGGACGAGGTCCCTGCCTCCCGGGCCTCCGCTTATCAATCTGGCCTCGCCTTTTCCAGTGTGTGGCTCTGCTAGACCCGTCCGATGGCCCTTTCCTGGACATTAAGCAGCTGATCTGATCAAACATCCTAAAGTTACTCAGCGTAGGAAGGCTCACAGGTAGGTCGGTGAACTCGGGTGGAAGGTCAGCCTCAGGTACCCGCGGCCATCAGATTTTCGAAAGGTGAGAGTCACTACAAGGTCTCTTTAGACTCCGTGATAATACATTGGTCGTGAGGCGCAACCCGCCCTTGCCACCCTCCTGGGCCATTCCCCGAATACGCTTTCTGGACATTGCGTGGCGGAGCATTTCGTCATTGCCGACCTACAAAGTTCGATTTTAAGCAAATCCGTCCCTCCGTGGACCGCCCATTAATCGAGGCATTAAGTCGTGTGGTGCCGGAGCGCACGGCCCGCTAACTTCCCTGCCGGTGACTCTTGGGCCGCCCATCTCGTTCCTGCAACGGAGAACTGTGAGCAGCCGTCCCGAACGGTTCCCTCTGCCTGAGAGAGTGGTCGGATCTGCCCCCCGAGTGATAAAGATTAAATGGAAAGGGGTAGCCGAGCGACGGAACGCGCCTAGGTCCAAGGGGGAGGATTTCTTGCTCTCGGGCTAGTGCCGAAACACGAGGATTTCCGTGGATTCGGAGGAGAGAACGGGAGGAAAGGATGACGCGGTTGCTAGATCGTTACGCCACCCACAAAGAGGGAAGCGATTAACCGAAGTTCCGACAAAGGAATTTGATACTCTACCCCCGCCTAGCCGCGGACCCAGTCAGCCCGTTGTCGAGGGAGATCGAAGGTGCAAAGCCATTATCATCCCCGCCTCCACCGGGGCCCACAGGATCAAACGGAGCCGTGGGGCTCCACCTGATGAGCCTCGGCGAGGCCGAACCGTTCCGAGTGCACTTCGTGTGATCCCCGAACGTGACGAGGGCCCACTCTTAGCAAAGCTGAAGTTTATGCGCCTAGCCGCTGTCCCACATTGCCAAAGCGGATTATAACCAACTGTTATGTTCCTCCGCGGGGGCCGGAGCCTCCGAGAATGGAAGTATTGGCTCCCGGGGCAGACGAGGTGAAGTATATCTTACGCCGTTGGGAGCCTTTCCATTGTGGAGAGTCTGTGGCTGATCGACTAAACAATTTGTATCCGCATATGTTTTGATGTCGGTAGTCGCGTCGTGGCATGGGTCTTGGCGACTACTCGGTGCTCCCCGCAACGACTCCGAAGGAGGACATCCACGAATTATCGACGACGGATAGGTGAAGCCCGAACCAGAATCACGTTTAGTCGACCGAACTCGGTAAGATAGCGAAGCTTCGTTATGTGACATTACCGCCAATGCTTCGACTTCCGTGTTTTAATGGCTTCTTTGCGTGCCATCACCGCGACCGAACATGGCGCTTCAAAGATCAATGAGCTCGAGCTCCGGCCACGAGATGCCGAATACGCGATTATATGTGCAATGAATGGCCGAAAGGGAGATGCCGTAGTGCTTCACAAAAGGAGTGCGCCAAGTCATGTCAGTCGCATGAGTCGAGGCTAAGGAATCTACCGGAAGAGTCGCCTCGCAGGTTGAGAGGGATAAACGCCGCTTCCAGGCAACGAACGATGGCCAAGTTGGATTGAAGGGCCGCACACCCGAACACATGGATTCCGAGCTTACCCGAAAGGTTCAACGGCCTAGTGGTTGAAAGCGCCGTCAGTGGGCGGAGTCCGAGCGTGAAGCTGCTCAGAAGGCATTGTCCCTGGCGGGCGAGGCTTGTACTAAGGCGGAGGAAGAAAATAGCTGCTTGATGGATGAGCTGCCTCTTTGATTTGGAGCTGGGACCATAAAGGATGATTGCCGCCTCCAAAAGGCCACTGGGGAGGGAGCTGGCTTGAAGCCGAGTTCAGCGTAAGCGGCGTACACACTATTCAACTATGTATTAAGGTTACTGTGAGCTTTACACACAAATATATGGGAGCAAACCCTCAGATCCCGAGGAATGCCGCATCCTTCGGGTCCCTGCTTACCTGAGTTTTGCTAACCCCGTTGGCCCCCCTAGCACCTCAGCCTCCCGTCGGCCAGCTCCGATCCACCATCAAGTGGCGGAGGCGCCTGAGAATAGCCCGACCGCCGTCGGAGAGGAGGAGACTCTTCCGATGGGTCTCCCGGCTTCGTCGGACGGCGGGGTTAAGGATGTCGCTACTAATTAGGACTTTAGTGCTTTTCGAGACGAGACTTGAATTATTCATTGTTTCTACATTAAACAATTTACATCCCTTTTTGTTTCTTTGTTACTTTTTGTTTGATACCTTGTCAGATGCTTTGATGTCGCATTGTCTGGTTTGTATATGGGACTCTTTTATATGTGGAGCCTTGGACAAGTAATCAAGCAAAGGTTCCTGGAGCAGGTCATTTAACGCTTCCATATGGGGTTCAACTAGATGTTATCTACGCTGGGCCGGATAGGTCATTTGATCGAACCATCCGGGCTTTCAGATTTGACCAGCTAGATGTTATCTATGCTGGGCCGGACTGAACCATCCGGGCTTTTAGATTTGACCGGCTAGATGTTATCTATGCTGGGCCGGATAGGTCATTGACCGGTGCCATCTCGCTTTTGTGATTTTAATTTTTAGATAAAAGACGGCGCCGGGTCGATATGTCATTTATCAAGGCCATCCGATGCAATAGATTTGGGTGAGGAAGTATTAGTGATGTGTATATAAAATTATTCAAAAATATAAAAGAGCGCCTATTCCGCGCAAGTACATTTGTCAAGTAATAAAGGCCTAATACGCATATCGACCATTGTGTGGGGATGCGGTGCCAAAATTATAGTGCTTCTAATATCCAAACTAACAATTGTGATAGTAAAACAAAATTTAAACTAAACTAATGAAATTTCAAAATGTAACTAATGAAGTTCACAACTAAGGGATACTCTGAAGAGATGATAAAATCTCTAGGGTACTTGGTGCACCGGACAATCCTCTTAGATCTAAGTCAAAATTTACTCTATTGTTCATGAAAATGCTTTCCAAGGCGACTCTTGTCTATCAATATAAGCCTCTCTCAGGCTCAACAACTCACCAACCAACACCTGAAGCCCTTTGCTTCTCAGCTCAACCCCAAGCATTAGAGATGCTTTAAGATCCAAAACACACGCTCCCACTACCTATACTTGCACCATCAAAGTTACTAGGTTGATTCATCTATGTCTGTCTAGTTCTTTACTCCCTTTCTCATCTCCAGTAAAGAACCACTCACCACATTGAGATTTAGCCATAAATCAATATGTAAATAGAAACTGCGTATGAATCAATAGAGGCAAAGTATTCATAAGAAACAATAGAAATGAATGATTAACACAATGCTTCTCATGATGGTAAAACCACAAACAGATTGTTACACAACCAAAGTCCCATAGATTTCAACCACACTTAAAGCATGATAGAAAATTAGATATACATCATAAACTTAGGGATAAAAACATGAGAAAAGAGGAAGAAGAAAAACCATAATTGCACTAAATGGATGTGAGTCTGGATTCCACAAATCTCGCATCTTCCAAATTCAAAAACAACTCCAAAACCTCCTCCTTGGTCCCAAAGTGGATGCAAAAGTCCTTCTCTTTCCAGCCCTAGCCGGGCCCCTCGTCCCTTTCGGGTTTACTCAAAAACCAATATGGGCTCAAAATGGGCTACAAAAAATCCACCCAATGATTCGAACGTCGCCGCACGCGCTGTTTGGCAAATTTGTCGCGCACGCAGCCATAGGCTTTCGCGAACGTTCGCACTGTTATCTCCACGCCACTTTTGCCGCAGCCCCCGTTTTTGCTCCAACTGTAAGCGCCATAACTTTGTCATACGAACTCCATTTAGTGTTCTTGGTACCGTAAGGTTGGAAAGCTCTTTTGAATTGTAGAATCCACATACATATGGATTTGATGTACATAGAGTCATATATATTCCTGAAAACTTCAAAATACAGTAGCCTCTCATGCTGAAGTTAAAAGAAAATGTTTGCTGATTTTCTTCAAGTTTTGGAATCTGCACCCATCGTGGCAACTCCAATTTTGGTGTTCTTGGTATCCCTAGAAAGGATCCTTTGAAGTAATCCATACATATATGCTTCGACAGAATAGGAGCTCATATGATTTCTGAAAATGTCAAAATTCAGTAGCTCTCCTCAGCAGCTGTAGCAGCTTTTTCCAATTCATTCTTGCACAATAAATTCCTCACCAAATGGATGCACCTGATCATGAGGAGCAAACTTTGTGAGCATTATAGGGGCAATTTCTATTAACATAAAACACTAGAAACTAACTAAAGCGAGTAGGGATAAACAGAGTATTTGCAGATACTCATCAATTGACCAAATTAGATGTTGCCCGCATGCCAAATGATGTGTGTCAAGCTTCCACCGCGCCATCCGGCTTCAGATTTGACCATCTAGATGTTAGCGCCCGCGCTACGCCGGATAGGTCGGCTGACCGCCATCCCGGCTTTTAGGATTTGACCAAACTAGATGTTATATATGCCGGGCCTGACAGTCATTCGACCGCGCCATCCGTGCTTTTAGATTTGGACCTGAGTAATGAAAATATGCAAGAGCGCCGTGAGTAGGCAAAATAAAGATATTCTTTTATTGATAATATCTCTCATGTGGTATTTGCATTCACATTCTAGGTACATGGGTTCATTCGTTTCAGATAATAGATCCACCACCTGTCCTGTCAATGGCATAAGGCTTTCCCATTGGTTGGAATTTCCCCAAGTAGCAGTCCTAGCAGATTTTTGAAAACTTTCCTCAAGACCAGATCGCCCGACCGAAACGACCTCAGCGAGGCTTCACCATCCGTTATGCAATTCCGCTGCGGCGCTGGCAGGACGCGCGGATTGTCGCGCCTCGCGCAGCTCATCACTGGCGTTCAACCCCCGCGCCACGATTCCGCATTTTCTCTCGAATTCGTACAGCTGTTCGGATGGTGGGCAGACCAATTTCAGTGGGGATAACGGCTTCCGTCCCGTAGGTGAGCCCAAAAGGAGATGCCGGTTGGCTTTTGGGCAGTGGTTTTGTAGGCCCAAAGCACCCCGAGGAGTTCTTCTACCCATTTCCTCATGAGTCTAACCGCTTTTCAAGGGGCCAACAAAGTTTTGTCTAGCTTCTTCGCTAGCCGCTCCGAGGATACCGAGGGGTAGAGTACAAATTTTTAATCTTCAATTCCTTGCAAAGTCCCTAGACCTCTCAATACAACCGTGGCTCCATTATCTGATTACACATTGATCTTTGGGATGCGAACCGACGTGACAATGTTTTTTCCGTATAACCGAGTAACATCTCTATATTTGATTGACGAAAGCGTCGCCTCTATCCAACCATTTACCAAATAATTGGGTGGCTATGACAATAATAGTTTCTTTGGAAGCCGACGCAGTTGGGAAGCGGACCGACTATATCAATCCCATTGCAGCGAACGGCCACTGCCAGATACAGCACCTGCCCTGCACCGTGGTGAGCCTCAAGATAGGACATTCGCTGGCAAGGGTCAAGGTATTTCTTGATGCACCACAAAGAAATAACCGACTCCCGTGAAGCTGCCAACATACCCCCGAAAGTGTGAGCCCGATGTGCTAGAGTTCTTCCCCCCAGGTGATTCCCGCATATGCCTTCACACAACTTACAGCCATTGTTACTGGGCCTTGCCTCGTAAGGTTGGGGGACACACTGCATGGCCCGCCCATGGATCGCTTGTAGCCGGCCCGTCTCATCATGGAGAATCTAGCCGACTCCAACTCCAAACCTCGGGCCTTGTTTCATCCAGCTGCAGTCCCGTGGCTGTATGTGTATATTCGTATGGGGTCCATTTAGTACTTTCGGAACTTCCTTCTCTATTTGGTTTATCAAAGGCATGCGTATTGAGGAGTCCTGGCCGATAAGAGATGGGGAGTAAAGCCATCCCAGTCAAAGGTCATAAATGGTCATCAATATATCTGACTCTCAACATAGTCCAGACAATGCACCCCCAAAGTCGAGAGGAAGTTTAATTTGCTGACTGTGTGGACGATACGTCATTGGTCCGTGATCCCCGATTCCCACCATGCTATAACTCGTCCGACAACTTAGCTTCTGCAACGCTTCGAATCGGTGCAAGTTGTCGCACACCCATGACAGTGCTTCCAGTCCCGCTATCATAGCTCGCACTTGATTCATTGGTTATGACGCTTGAAGCTCAACCGTATCTGCTGCTCAATCCTCTCCTGGTCGGGAGGTTAATCGGCAACAAATGCCCGCCCTCGGCTTGTTTTAGAAGCCCCATCTACGCTGAGCCCACCGCCCGTTGCATCGTGGCGTGTCTCGGCGCCAAGGATTTATGCGATGAAGTCGGCCAATACTTGCCCTTTCTTCGAAAGTCTCAGCTTGTACTGGATGCCATACTCGCTTAATTCCACTGCTCAATCCGCCATCCTTCCCATTGCATCAAGTCTATGAATTGTGCCCCGTGAGCCGGAAGAGCCCGCTAGCACCACAACGGATGAGCCCTGGAAGTACGGGCGGAGTTCGGGCGGCCGTCCCGGGGAGGGCCAAGGTAGCCCGTTCCGAGGTGGCTATGGCATCTGGTCTCCGTCTGCAAGGATCTTACCGACAAAGAAGACAAAGCCTCAACTCGCATCCCCACATTCTTAAACGTGGCGGCGCTTTACCGGCTATATCGAGGCCGGCCAGTAGGTGTAGTGTGTCACCGGCTTCCGGGCTCACAAGAATTAGGGGCTCTGTCAAGTATTGCTTGATTGCCATGAATGCCCTATCGCATTCCTCATTCCATTCGTCCTGGTTGGCTCCCCTCAGGGTAGCGAAGAAGGGTTTCAAACAGTCCGTGAACTGGGAAATAAAACGCCCAAGAGCGGCCAATCGGCCGGTCAGTTGCTGGATCCCCTTCTTAGAGTTGGGGGTTGGTGACTACAAGATCGCCTTAAGCTGTGCATGATTAGCCTCTATTCCCCTTTGGGTTACCATAAAGTCAAGGAATCGGCCGGGCGCGACCTGGAAGGCACATTTTAAGGGGTTTAGTTTCATACTCATACTCCGAGGAGGCTGAATGTTCAGGGCGCAACGTGGTCCGGGCGCTACTTGGATTTTACCGCATATCATCAATATAGACTTCCATTGTGTTACCGAGTAACGGTTGAAACATCTTCGTCACCAACCTCTGATAGGTGGCCCCTGCATTCTTTAAGCCGAAAGGCATCACATTGTAATAGTAGAGTCCATGGGGAGTGATGAAAGATGTTTTTTCCACATCCGGGGGGTGCATGGGGATCTGGTGATATCCCAAGAAGGCGTTCAGAAAAGATAGCATACCGTGCCCAACCGAAGCGTCCACAATCTAATCTATGCGGGGCGTAGGGAAGTCGTTTGAACAAAGGTCACAAATAACACCTCACAAAGAATCCCATCGCCTTCAACACGGTAGACAAGTTAACAAAACAGGCATCATCCAACGGAACGATGATTTACGACGCGGCAACACCAGAAGTGTTCTTGACGCCTCGAAAACCCGTAAAAACCCTAATCTCGACACCAAACCGACGGACATCATCGTTGGAATCGATCTCTTGAAATCTAATGATCACTTATGCAATTTCATTGAATTAGAAACGATCCAGTTTTCATGAACCGAGAAAGGCGGAATGACAATTGAACCAAAAAATAGGATTTTTAGAAAAATCTCGAATTGACATATTTAAATAATGTCCGTTTAAGATTGGTAAACGACCAAGCGAAATCGATTATTTCGGGATAAAGCGGTAGAGGATGAATGAGGGTCGTGTGGTACTACGCCCCAGAGCTATATATATATATATATATATATATATACTCTGCATATATATATGGATGAAGGGAGGAAGAGGGGCGGCCAAGGATAGAGAGAAAATGTTATTTTATTTTCTTTTGTTCGCTTCTCTTGATATCGTAGTTTGTTGTCGGTCGTCGGAGGTAAAGGCAGAAAGTTCATCTGTCTACTCGGCGAGGCTGCGTGTAGTCACAAAAACACGGAGTTTCGCGAGAGGAATTGATGAAGTTCGGAAATCCTAAATTTCGATTATTTTCTCAAATCTCTGACATTTTAGCCCGGTCATAATTGGTCGGACCCGAGAGGCGAAGTTGATCCACGCATCGCGAGCTACGCGTGAGCTCCAAAATCTTGGAGTTTCGTCAAACTCCATGAGGTAAGGAATTTCCCTACTTGGAATAAAAAGTCATATAATGGCATAGGTTGTTTTCGGGGTCGTAATAGGCCGTGTGATTTAATCCCAAAATTGTGGAACTTAATATTGGAACTTTTGGGACTGGCTTTTGGATAGTCCCGAACTGTATTGAAGGATACAAATTAGATAAAGAATAAGAATATATATGACTAGATAATATGATATGAATAGATGAAGAATATGAATATATAATAGAAATACATGAGATTAGGAAGTATACGATTAGACAACACGCTAGAAATGCACACAAATGATGGGAAATTAGTTACACATGTATGGAAAGTATAGGAATTAGTGTGATTTTGGTATTGATTGTAGGATGGTTTATCTTGGAGTGTTTTGGCATGTTTGGTACCATGTTTGTGGTATGTTTTGTGGTCTCAATTGGGAGGATAAAGTGGCCGGTGGACAAGGGTTGTTCCGGGAGGGTTTGGTTGGCCGGCGTGTGGAGCGCGAGGCTGAGCGGCCGGGCGTGGAAGCCTGCTGCTGGCGTGGTGGGTGCATCTCAGTGCGGTATGGGCGTAGGATTCCATGTATGGCGTGGCCCACCGCCTGATGTCAGCCCTCTGACCGGACTGACCATAACTTTTTTGTTTCGAACCGTTTAGTGTTCTTGGACTCTATGGAAGCCCTTTGAGTCTTAGAAGAATCCATCCATATATATCTTGATGCAATATTATGATCTTATAATAAGTCCGAAATGACAAAGATAGTGGGCATACTGTTCACTGCAGTCTTTGCCAGTTGTTGATTTTCTTCACGACTTGCAACTTGCATAACTCCTTCGTTAGGACTCAGTTTTGGGGTGTTACCCAGGACTCTATGGAAAGATCATTGGTCACAGAATCTAACCATATGCTATTGTGGCATTCAGTATCCACATCTGAAAATTTGATTGTTGTACCAAGTGTATAATAGCTTGGTTAGTGATTCAGATTTATGATAAGAAAGAGATAGATATAACGAGAAATAGCAATATCGTAGATTTGATATGAGGAATTTTAGAAGAAAAGAATAAAATGATAAACTCAGAGAACACGTATAATAGTAGGATTACACAAAATAGAATATTGAATGATAATGAGACATATTTGATCGGTCGCCTACGCCTCCTGTGAATCTTCTGACACTTACGTACGTGGGGGCAGTATAGTACTTCGGTACTCTCGATTAGTGCGATGGAGCTCTCTGGCTAGGTGCTTGGCACATTAGTATTTCGGTACTCCTACGATTAGTGCGAGGCGGCACTCTGCAATCAGTCTTGGCACTCCTGCTGTCTTCTGAATTTTAAATCTTTGTATAGTATCTTCGGATACTAACATGTTGTGTCTTACTCATTCGGTGTTGTGCTAGTGCAGGCAATCTAACGATTATATGATAAGACTACTCGAATAAAGAATAAGAGTAAAGAAAAGAATATGGTAAAGATGCGAATGGCCTACGGGTACCTCTGTGTATGTGCATGAAATGCACTGCGGGTACTTTTATGCAGTAAAGCTACGCCAGTACCTACGGTACCAGAGTATCGGTAAAGAAGTATAAATTACATGAATATAAGTATAAGTCAGTAGTACCTACGGGTACTTTGTCTGATATAAGCTCATAAATACAAAGTATAAGGTCAGAAATCTGAAATTAGCTCACGTAGCATATGAGTATAAGTTCGTAAAACCAGTATATGTTCAGAAATACAAGAATAAGTATAAGTTAAGTGAAAATGCACTACGGGAGCATTTCAATATCGATTAATTCTGTATTTTATTGGACACCTCCATGTATAAACGGAAAGGATAAACTTTCGGTAGTACCCTACGGGTACTCAGAGTATCAAAATCAGTCTAGTGTAGTACCTACGGGTACTTTTAAATAAATATAAGTTTGATATAAACCTGGTATATGTGTCTTTTGAGACATTCGAACAAATGCTTAATTGCCCCACAGTACTTGCAGTATAAAATAAGTTACGCAATACCGATATACGTTAGTCATATCTCTGTAGTACACCTACGAGATTTACCTCAGAAACAAGTGTAAACTCAGAGTAGTATAAGTATAAAATACTATGGTATAAGTATCTACGTAAGCGTAAGCTCACGCCAACTCCTACGGGAGATGCGAACAGTATATATGATAGATAGAAGGGATGAGAGTGCGTGATAAGTGCCTTCGTCTAAGGAGTGCATGTATAGTTCGGTCTGGTACCCGGGAATTGAATAAGTTTGTGTCCAACGGGAAATAAGTATAAGTATGTGTCCTACGGGAGATAAGTATCAGTATGTGTCATACGGGAGATATAAGTATGTGTCCTACGGGAGATAAGTATAAGATCCGAATGCTATAAGTATAAGTTTCGAATAAGCATAAGTTTGTTATAAGTTTAAGTAATTGTATAAGTTCATTATATGAATGCATGAAAATTATGATATTTGTTATTGTTTTATGATTTAAATGGGTATATGCATAAGACATATGTTTCCCACTAAGCGTAAAGCTTAGCACGGGTTTTTAATTCATGTAGGTCTGAGGAGGACGTGTCAGCGATCTTGCCTCTAATTTGGGTCATACGCACTAGTAGGGGTTCACTACGCTTTGGAGTTCGTGCTACAATTTGTAATTGTAAAAGTCACAGGTTTTGTATTTATAAATGGGACTGGAGTATATGTGTTGTCTTATACATTGGACTACTCAGAGTAGCCGTTCTTTTGATATGTATATGATATTTGGATACATTATTAAAAAAAAAAGCAATTAAGAATTGATATAAGGTCTGTGCTCCACCGAGGGCTTCGGTTCGGATCACCCGATCCAGTGATCGGGAATCGGGGTGTGACACGTCATTGAGGTCCATTAGCCAATCCACATACTCTCATTTGTTCCCACTTCTTTGGAATGACCACCATGTTGGCCAGCCATTGAAGTATAAGCGCTCTGATAAATCCGTTCTGAGAAATTGCTCGACCTCGGTCACGGATGACAGTGGCGATCTAGATGCGCCTCACTTTTACAGCTATGCGGCCCGGCAGCGGATGGGGCGTTTAGTGCGTGTGTGGGCGTCTGCGTGGGGCTGTCCGGTCATCTACCGGCGTTGAGCAAATGCAGCCGATTGTTCCGAAACGCGACACATGGCATAATTGGGCTTTCTCCTTCTCGGACAGGAGGGTACTAACATAGATGCATCACGCAGGCGTGGGGGCTCGGTTTCCTGGGGACCCGGCGCTAACGGCTCGCCATAAGGCGGGTGGAGGATGAGCGTGATGCTATTGTTGAGGTTGATCCTCGAGGATGGTTCACTTGGAACACTCATTCACGTTCATGCGTGAGGCGATAGCGTGTCGATGCTGTTTAGTGGCTTCCACGAAGGTTG
Organism: Tetrastigma voinierianum; assembly: GCA_016808115.1. Lineage (NCBI taxonomy): Eukaryota > Viridiplantae > Streptophyta > Magnoliopsida > Vitales > Vitaceae > Tetrastigma > Tetrastigma voinierianum. The sequence goes on from JAEQBH010003536.1 coordinate 322,256, forward strand.
AAGCTTGCCGAGCAGATTAGGTAACATCGTTTGGTGAGTCACGTGGAATGCTAAGCTTTCATGGCTTGGTCAGGCAGGATGGCATTGTATGGCCCAGTCCTCACTGCAGAGACGATTACTTGTTGAGTTCACCAGAACGCATGTAATGGGAAGCGATGTCTCGGTTGTCCATGGTAGCCCATTAAACCGAATAGCTCCCAGCGGAGCGAGATGATGTGGGACTCTAAATGCTAGCAAAGTGGGAGGTGTAAATCGGTACCTTGCACGGATCGTGAGGACCGGTGTACATGAGCTAATATCTGACTGATGATAAGTACAAGTGCATCGTAATGAGGGGGTAATGACCGGGTAAGGTTAATAGGAAAGGATATAGGGCGGAGTCAGCCAGGCTGGCTAGCGTGATGTTCTCTCGGCGACGGTGTTCACCACGGCTGCGGCCAGGGCCGCTCGAGCATTTTCTCCTCTGCTTTTGGGCGATATTGTCAGTAGGTCCCCCGTTATAAAGTTGATGGTTGTAGGGATCCGATGCATATTCCAGTGACAACGACACTGTCGGTTGTGGGAACCAAGCTGCTTGCCATGTGGTGGGCTCATGAATATATCTTACAGGTGCACAGCTGAATAAGTTTTCCAGGAATTCGAGAGGCTTTGGCGAGTGGTTGGTTTTGTGGCCATGGTCCCGTGATAATCACCTTAGGGATCTATTGCGTTGGTGGGGCCGCCTCGCTGGGTGGGGCCATTTGAAATCGGGGAGGTCCCGGATAAGGGGTAGGAGCTGGTCATAGGCGATGTTGAGAGGAGTGAACTGGGGGGGCTCCTTCATTTTTTCAGGCTGTCCTTCGGGGCGCTTCTAACCCTTGTTTTGGCTGTTCTTTTGTTCGGAAGAGCCTTTGGTGGCTGGCTTGCCACTGAGGTGGTTATCATTCTGACTGCGGCGGCAGAATGTTATCTTCCAGCGTGGAACTTATACGCGCGTGTTCACAATTCTTCCATAGTTGCGGCGGTCGAGGGATAAAAGGCTGGAAGAGCAATTAGTCGACTGGCTTCTTCGGAAGTTTGCGGGGGTACATCATGCGTAAATATCGTCTATTCAGACCAGGTTGTCGAACACTGCATGTGCGGAGTCCAGGATGGATTCGTCTTCCTTGTTTGAGGATAGCACGGAGGAGGCGATATTCCCTTTCTACCTAGCGAGCCTGAATATTGGGAGGCGAGCGTGGCCAGCGACTCATAGAATGAGTTTATTGACCCTCTCGGATGCTTGTGGAGACGGTGACGGGCCCATAGGGTGGCAAGAACACTTTACTATGGTCGGTCGTCCGGCGTTGAGGATCATCGCTTAGTTGAATCTGACACATGTGATTGTCACGGATCGGAAGGCCAGATTCCACATGTGAAGACGGTATAGAAAGCCGTGAGGAGGTCATAATCGAGAATATCTTGTGAGGGGAGAGGAGAGAGCATGTCTTCACGTAGTCCACTTGGAGCGGAGGAGAAAAACATGTGAGGGCGGTAGCAACCTCGAAGGGAGATGCGCCAGATAGTGCCGGTGGGGTGAGAGCACCCGCGGGTCGCTCGGGCGCGTATTCATGAGGCGGCTCAGTGGCGTCGATCCTGTTTGGCTCTCTCGGGTGCCTAGCGTTGTGTGTGGTATTGATGGATCGGCCCCGGGTGACCAGGGGGGCCTTTTTACGGATTGGGGCACCTCGCGGCGTTCGGGGATGGTGAGAGCCATTTGTGGGACGGAGAGAGAGTGTTGGAAATGGTCGTCATCACCGTAGAATTGATGATGTGCGTCCCGTCTGGCACCTTATCGGGACGAGATGGAAGTGGGCGGGAGGTCAGGTGATTTATCGGCACAGTAGGCCTCAGTGGGGTTCGCAGGCGCTCGTTATCCTCCTGCAATCGGTTTGCGTGTTCGTGGAACTCGGCCACCAACCTGGCCTGCTCCTCTTGTCTTGCCTCCATCTCTTGGCGCTAGAGGAGGAATTGGTCTTCAGGGGGAAGGTTTCTTGAGTTGCCTGAGGCATGACGGTGGGATTCAAACGGTCGGTGGGATGGAAGCAATGACCCCCGGAGATCGAGGAGATCCTTTGCAGGGAGCGAACACTTGACTCTTGCGTATCGCCTCTGAGATTTGTTGCTCGATGCTTCCCACAAACGGCTACCAGTGTGGTCTGGAATTCTCGGTCGATGGATCGTCGGGGCGACTGCGATCATTAGTCTGTGACACGCAAGAACAAACGAGGCGACGGTGGTGCTGTACGTCCCTCAGATCAGCGAAGTTAGCTCTTTTGGGGTAGATAAATTGTAGTTATCTCAATCGAGAATGTCAGCACACCTCTGGCGGTGTGTTCTTTTTCTGCTATGGAGGAGAACGTGGATCCACCTTCTATGAGTGGATGAATTTGTTTGTAAAGATGGGGGGTGACTTTATTTGAGGGTGTTTGTGCCTTTTTATGCTTTCAGAAGCAGAATATTACATTTGTTAGAGTGCCTTCCTATTCGAGTGGAGCGGGGTGGCGATTCTTAGGAGAACATATACTTATATCATGGTGGTAGGTTGTGATTCTAAGCAGTAGAGTCGTGTCAGGGAAAGGAAGAACATCAGGGTGAAAGGGCGTCAGAGACCTTAGGCGTGCATCGGAAGGAGGGCATCGGGCGAGGTGTCAGGGCATCGGGCGTCGGGAGGGGCATGGGTGAGGGTGCCGGGCACCGGGTGGGCTGCCGGGCGCCTCCCAGGCTTTGTTCCCGTGTGCTGGGCCGGGCGGCTTTGGGGCTGTGGTCGTGGGGAGGCCCCCCTTGGGTGGCGGGTTGGCTGGGAGAATCGAGGCTCGAGACTGATGGTGCCACGGGTTCAGCTATAAATGTATAAACTTTGAGTTGATTCATTATGTTATTAACCTGAATGTTGTTTCATCATTTATGATTTTTAACTATTTTGATTTTATGTTTCTATCGATGTATTACTAGTTTAAATCAATGAAATTATTTTTCTCTTTAAAAAATAAAAAACAAAAACTTTGATCCATGTAAAAGAGCCGAATTTTGAAGGTTACATAGCCTATTTTTGAATTTTAAACCCCAACGAGCCCTGAAACATAATTCTGCCAATTTTTAAAACTTCAATGCCCACAAAACTAGAATAAATATCCTATTTTAACGATACTTTTACACCACCTGTAAGGAGTAAAAAGAATAACACAAATAAATATGTTAAACATGGATCAAAGTTATGGTCCAAGTATACAATAACCTTGTTACAATCCTTTTTTTATAGCAGTGAGTGTCGGGAATTCGAGTTTACATGTATAGTTAATCCTTCATGAACCCTAAAGTGCGGCCGAATAAATCTTACGTAAGCTCGAAGGGGCTCGGGTGATGACCATTAAAGAGTCTTGCAAAATAAACAGCAAATCAAAAGAAAATAAACAAGAAAAGTAACAAGAATACATATATTTACGTGGTTCGGCCAATGCGACCTACGTCCATGGACAAAAAGACTATTTTATTGACTGCGACTTTTAAGTCCATAATACCAAACCCTAAACACCTACATAATATATATAAACCTAGATCAAACTAGGTCGCTCTAATCGGGTTAAGGCCCTCACACTCTGTTACCACCACAAATCTCGCAAAAAAAAAAAAGAAAAATTCCTTTCAGTCGAGCTCCCAAAATGTTTCGGGTTAGATTATAGTTCGAGTCGCCACAAAATTCTAGTCATTTAACATGGAGCAAATCCAAAACCTTGTTACAATCCTCCATCCCTTTTCAACCTGGTAAGGTCTCCCTGCTCTTTGGAAATCCAAGGTCTTTTCTCTAATTTGATATGTTATGTTTTTTGGGTTTCAAAAAGCAAGAACACATCTGCTGTAACAAAGATTTATACATTCCTTTGACAACAGAAACCAGATTTCAGTCACCCTAATAAAATTTCATTCTAATCCATCACAAGTCTTTTCCATATCGAGTTTAATAGCCATATACCCAATTTTCCTTGTTTTCTTGTTTTAAAAAGGCATAATTACATGAGCTAACATGATATTATCATTAATAAGTCTGTCTAGAGAAAAAGCCCCTTGAAGAGGGGACACCACTTTATCCGGAAAATGCTTTATTATATTGGCCAATATTTTAGCTATAATTTTATAACACATATTGCATAGACCAATAGGTCTAAAGTGATTTGAGGATTTTTGGATTTTTTGATTTAGGAATCTAGGTGATTAAAGTCTTATTTATCTCTTTGAACATGTGTCCATTATAAAAGAAAGTCTTGACCATTCTATTGACAGATTTGTCAATTATTTTCTAATATTTTTTGTTCTTCTGTGACGTAAGGGCTAAAAGAGTCAAACAACTCACTATTTAACCTAGGATTTTTTGATGTAAATCTCTTATTTAAATCATTGATAAATACCTTCGAGATTCCTTCTTATCATCAAACCATATTCCCTTTGAGTCTCTAACTCTTAAAATCATGTTTTTTCTTCTTCTATTAAGTGCTAGTGTTTGGAAATAACAATTATTCTTAGTTTTGATTTTTTAGCCCACTTAATCTCTTATAATTTCAACAAGTGACCAAGCTTTTGAGAAAGATTAGCATTTTCCTTTTGGAAGGAAATATTAAAAGGGTCTATCATCAAAGAACCTTGTATCTCATCAATTTTTTTTTTCAATTTGCTTTATATTTTCCTCTACATTTCCTACTTCAAGCTTATTCCAAGCTTTAACTTTTTGTCTAAATACTTAAATTTTTTTTACTAACTAAAATGCATTGGACTCTACAAAAGGTGTATTCCAAGCATCCTTAACCACATCAATAAACCCAGGAACATGGAACCAAAACCCTATACATCTAAATGGTTTGGCTTTAAAGCTTATTTTTCTTTTGTCCAATTGTAAAAATATAGTCCCATGATCAGAGCCTATGATGGGGAAATTTTCAGCTCTTGCATCCTTGAAAACCAAAAGCCATTGATCATTAATGAGGACTCTATCCAATTTTTCAAAAATTGATGGGGAGTTTCTTCTCATATTAAACCAAGTGTAAGGAAGACCAAAAGATTCTATATCAAGCAATTGACAACATAAACAAAATCAACAAAATTTTGCATTTTATAAGAGTTACCAATGGTTCCTCCTATTTTCTCACAAGGTGTAAAATTTCATTAAAATCACCCATGATTTCCCAAGGCCCAATAATGGAGCTTTTGATATTAAGTAACGCATCCCATATCTATAAGACCCGAGAAAATTCTAATTTTCTTAAAAATGGTAAAATGGTAATTTCGATCAAAATTCGAAATTTTTTTAGATCTTGGATGACAAAACGGATTTCACCGTTGGAATCATCTCGTAAAATCTAGTTACCACGTTGAATTTTGTAATTCAAGAACGTGGAATTTCAAGTTTTCGAGAACAGCAGGTGATCGCAGGTAGCAGCACATTTAGTGGCTCAAGAAATCTGTATATCGTATGAAGAATTAATCGAACTATGAGACTCAGAATTAATGGACCATGGGTGGACACATGACATGATCTTGTTGATGAAAATCCCAAAGTAGAGGACGTGGATAAGAGTCCATGCCGATGGTGGCTTGACATGTAACATGAAAAGGACAAGTCCTCTTTGACCCGAGAAGCTCTCGACCGGTTTGGGAGAAGAAAGAAAAGAAAAGAAAATAGATTTTTTAGAGAGAGAGAGTCCACTTTCTCTCTAAATTTCCACTTGATGATGGACGTCAGATCCAGGCAGGCTAAAGGCAGATTTAACCCCACTCGAGGCTACGCGTAGGTATCGGTTTTGTGGAGTTTCGACAACTTTGGGAGGTAGGGTCTTCTCCTACTTGATTTAATCCTTATTTAAGAACCTTGTTAATGGTTAGAGTGTTTGGGGCCGAAATAGCCATGAGTTTTCGGTCCTCCGGAGTGGGACTGAAGGCTGGAATTTTTAGGCAGTTTCGAACGACCCGGTTTCGAGTTAGGCGCGCTGGGTGGTCTATTTGTGTGTTGTGATGCTTTAGGCGGTACAATGGCTTGTCATATTTTATTAGGCCATGTGGCTGGAGTTTTGTGTTATTACTTACAATGAATAACATGTTGTTGTGTGTTAATTTTTGCTAATATATGCATGCTTGATATATTAACATACGTTGTATCTGAAGTACATAATGCATTTCCTTAGTAATGAGGGGCACCCTAGAATGGGTAGGAGTGAGTTGTGATGACAACTAAATCTGAAGGGTTGTCCAAACAATGAATTCTTTTGTAAAAGGTATTGAAATAGATTTTATCGTAAAGTTGTCAGAATTGTGTTGGAGATCGTCCAGCAATCTCGTCGGGAGGCCCATAAATTGTTTTGAAGAGTTATCGACAAATTCACCTCGGATTGTCCAAGCGTATTTATATCGGGTTGCCCATAATTAAAACAAATATTTTTTGTTGAAGATGATTTTTCATATGGCATAAACATGTGTGAGTCGGTGAGGACTGAGATATGAGATTGAACATGTACACATTCGAGGTAGGAATCATGGAATTCACTTGAATGTGTGTGTTTTTTTACCCTCGTGCATGAGCACTTGGGTGGAGGTAGCCCATGTGGGAGATTGTCACTCTTTGGGCGGTGCTCACCCGTCGTGGGATCCCTTTCGAGATCTGAGGAGGTGTTCGGGAATGGCCTCATTGAGACAACTTTAGGAAGAAATGACATATTATTTCCGATTGTTTAATAAAACATGTATGAAATATTACAATTGAACATGTTGTATAAGGTGTAATTAACTCTTGAAGTATTATAATGTAGTTGGGTATATTTTGTGAATTGTGGATGTAATGGGCTCAGTGTAGTATTTTTGCTCATGTATGGGTCTCATGATATGAGACACGGGTTTTCGCCGGAGTTGACCCGGTGGTCAGCGGGACCCCTCGGGATGAAGTCTTGACGGTATCGTGACATGGTCTGCGAGTACCTGGGCTTGAGGGACTTGGGCTTAGGCCATGGTCATAAAGTGTAAAGTATCCGCGACGGTATGGCTTGGTATCGGGGTTGGGTATGTTCTGGACTAGTGGGCGCTGGTTGAATCATCGTTCATTATTGCATTCTGATGATTGTTACCTGATTATGTGTTGTATGTGTTGTGTGAAATTGTATGTTTGGTGAAAAGCATATTGGAAAAAAAAATGTTGAATACTAGGGTTAAGGAAATATAACCCATAAGGTTTGAGAAAAGGTTTGTTTGAGGAATTTTGGGCAGAATGGTCTAGAAATAAACGATTTTTTTTTTCTGGACAATTGTTCCAGTTTTTGAAATAAACAGGATGTGTTTTGTGGAATTTTGGAAGATTATTTCAGTTTTTACACAAGAATAAGGATTGTAATTAAACCCTTTATTTTGTTTTTTTCCAGGTTCCAATAGCCTTGGTGAGAAAAAAATATATTGGGGAAATTTTTTTTCCTGTTGGTTTTACAGTGTGTAAAACAGGAATAATAATAATAATAATAAATAATAATTTTATGAGGTTCTACTGGAAGATTTGAAAAAAATAAATAAATTTTCGATTGACCTTACAGTGGGTAGAACAAACGAAAAAAAAAAAATGTGTGCAGGAGAGAAATTGGGATGGGCTACGCCCGTTTCTAGTGGTCGCGGCCACGGCCGAGGTTGTGTCGCAACGAGGCGAGGGGCGCGACCGCGGCTGGCGCTGCGTGTTAGGCCCAGCCCAGCGGCCCGGCGTCGCAGCGACCGCGGCACGGCTGCGCGGTGACTGGCGACTCCGCGACACGGTTTAGCCCGCGGTGGTGTCGCGATACAATTTTGTGTGCGGCGAGGGTGAAATTGGCCGTGCGCTCGCGCGCGACACAACGCCCATTGTGCAGCGACACAGTGCGGTGTGCGTGCGACTTGGGTTTTGGGTGTGCGCACTATGCTCACGACCGAGTTTTGAGACAGTGCACTATTTAGGGTCATTGTTCATGGACACTGTTCATGAACACTGTTCACAGGGTTTCAAAAAAAATAAAATAAAATTTTTGTTTGTGTACGACTTAATATATGGAATGTTTATCTTGCATTACCTATGAATGCATAGACGTTGTGTACAAATTTTTTTTTTTCGGTATGTGAATAGTGTCTCGGGGCTATATTTACACCCTTAGAGATACTTCATTAAAACTCAACTTGCCATTTGACATGTGAAGATGGGCTTGTCGCAAGAGAGGAGGTAGAGGTCGTCCACGAGGTCTTGGTGGGCACCATGGCTTTGACCAACGAGCTTTCTTGGCGGCGTAGGGGTTCTGTTCTTTGCGCTGCATAGAGCAGCGCGGTTGGGGGCGGAGGTCAGTCACTCGAAGGTCGGGTCCATCATCTCCCTACGTTCACAGGGGGAGGAGATCCGATGGTGGCGGACCATTGGTTTATGCAGATTGAGAATATATTGGAGGCGATAGAGATTACCTCCGATACGACCAGGATCAGACTAGTTGCATTCCAGCTAGAGGGCGAGGCCCAAGTGTGGTGGAACTGAGCGAAGACCTCTAGGGACCTAGAGGCAATGACATGGGCAGAGTTCCATGAGTTGTTCATGGGCAAATATTTCAGGTACTGAATGTCACGAGAAGGCTCGGGAGTTCCCTAGAGTTGAAGCAAGGAGCCGTAAGCGGTGATGAAGTATGAGGCCAGTTCTGAGTTAGCTCAGCCGGCGACTATGTGGCCGCCGTCTGTAGGTAGGAGATTTGAGAATGGGCTGAAGTTGTCCGTCGGGGCGGGATATGGGACTCCGCCTCTGACACATGGACTTTATGGTTGGGACGGCCATGACCATAGAGAAGGAGATAGAGGATGCATGGAGCACTCGGGATGCGGGTGCCAGTGGCAATAGGAAGGAGAGTCAGTCTTCTTCGGTCGAAAGAAGCCAGGGCTTTAGTTCACGCGGGTTCGAGCCCACGACCATCGGGCGGGGGGCGGTCAGGGGTTACCAATCAGTACCAGGTAGATGTGTGCTGTTGTAGCAACTGAACATAGGGAGGGTTATCACCAGAGACAAAGATCCCAAGGTTTAGACAGTATGATTTTAGATTCGTGTAGGGCGGGAGGCGGATACAATTTATTCCTCCACACCCCTAATATGGGTCGGGAGCGATGTCAGTCTCGAGGGGCTACGGGCACCCTCAGTTACGAAGCGGGCGAGATAGAGCGAGTCATGAAGTAGAGAGCGGATAAGCAGGCCACGAGGCGAGGCGGCCGAGGATTGAGGGGCGTGTCTATGCCATCCCACATCACTTGGCCAGAACAGTAGGCGGCCCGGTCATACGAGTGCGTTCTTGCTATCTCACCTATGGGGAAGAGTGTTATTTGATTCTGGTGCTTCACATTTATTCATTGTTGCATCAATTGTGATAGAGTTGGGCTTAGAGGTTGAGGCCTTGGAGGAGCCCTTGTATGTGAGTTCTCCCCTAGGGATTAGGGCGAGGATAGGGATGATATGTCGAGGTTCTGAGGCTAGAATCTCTAAGTTCTGCTCACGGTGGACTTGAGGTCATGGACATGTCGAGTTGAGCGTCATCCTTGTGATGGATTAGGCGCGGCATGTCTGGTCGTCATCGATTGTGGCGTAGGAGGGTTCACTGCCACACAGGGGTGGGTCACTGTTATTGCGTTTAGGGCCAAGCGTGTTTTTACTAGGCGATTATGCGGAGTCCAGTGTCATGGAATGGTTGGCCCGGGTTAGCTACGAGCCTTACCACAGCAGAGGGCGAGGTGAGGCTGGGACTTGAATCACCTCGAGGTAGTGCAGCGGTATGAGGATGTTTTTCGGATGAGCTGTCGGGTTGCCTCCGCGGAGGGTTGTAGACCTGTATCAGGTTACACACCTGGTACTTCGCCCATCTCTGTGACTCACCGCATGGGATGGCACAGTTGAGTTGCGGGAGAGTCGAGTCCGGCTCTGAGTTAATGGAGCCAAGGGATTCATTAGGCCAGAGCATACCGCCATGGGCGCTAAGTTCTTCTGAAGAAGAAGCGGGGACCCTTATTTGTGCATTGATTATCGACGGTTAGGTGGGATTCTGATTAAGAATCGATACCCATTGCCGAAAGTTGATGACATTGTCCGAGTTGAGAGCGCGAAATACACTCGAAATAGACAGCCGCCTTTGGTTACCATCAGTTGAGGGTTGGGAGGCAGATATCCACTAAGACTAGCGTTAGGCGCTATAGACTTTGAGTTTACAATGATGCCCTTTGGATTAGCGAATGCGCCCGGTAGTGTTCATGGACCTCATGCATAGGGTATTCTAACACTATTTAGATAGTTGTCCAGATCTTCCGTGGATGACATTTGATACACTCCCGGTTTGAGGAGGAGCATGGTCGTTTGAGGTTGTTTCGCCGGTTGTTGAGAGACCTTCAATTTGTCGCCAGGATTATTAAGTCACGAGAGTTTGAAAGCGCAGGGTGAGATTTCCGGGACACGTGGACGACCGGGCGTGTCGGTGGACCCGAGAGAAGGTCGGTTGTGATGAGTTGGGAGAGACGAAGTCGGTCGCCGAGATCGTAGTTTCTTGGGATTGGCTGGGTACTACAGAAGATTCATTGAGGATTTCTCCCGATTAGCGGCACCTATGACAAGATTGACTTGAAAGGAGATCAAGTTTGATTAGGATGACCGATGTGAGGAGGCATTCCGTGAGTTGAAGAGGAGGCTTACTTCGGCTCCTATCCTGATAGTCCCAGAAAGAGGATAGGAGTACATAGTGTATTGTGATGCCTCGAAGGCCGGATTGGGATGTGTTTTGATGCAGTCCGGGAGAGTGGTGGCTTATGGTTCCGTCCCGGTTGAAGATCGTAGGCGGGAATTACCCCACGATATGGAGTTAGGTAGTAGTCTTCGTCTTGAAGATTTGGCGCCACTATTTATATGGCGAGCAAGTTGAGATGTACTCAGACCACAAAAGTCTGAAGTATATTTTTACACAGCGAGACCTCGATATGAGGCAACGCAGATGAATGAAGTTCCTAGAGGATTATGACTTCACTTTGCATTACCATCATGGTAAGGAAAATGTGGTGGCTGATGCACTCAATCGAAAGTCATGAGGAGCATTGGCCAGTATAGCTTCCTTGGAATGATGGATGCTCGAGACTATGGGATAGTTTGGGGGCACATGGTACGCGACGGGCTCGAGTACGTTGGGAAGTTTATTAGCTGCCGTCTCACATTGGAGTAAAGTGATCGGAGTCAGGGGCCCGGAGACGGAGATAGTGTCCGCCCGAGGGTAGGGTACAGTGGAGTGCAGTGACGAGGGATTTGGACCATCCGCGAGATGGTAGTCTTTGGTATAGGGCGGTGGTGGTTCAGGTTGGCCAGGTTGAGAGAGGGAGATTCTCGGGGTTTCTTTGCTCAATTTGCCTTGCATCGAGTGGCACGAAGATGTCGGGATCTTCGTCGCGTACCTGCGGAGTAGGATGAAGAGACACGTGGGGATTTTGTTCGACGATGTCTCACGTGTCGGCCAAGAGTTAAAGAAATTTGAGAGCAACAGAAGCCCCGACGAGGGCTACTTCGGCCGTTGGAGGTGGGTGGTGGAGAGTGGGAACACGTCACATTATGGATTTTGTGACCCACTTTGCCCGCGGACAACGTGGGAGGCATGGCTGGCGGTGTGGGTGATAGTAGACTGGCTCACGAAGTCGGCACATTTCCTAGCCGTGCGGATGACCTTCACATTGGAGGAATTCTGTCGGTTGTATATTCGAGAAATCGTTCGGCTACATGAAATACCAATATCCATAGTGTCGGATAGAGACCCGAGGTTTACGGTGCACTTTTGGAAGATTTTCCAAAAGGCTATGGGGACAAGGCTGACCATGAGTACAGCTTTCCACCCACAGACGGATAGTCGATTAGAAGGACTACTCTGATGTTAGAGGGACATCTTTGCGAAAGTCGTCTGGATCATGGGAGTAGGCATTTGGGAGAAGAGCATTTGCCCTTAGTGGAATTGCGCTATGAACAGCCGGTTGTCGGGCGAGTATCTGGATAGCACCTGTAAGGGCGTGTAGCTGAGGCCGTACGGATCATTTGATATGTTGGACCGAGGTGGGAGAGGCTCCATCGCGGTCCGGATTTGGTCGAGACACCTCGGAGAAGGTGAGTCTGATACGACGGTGTCTTCTCACGGCTCGGAAGCCGAGTAGAAAAGCTATGCGGTCAGCGCGTCGACCTTTAGGGTGCAGGGTTGGTGATCCGTCTTCCAGAGGGTGGTCACTGGGAGGAGGTAGAATTGGGATTCGACGAGGCGCGGAAGCTATTACTTAGGGTTCATTGGACCACCAGGATACTTGGGGGTAGGCAGCGTAGCGTGCGGTTGGCTTTACCGCCCAGCATGTCAAGTGTCTATAAGGTATTTCATGTCTCCATGCTCCGGGGTATAGGATCCAGCTCCGCTATGGTGGTTAGGAGGATGAAGTTGACCTGGTGGACCCGAGGGAGGGACCGAGTGCGCATTATGGATAGCGGGGTTAGGTCTTGCGACGAGACCGTGAGGCTGAATGAGAATTGCTGTAGCAACACCATGGAGTGGAGGAGGCAACGTGGGAGCACGAGGGACACGATCACCGGGCCACCTATCCGCTTCTTATTTAAGGATGAGAAGGTCGCATTAACTGCGTGATTTATGCTTGGCTGATCCACAGGGGTTCGTTGACAGCTTGGAATTAACCCGCGGAAAACCTGTGTCTCTCATATCCTTGAGACTCATACATGGTAAAGCCACTTAGGGCTTTATCACATGATCACTACTCACCAAAATATCATCAAGCTATATTACATTGGATTTTAAGAGTTATTACATCACTCTTGATGACATATCGTCAAACTTAAAGTTCTAATACCGTATTTTACAAGGTATCTACGAGAAACCCCACATTGACTTTCTTCTCAAAGCGGCCTCTAGTGGCGCAGTTCTCCCGAACACTCCACATTACTTGAAATAATGACATAAACGGGGTGAGCAATACTAGTAGTGATAAATCTCTACATAAGGTTACTCAGCTAAATTGCATATGTAATACTTAAAAACACACTCAAAAACGATCATGATCCTACTTAAATAATACCTGTGATATAGATGAGAATCACGACTCACCACTTTCCCACTTCTGAGGCCCTCAGCTCCTTCACACCTTGCCTAAAAAGCTAATGAGAAAATATTGTTTTCAAGCAAAGGTTTTCTCGAGAAACATACTAGCGATTTAAATGAAATCTCTGGACTACCCTCCGGCGAATTTGTTTAGGATAACTCTCGAAACAGACTAATGAATCCTCATGACGTAGTTGATGGACGATCTCTGACGATTCTCAGGAAAATCATACAGTGAAATTCATTTCACAACCATTTTCCTTTTTAATTTCTTTTATGTCATGCACTCACACCTACCAATCTAGGGTGCCCCGGTGCACATGGAATGCATTATGCAATTTCCAAACAATTCATGTTAATATATCCCAATCATGCATATATTAACAAATACACATACTAATCACATGTCATTTATTCATATCAATAACATCAAAATTAGCTCTCATGAGCTAATCAACAAATCAATTTAATTCATGGCTCTCTTGATTATATTTTATATAATTCAACTCATGTTAACACATTAAATTCCATGCATTAACATTTCTTTCACACAATTCCAAAAATTATTCATTTCCAAGCAATTTCATCTGAAATAACACATGGACATTTTGGTCCAGTCAAGCAATAGAGGCCCATTTTAACAGTCCCATATTAAATGCGATTAAATTTGTCATGCAGGTAGCACCTCTCACTAAGCATCAGTTTCCACTTTGTGGAATCGAAATCCATGACCATTTCGAGCCGACAACACCCGAGCCATAATTTATTACATAAAGGTATAGCACAAACACCAAGCGGTCAGTGGACTATCCAAAACGACTCACAATTTCCAGCATTTCAGTTCCAAAGTTTCAGGACTGATCAAACGACCCCTCACGGCCTCATATCACCTAAAACATTTACAAGGCTCTTAAACCGAAAATAACCGAGTAGGAGAAGACCCCTACCTCTCGGAGTTGTCGAAACTCCACAAAACCGGTGTCGCGTAGCCACTACGGCTATAGAACAGCTTTTACTTCTTGGTCAGGCCCAGCGACTAGGGTCGAATACAGAAATCTAGAGAGAGTTGGAGCTTCTCTCTAGGGCCCAGTTCCCTCCAGCTGCATGTATTCTACCCAAAATGCCAGAGGGTATTTCTTTTCTCTTTTGTTTTATTCTCTTGTGTCTCATTTGCCACATGTAGTCGTCATTGAACATTTGGATTTGTTATCCACTTATCCACACCTTTGATTTTCCTTAAATTAGGAGATGCTACATGCATAGGTTGCACACTTGAGCTCAAGTTGACTCGTGCACTTTGACGAAACAATGTACCAACGACAGCTCGAAAATGTGCGAGTGTCGCGCTACTTGGCTCAATTCTGCTCGAAAAATGTGCAAATTCCAGGCTATTTGAATTAATGAAGATCGGCGTGGTAACTAGATTTCGCGAGACGATTCCAACGGTGAAGTCCGTTTCGTCATTTGAGATCTAGAAAAATTCCGAATTTTGACCGAAATTTCCATTTTACCATTTTTCAGAAAATTATGATTTTCTCGAGGTTTCACAATTTAATACTTAAATGACTAGTTTTGTAAGACCCGAGAAAATTCAATTTACTACGAAAAAGAATTAAAACGGTAATTTCAGTCAAAACAAAACACTACAGATCTTGGATAACCGAACGGACTTCGCGTTAGCTAATCTGTGAAATCTGCTCTTTACGTCGGGTTCGTCGAGTGAACGATCGGAATTTGTTTTAATTGCCGTATCGAGTCTTAAGTAAAGCGAGTTTGAGAGACATGTGATGTGACAAAGTCACCTACTACATGTACTCATGTGACATATATTGCATGGCTAGAGATGATGAATGACCGAGATTGTGTCAAGTGTCAAACTGAGACAAAAGGGGACCTGAAGTGGAATTAATGGAATTGTTAATGAATAAGACAAAAAAAAAGGCAATAGTGTTCATCTGCCAAATGGAGAAACGTGCGAGGGAAACGAGAAAAATCGGCGTGGCTGGTTTTGAGTTTTAGAGAGAATAGGCTCCTTCTCTCTAGATTTAGGCCATTTATGGGCCGAGTCGGTTCTCGGCAGGCGAAGCAAAGTCGATCTACGCGAGAGACTCTGGCGTGGACACCGATTTGGTGGAGTTCCGACAACTCCAAGAGGAAGGGATCTTTTCCTACTCGCGTTATTATTTGGCTAAGAGCCATGTAAATGGTTGAGGATGTTCTGAGGCTTGGATTAACCGCGTTTTCGGTCTCAAAAGCTTTGAACCGAGTGGAGAAAATCCCTATTGTTATGGTCGTGAACAGTGCCAACCGAGGTTTCACCATTCCGTGAATATGTGAGATTTTCTTGGTGTGAAAATGTGTGTTTTAAGTGATTGAAATGGTGTTTGTGTTTGCTAGTGCTTTATGTGAAATTTAATTTTGGTGTTATTGATGTAAATTTAATACTTGTGATTTGTTTGAATTAATTTTGTTAATATATATGCATGTGAATATATTAGCGCGAGTTTGTTGGGATTGACATCATGCATTCCATATGCACTGGGGTACCCTAGAATATTATAAGTGACATGAAATTGAAAGAAAAACGAAAATGTTTTTGAAAGGAATTTCAAGAAGATTACTAGAAGGAGTACCTTGGAGAGTTGTCAGCGGATCGGCGGATGGGGATATAAACATTTGGAAATATCCGATAATTCGGCCGGAGGGGTAGTCCAATGTATTTACCCGGGGGTCGGTAGTGAGTTTCGAGAACAAAAGCTTTTGTTTTGAAGGCTGGATATTTTACTCGCGTCGGCAGGCGTATGAAGTCGTGAGGACTAGGGACTGTGTGATTGGGCGTGTAGGCGATTCGAGTAGGTTCGTAGAAATTGGATATATGATTGTTTGCCGTATGCACTTAGGTAGGGAGTAACCCACATGTAGGAAATTATCGATGCGAGTTTGCTCATGTGTCGAGGGATCGTTATTTCAAGTCTGGTGTACGAGGGGCGGCACTTCTTATTTTGCATTTAGAAGAAAACCGGATTGTGGCTTTGGCATTTTTATTTTGTATAACATGTATTAAAATTGTAAATTTTGATATATGTTTGTTTAGTAAAGTAATTTATTATCTTGAACTATTGTATATAGTTGATGTATTTTGTGAGTGATCACGGGAGCCAGTGACCATTATTTTACTCGTATGGACGCACCTGGCTCAGTGGTCATTATGGGGTGTTAGGACGAGGTTATGTACCTTGGGTGAGCTCCCCATCTGAAGAGACTTCTTCGATTTTCACTTCAGTGGTGTCGGGTTACGGACATCCCACGAGATATTCCGCGAGTTGACGGGTTGTCAACGAGACACCCCGGTTTTGGGGGCGTCGCGACTTGGTATGTTTGGGTAAGCGATTGCAGCGGGAGTTCGAGTGGAATTGTATTTATAAGTTTAGTCACGATACCTTCCGCGACTTGGTATCAAAGCTAAGGTAAACGATTACTTTGGGAGCTTGATGGGTGTGTTTATAAGTTTAGTCCTAATACCAACTTCATAGCTTGATATCAGAACTTAGGTATATGAATACCTAGGGCTTGAGGGACTTGGGCTTAGGCCATAGTCATTAAAGTGTAAGAACATCACAGCTTAGTATAGCTCGATGTTGGAGACTAGAGTTATAGCTTAGTATCAGTAAGTTAGGTATACGGTTTACCTAAGATTTGATGGGAAACAGGTTAGATCATGCATCCATTGTGCATTTTGATGAATGGTGTTTTATGTGTGATTGGGTGTATAACATGTTTGTTGTATGTGTTATGTGCTTGTATGCTTGGTGAGTAGCATAGGAGAAAACGTTGAACACTAGGGCCGAAAAAATATAACCTTAGGTGTTCGAGAAATTTTGGGCAAAATGGTTCAGAATTAAACGAAAAAAAAAAATTTAGACAGTAGTTCTAGTTTTGAACATAAATAGATTGTGTTGTGAAATTTTGGAAAAATTTTCCAGTTTTTGCACAAGAAAAGGGTCAAAATGAAACTCTTAAAATTTTTTGAGTTGTATGAATTGCAATGGTCTAGGCTCACGCATTTCGAGTGGGCGAGACTCTTGGAGGTTAAGAAAAAAAAAAGGGGGAAGGTTCTTTGGAGAAATTTGGAATGGAGTGCAGGGCAGTAGCGAGCCCAGGCTACTCGGGCTCGGCTCGAGAAAGCTCGGCTCGGGCTCAGCTCGTGGGCTAAATGTGCAGACGGAGCCTTAATTTAGGCTTGATAAATCTAAGCCGGCTCGGAGCTCGCTCAGCTCGCTCGGGCCTTGGACCCTCCGTCGCTGTGAGGCTTCCGCCCTCGGTCTCCGGCCGCGAGATCTGGTCTTCACGGTCGATCCAGAGCTCGAGGGCGTGCAGGAGTGAATCTTGATCATGTGTCAGGATATCGATGTAATGGATCCTCAAGCTATAGATCCAGTCGACATGGATGACAAATGTGTGAATCCTCACGAAGCCGTTAAAGGTATTGCGGCGAAGGCGAGGCGGGCTGGCGAATCACGCCGTCGGTACGGGGAGGTGTACCTAGACCTCCGGATATGCTCGTGCGGAAATGGGTACCACGATTGGCGATAAGGTGTCGGCGGCCGGTGTGTTCAGGATAAGCGTGAAGAAGGTGCCGTGAGGGACGTCGGGAAGGACATAGATGTTGGGTATGACCCAGCAGTACGATCGGGTGATCTGGTATGAGAATACGATTACAAATATGAGGTGGTAGGGCTCCCAGTGGAAACTATAGGGTGGTGGCCATGAGCTTGGAGTAAGGTTTACCCCGATCTTGAGTAGCATTGAGGGCAAATGCATGGACCTTGTCCCGATCAATTCGACTGATGAACAAGGATCAATCTCAAATGGGGGTATTGGGGCCTTTGGATCACTGATGCTTGGACAACCTAGGCGCATCTAGGGCGTGGGTGGCAGGTAAGGCATCAAGGGTGATCGTGGGGTGGGGTTTCATAGAGGAAACAAGGGGCCGGCATGCGGGGTTGCCCGAGACGGAGGTGTAGCATGGAGGAGTGCCACGAGTCAGAATTGCGCTAAGTATGAAAATTTGGGCGGCCGGTTCGACATGGTGGGCGGTCTGGATCTCAGTCAGGCGATGGTAAACTATGGGTCTTGAAATTAATCATACGCGACTTGGTAGTCGGGAGGGTGGTGGCGACTTAACCATGTGCGGTATATTGCGAATAGTTTTCTTTGTTACTAATGAGTTTGCTTGGCAAATCTTGTTGATATATTATTTCTTTATTTAGATAATTGATTAAAACCAATCATGTTTCTTATTCAATGATTTCAGGTATCTTATTTCTTCACTCTGCAATTTCTACTTGTTTTAATTCTATTTCATATTTTTCGGTTACCATTTGTTTTGATGGAATTACAGTAATTCGAAAGGGAAACAAATGTTGGAGGTGACTTTACTTGGCTTTAGAATCAATTGCTAAATCCAGCTAAGGTAAAACAAATCCCATAGAAATTATTTCCTTAATTGATGTATTTTATTATCAGTTGATTACAAAAAGTTAAAGTATATGAGTGAGCTTGAGGATTGATTATGATACAAACTTGTATAGGCTTGAGTTGGGCTTGAGGGCTCGAGGTTAAGCTCGAGGCTCGTTCATATGGAGAAAAGCAGGCCTAATGAGCTCAAGGCCAGAAGCTTTTTTTAAATCAAGCCAGAAATGGAACGATTTTAAGCTCGTTCGAAAACAAACAGGGCTCAGGCTCACTCATAAATTCGCAAGCCTAGCTCGAAATGTTTCAAAGCTTCGGCTCGGCAGGCTCGGCTCGTTACCGGCCACATGGGCTATGCCCATTACAAAATTGAATCCACAATACAGCGGTGTATTGGCACCTGGAAATGGCGGCGGGCACCTGGCGGCTGGCGAGCACCTGGCGGTACAAAGCGGGCGCCTGGCGGGTTGAGTAGGCACGCGGGCTGGGAGCGCTAGGAGGGGCATGGCCTGCGGGCACGACCGGTCACGACCCGGCGCGCGCCGCGGCCTTGGCCACATGCGCCGCGGCAGGCGCGATCACGTCTTGCCAATGTGACTGGGCGAATTGGGTGCATTGTGCACTTATTTCGATTTTGACTACATGCCTTGTTACGAGGTCATTGTTAGGGACACTGTTCATAAGCACTGTTCACGAGGTTTTCAAAAAAAAAAAAATAAAAATAAAAATAATAATAAAATAAAATAAAATATATTTTTTTTTTTGCATATATGATTTAATATATGAAATTAATTGTCTTGCATTACCTATGAATGCTTGGACATTGTGTATGAAATATTTTCTGTATATGAATAGTGTCTTGGGGCTATGATTAAGCCTTCGAGATACTGCATTGAATTTTAACTTGTCATTTGACATGTGTAGATGGCTAGTCGAGGGCGAGGACGTAGAGGCGTCCGCGGGGAGTGCTGAGTCGAGGCACCAGGTATTTGACAGCGGGCTTTTCTTTGAGGCTGTAGGGATTGCGAGCTGCTCTTGTTGCACGAGGCTAGTGCGCGGAGTAGCTAGGGAGATCGAGTAACCTCCGAGAGGTTTGGGCATCATCCTCCGACATTCCGCGGGGAGATTTGATGATGCGGATTCATTGGTTCGTAGTTGAGAAAGTGTTGGGCTATGGGATCGCCTACGTCACGACCCGAGGATCGGTTAGTTGCATTCCGGCTAGAGGTGGGGCCCAGAGTATGGGTGGAGCTGAGGCGAAGACCTCTAGAGATCTAGGCGATGACGTAGATGAGTTCAGAGAGGCTGTTCGTAGGCCAGTATTTTCCGAGACGGCTGCTCGTCGAAGGCTCGGAAGTTCCTAGAGTTGGGCGAGGGACGATGGTACATGATTGAGTACGTGGCTAGATTCATGGAGCTAGCCTGTTTTGCTGACAACTACGTGGCCACATACATGGCCAAGGTCAGGAGATTCGAGAATGGGCTAAAGTTGTCCATTCGGGGCAGGATTATAGGACTTTGCCTACAAGACATGGACTCCATGTTGAATGACCACGGCCATAAAGAGAGAGATTAGGATGGAACCTCGGGATCACGAGTGTTAGTAGCAAGAGGAAGGAGAATCAGTCTTCTTCTAGTTCAGGAAAGAAGGAGAGGGCTTCTAGTTCACGTGGGTTCCAAGGCCGCGGCCATCCGGGTGAGGACCGTCGAGTTGCCGTCGGGGTTGGGTAGATGGTGTGCTACCATTGCGGCGGCTGGACATATGAGGAGGTGCCCTCGAGACGGGGATCCCGGGGTTTTGGGACGGCGCAGTCTGAGTCGGTGGTGGGACGGGGAGAGATACGGTATTCTTCGCACCAGTCTGAGCGAGCGATGTCGGTTTCAAGGAAATTTGCCACGGCGGCTCCGTTACCTGAAGCGGCTCGAGAGGCGGACATAGGCGAGGCGGAGGGCGGGGCCCTGCCGAGGCGTGTCGGGGAGTTCGGGCGTGTACATGCCATCACACATGGTAGTCGGCGAGATCAGCTTGATTATCTGAAGTGCGTTTTCTTTATCTACTTTATAAGCCCGAAAGTGTTGATTACGGTGCTTCGCATTCATTCATTGTTGCATCATTTGTGATAGAGTTGGGCTTAGAGGTTGAGGCCTTGGAGGAGCCCTTGTATGTGAGTTCTCCCCTAGGGATTAAGGTGAGAATAGGGATGATATGTCATGGTTGCGAGTTAGAGATCTCGGGGATTCTACTCCTGGTGAACTGAGGTCATGGATATTAGGATTCGGCGTCATCACAGGTATGGATTGTTAACGACATAGAATTGTGTCGATTGTGAGTGTAGGAGGGTTACCGCTACGTGGGATATTTTCAGGTGTTGTGATTTGGAGACGAAGCATGATATTTTCCCCCAGAGACGGTGTGCACGAGTTCAGTGTCGAGACCGATTAGGCGGATTGGCTAGCAAGCCTTACCACCCAGAGGGCGGTGAAATTTGGACTTAGATCTACCTCGAGTAGTTTGCAAGTATGAGGATGTTTTTCCGGATGAGCTACCGGGATTGCCTCTGCAGAGGGTTGTAGACTTCGGTATCGAGTTACCCCCTGGTACTTCGCTCATCTCTATGACTCCGCATAGGATGGCACCAGTTGAGTTGCGGGGGAACTGAGTCGGTATAGGAGTTCTTGGACAAGGGGTTCATTAGACCGAGCACTTCACCATAGGGTTACATTTGCGAAGAAGGACCAGACCCTTGATGTCATTGATTCTGGAAACAGTTGAAACGGGGTTATGATGTTGAGAATCGGTACCCATTCACAGGGGATTGATGATTTGTTTGACGATTGAGGGCGCGAATCTACTCTAAGATGGACCTTGCCTTTGATTACCATCGAGGGGTTAAGTGAGATATCCCTAAGGCTGACGTTTAGGGCCAGCGTTATAGGCACTTTGAGTTTCACAGGTGATGCCACTTTGGATTAGTGAATCACGCCCGGTATCATTCATGGACCTCATGTAGGGTATTCCAACCCTATTTGGATCGATTTAGCCATTAGTCTTTGTGGATGACATTTTGATCTGCTCCCGGTCAGTGGGAGCTTGAGGATTGTGTTCTGAGTTGTTGAGAGACCATGTTAGTGCCTTGAGTTCGATGAAAGTGCGAGTTTTGAAGCTGCGAGGTGAAGTTTTTGGGACACGTGGTGTCGGCATCGGGCATGTCGGTGGACCCGGAGAGGAATTCGAGGGGCCATGATGGTTGGGAGAGGCCGAGTCGGTCTTCGAGATACGTAGTTTCTTGGGATTGGTAGATGCTACGGGAGATTCATTGGGGATTTCTCCCGGTCGCGGCTTTATGGCAGAGGTGACCGGAAGGAGGTCGAGTTTGATTAGGATGGCCGTCACGAGGAGGCATTTCGAGTTGAAGGGGAGACTTACTTGGCTCCTATCTTGATAGTCGGACGAGGGACGAGAGTGCAATAGTGTATTGTGATGCCTCGAGGGCGGGTAGGATGCGTTTTGATGTAGTCAGGGAGGGTAGTAGCTTATGGTTCTAGTCGGAGTTGAAGAGATCATGAGCGAGAATTACCCCACGACATGGAGTTAGCGAAGGCGTAGTCTTCGCTTTACAGAGATTTTGCGCCCGATACTTATATGGTGAGGGAGTTCGAGGTGTACTCGGACCGTAAAGAAGTCGAAACTATATTTTCACGCGAGAGGGACCTGATATGAGGCAACGCAAATGGATGGAGTTCCTAGAGGATTAGCTTCGCTGCATTACCATCTCAGTAAGGCAAATGTGATGGCTGATGCACTCAGCCGGAAGTCACGGGAGCATTGGCTAATATAGCTTCGGGAGTGGCGGATCTCCACGAGCTGTGGGGCGGTTTGAAATTCTGCAATCAGCGGCGAGGTTCGAGAGGAATGCGATTAGGGAGTTTAGTGGCTACATCGTCTCTATTGAGCGGAGTGATTGAGTCTCAGGGGCAGGACGCGGAAATAGTGTCCATCAGGGACCGAATCGGTCGGAGTCACAGTGAGGGCTGGACCGTCCACCTTGGTGTGATCTTGATTATAGAAGGGCCAGGTAGTGGTTCCGTTGGCTTATTTGAGAGGAGATTCTGAAAAGTTTCTTGCTCTCGATTTACCGTGCATCGGTGACACGAGATGTACGGGGATCGCCGTCCTTGATCTTATTGGAAGCGGAATGAAGAACCGCGTAGAGGACTTTGTTCGACGATGTCTCACATGTCGGCGGGTTAAAGTGAGTACCGAAGCCAGCAGAACATGACCATTGGAGGTGGGCGAGTGGAACAGGGCGCGTCGCGATGGATTTGTGACCCACTTGCCGCGGACACGCAGGGACATGTGCGAGTATGGGTGATAGTGGATCGGCTCACGAAGTCGGCACATTTTCTGGCAATACGGATGGCGGCCGCATTGGAGAGATTCTGTAGGTTGTACATTGAGAGATGATCGGCTCATGGTACCATATCCATAGTGTCGGATAGAGGCCAGGGTTTCTGGTAGCTTTGGAAGAGTTTAAAGGCTATGGTCTGGTGACCAGTCTGACTTTCCACCCCTGGGACGGATGGTCGGTCAGGAGGGAATTTATCACGAGGTGTTAGAGGACATGCTGCGAGCATCGTCTGGATCATAAGGGTAGGCGGGAAGGCATTCGCCCTTAGTGGAATTCGCTACAACAACGGTTGTGGGCGAGTATACGGATGGCACCATATGAGGCATTGTATGGGAGGCCATGCAGATCACTTAGATATGTTGGACCGAGGTGGGAAATAAATCAGCGGTCACGATCGATTGAGACACCTCAGAGAGGTAGGCTTGATACGACAACGTCTTCTCACGGATCAAAGCCGGTAGAAGAGTTATGCGGATATGCGACGTCGACCCTTAGAGTTCGAGGTTGGGGATCACGTCTTCTTGAAGGTGATGCCTAAAAGAGGAGTGGTCAAGTTCGGCAAGCGAGGGAAGCTATCGTCGAGGTTCATTGGGCCCTTCGAGATACTCGAGAGGGTAGGCACTGTAGCATACCGGTTGGCTGCGAAGCAGCATGACGGTTGTCACAGGTATTTCACGTCTCCATGCTCCGGTACCTTTCCATATCTAGCTCATGTAGTGGATTGGGGAGAGATTGGGGTTGACACGAATGGGACCTTGAGGGAGGGGCCAGGTGTGCGTGGATATTGGGATCGGATTTTGCGATGCAAGACCGTGAGGCTAGTGAGGGTGCTATGGCAGCACGAGTGGAAAATGAGTCGATGTGAGCGAGGACGATGCGAGCCACTATCCCTTCTTGTTTAGGGATGAGAATCGTGGTTTAGTCGTTTAATGCTTAAATGGCTAGTTTACATGCATGGGGTAGTGCACGTTGCATATGCATGTGAATGGACTATCGATTGTCTAGAATTTCGGAATGAAATTCCTTTTAAGGGGGAGAATGTAAAACCGAGAAAATTCGATTTTAAAATGAGTAAAGCGGTAATTCCCGAACCGAAATTTTCTAGATCTCGGATAGTGAAATAGACTTCTTAGTTGGAATCGTCGCGAAATCTATTGCTACGTCAAATTCGTTGAATTATGGGGCGGTCGAATTTCACTTTTTCCGAGAACCAGAGTATTAGGTGCCGTAAAAGCAGGTTGAGAGACATGTGATGTGGCCAAAGTCCTCTTTTGCCTACTCATGTGACACATGTTGCATGACTAGAGAGATGATGGAAATGAATGGCTAAGATTGTGCCACGTGTCAAACTCAAGACAAAAGGGGACATAAGTGGAATTAATGGAATTGTTAATGAATAAGACAAAAAAAGGCAATAGTGTTCATAACTACTCAGATGGAAAGCGTGCGGGGAAGACGAGAAAATCGGCGGTGGGTGGTTTTGAGTTTTAGAGAGAGAATGAGCTCATTCTCTCTAGATTTCCGGTCATTCGAACCGTTGGTTCTCGGCAGACAAAAGCAAAAGTCGATCTACGAGGGCTCTGGCGTGGACAGATTTAGTAGAGTTGAGCAACTTCAAGAGGTAGGGATCTTTTCACATTAGCGTTATTCTTTAGGTACCAAGAGCCATGTAAATGGTTTAAGGATATTACGAGGCTTTGATTAGCGCGTTTTGGTCTCAAAAGCTTTGAATCGAGTGGAGAAAATCCCCATTGTTGTGGCGTGAGCGGTGCCAAACCGGGGTTTCCTTTGTTCCACGTGAATGTGGCGAGATTTTCTTGGTGTGAAAATGTGTGTTTTAAGTGATTGAAATGAATTGCTTGTGTTTTCTTCAATTAGCCCGTGTAGGCTAATTTTGGTGTTATTGATGTAAATTTAATAACATGTTGTTTGAATTAATTTTGTTAATATATATGCATGTGAATATATTAGCATGAGTTGTTAGGATTAATGTCATGCATTATACCTTTGAGGTACCTAGAATATTAGGAATTAGTGTGTGAAGTGAAAGAAAAAGCGAAAATGTTTTTGAAATGAATTTCAAAGAAGATTTTCCGAAGAATTGCCTTGGAGAGTCGTCCAACGGATCACTTCGGATGAGGACCATGACTATTTCGGAGAAATATCCAGAAATTCGCCTCGGAAGGTAGTCCAATGTATTTACCGAAATTCGGTAGTGAGTTTTTGAGAACAAAAAACTTTTGTTTTGAAAACTGGATATTTTACTCGCATTCGGCTTAGGCATATGTGAGGATTCGGGATATGAGATTAGGCATGTAGACATTCGAGTAGTTTCATGAAATTGCTTGAATGTGATTGTTTGTCATGATATGTACGCCGTTAGGGGGTACTTGGCGTAGCAGGAAATTATCCTCTTTTGGGCTTCTTGACCACATCGAGGGATCACTATTTCGGGTACATAGGTGTGCGAGCAGTGCAGGCGCATTTAGAAGAATGGGATTGTGGCTTTGACATTTTTATTTTGTATAACATGTATTAAAATTGTAAATTTTGATATATGTTTGGTAAAGAGTAATTTATTAACTTTTGAACTATTGTATATAGTTGATGTATTTTGTGAGTATTGATGCAGGGGCCCAAGTGGCCATTATTTTACTCGCATATGGACCCTGTGTGGTCCTTGTAAATTGTTGGGACATGTTATGTACCTTGGGTAGAGTTCCCCGTACAAAGGAGACTTTGCCCGATTTTCATGAGTGGTGTCGGGTTACTCGACATCCACGAATATTCCGCGGGTTGACGGGTTGTCAACGAAACACCCCGGTTTTGGGGCGTCACAAGTTTACATGCATGGCATAGTGCACGTTGCATATGCATGTGATTTGTTGTGATTGTACGGAATTTGGGACAAAATTCTTTTAAGGGGGGAAGAATGTAAGACCCGAGAAAATTTTAATTTTCTGAAATAGAGTAAAATGGTAATTTCGGTCAAAATCCGGAATTTTTCTAAATCTCGGATAATGACGAACGCGTTGGAATTGTCTTTGCGAAATAAGGCTCTGCGTCAATTTCATCAAATTCGAGAGACCGGTCGAAATTTGCATTTTGAGACAACGGGAGTAGTGCGGGACATTTAGCTTTTTATTTAAGTCATTCAGAAATGCAGCGTGTGTCATGTGCAGAATTAGTCAAACATGAGCTTAAGTGTGGGCCATGGGTGGACACGTGGCATGATGCCATTTGATGAAAATCCCAAAGTAGAGGGATAAGTGGATAAGGAAATCCAAGTCAACCAATGGTGGCTTGACATGTGGCATGAGAGGAGACGAGTCCTCTTGAAATGACTCTCCCAAGCGGTTTTGGGAGAGGAAAAAGAAGAGAGAGAGAAAAAATAGATTTTAGAGAGAGAGTAACGCCTGCTCTAAATTTCCAGTGATCGAATCTTTGAATCCGTGAGCGAGAAATGAAATTGCTCTTATTTGCGAGAGCTACACATGAGTCTTGGTTTTGTGGAGTTTGAAAGCCTCCCGGGATGTAGTGGTTTTCTCCTACTTTATTTAATCCTTATTTAAAAACCTTTCTAATGGTTGGAGTGTTTGGGGCCGAAATAGCCGTGAGTTTTCGGTCCTCCGGAGTGGGATTGAAGGCTGGAATTTTTGGGCAGTTTCGGACAGCCCGGTTTCGGTTGGAGACTGCCTTTGGGTGGTCCTATTTGTGTGTTGTGATGCTGGGCGGAGTACGATGAAGCGTCGGATTTTATTGGCCCATGTGAGACGATTTTGTGTTATTGCTTACGATGAATAACATGTTGTTGTGTGTTAATTTTTGTTAATATATGCATGTTTGATATATTAACATGTATTGTACGATGAATAACATGTTGTTGTGTGTTAATTTTTGTTAATATATGCATGCTTGATATATTAACATCTTGTTATCACGAAAATGGCCTTAATGCATTTCGTATGCGGGGCACCACTAGAGATGAGTAGGTGTGAGTGCGCCTTGTGAATAAAATCGGATTGTCAAACAATGAATTCTTTTGTAAAATTATTAAAATAGAATTTTTATCGGAAGAAGTTGTCCAGAAGAATTGTGTTGGAAATCGTCGACAATCTCGTCGGAGAAGGCCCATAAAATTGTTTTGAGTGTTACCCGACAAATTCACTTGAGGATTGTCAGCGTATTATTTATATCGGAGGGTTGCCCATAATTAAAATAAATATTTTTTGTTTGAAGATGAATTTTCATACATGGCATAAGCATGTGTGAGGAGTTAGTAGGACTCGAGACATGAAGTTAGACATGTAGACGTCGAGTAGGAATCATGAATTCACTTGAATGTGTGTTTTTCCATTGCACGAGCACTTATGTGGGGAGTAACCCATGTAGAAGGTTATCACTACTGGGCATTGCTCACCCCGTCGTGAGATCCCCCTTTCAGGTACAGGGAGTGCTCGGGAAGACAGCGCTCATTAGAGGCCGCTTTTGAGGAGAAAACCGACATGTGGCTTTGATTACGTTTTTGTAAAATATGTATGAAATATTACAATTGAAACATGTTGTATAAGAGTGTAATTAACTCTTGAAACTATTATATTATAGTTGGGTATATTTCGTGAGTATGGATGTATGGGCTGACGTGGTAGGTTCTTCGTATATGGGTGCCGTGATATGAGCATGCTTGTAGGTTTTACAGGTTGACGGTGGTTAACGGGACCCCCCGAGAATGGGGCGTCACAATATCTCTTTTTGTTTATGATGACGGGGATACCCATACAAAGATGTAAAAAAAAAAAGGGTTAATATTAAGATTAGATAAATAAGCCATGCAATGAAACATTCTATTGTTCTTTAAAATAATATCCAAAGAAACAACATTAGGATTCCAACAAAGTCATAAACCTCCTGAAAGTTCTACAAGATTGACATATTCAAAACACTCAAACTGTAACTCAGGCAGAATATCCAAAGATCTATTAGCATTGACTTTTGTTTCAGATAGAAACAAAATATCAGGAGAAAATTTACTTGATAGCTTTTTCACTTGGGACACAAAATCCGGGTGACCAGCCCCTCTAATATTCCAAACCACAATCTTCATGTGATAGGCTGCATTGGTTCAATGGCACCTTTCCCCCCTTCTTCCTTCTTGTTTCTCTGCCTCTTTGTATCTTCCATCAAATGCCTACAAAACTAGAATAAATATCATATTCAACTATACTTTCACACCACAAGCAAGGGGTAAAAAGAATAACACAAATAAATATGTTAACCATGCAACTAATTAACAACCATGACAGGTAGTTGTGTGGGTCCTTAGAGATTAAGATATGATGTACCTTTTTGGCATCTGCTTCAGTTTCTCAAGTTTCTGTAACTGCAAAAGGTCATCATAAATGCCATAACCTTTTTAGAATCCTTTTTTTGATAACTGCGTGTGTCAGGGCTAGCTTGTGTGTACCTCGACTAATCCCATAGGGCCTTAAAGTTAACGATCGGATAAATCCTTTAATATTGGCTCAAGGATATTCGAACTGGTGACCATTGGGAAGCAAATACAAAAGGCGTTGTTACAATCCTACATCACTTCTATTTTCATTGCAAACATAACGCCTTTTTACCTGCCTACAGAGGAATCAAGTGAGATGACCTCTAGCAAAAATCAGTCTCTTATAATGAATCACAAGAAAAGTTGAACTTCAGCTGAAGAACTCAAAGTGGGAAACTTTGCATTACCATGGGGCTAGCTATGTAACTGTGAATATGGCAGAAGTTACTCAAGTTAGAAATCTGGTAAGGTCTTCATGCTATTTGGAAATCAAAGTCTTTTCTCTAATTTGATGTGTTATGTTTTTGGTTACAGAAAGCAAGAACACAGCTGCTGTGATGAAGATTTATACATCCTTTTAACAACAGAAACTGGATTTCAGTCACCCTGTCACAAAACTGGCATGAATAATGAGTCAATGATCATTATAATGATTTTTCATACCTTTTTCCACATGAGAACTTGGATCCAAGCTACGAGAATGAAGCAGCTAGAATATGTAAACCACACCCAGAGGATTAAGAAATACCAAATACTGGAGACCTTAACTGGCTTTTCACCAAAACTCTCCACAGGAGCAATGCCCATTCTTGAAATGATGAAATCGATTTGTATCCCTAACAATGATCTCCCTCTCTGTAATAATTGATGCAAGCTTCATAAAAGAATGACAGTCCCCACAAATCCTGAGATTCTTCATAATCCTAATAGTTGCACCATGAGGCAAGACCATTATCCCAAAACTTAGAGCCAGTTTCTCACTGTGGTGCCTTAGAAGTTCTTGCTTTCTTCTCTCTTCCACATCATGAAGGTCGTGTTCAGTCTCGGCCTTGTAACCTATCTTCTTCATCTCTCCTACCAACTCCTCCAACTTCAGATAAATCTCGATGATTCTAGGGTGGTTTCTTTCCCCAACCATAAATGAGTGAACTTGGTGCCTAATTTCAATCCAACTCATACCCCTCTCCTTCTTTGCTTCACTCTCTTTAAGAAATTTCCTTGCCCTTGCAACTTCTTCCCACCTATTATTTGCAGCATAAATGTCTGAAAGTAACACATGGTTTCCCGCATTAAGAGGTTCAATCTCAAATAAATGTTTAGCTGCAACTTCACCCAGCTCAAGATTTCGATATATCCTACAAGATGCTAAAAGTGATCCCCACATTGAAGCAGTGGGGTCAAAAGGCATTCTATCTATCAAATCCTTAGCTTCATGAAGCAGCCCTGCTCTACCAAGAATGTCAGCCATGCAGGAATAATGAAGGACATTAGGAGACACATTGTGCTCTCTTATCATAAGGTCAAAATATTTTCGTCCCTTTTCCACCAAACCTAGATGACTACACGCAGTCAGAACAGAAACATAAGTTATTTCATTTGGGCATATACCCATCTGCTGCATTTTCTCAAACAAAATCATTGCCTCCAAAGATCGAACATGCCTGGAGAACCCAGAAAGCATTGCATTCCACAAAACAACATTCTTCTCCTCGACTTTTGAAAACACAATGTAAGCTTCCTCAATTATTCCACATTTAGCATACATATCTATGAGAGATGAAATCACAAAAACATTTGAACCAATACCAGTTTTGCACAAAACAGCATGCACCTGGTTCCCTTCAATCAGAGCTGCCCGGGCGGCGCAAGCGCTAAGAGCTGATGAAATTGTGAACTGGCTATGTTCCAACCCCATTGCCTGAGCTCTATGAAACAACACCAAAGCCTCCTCATAAAGCTCATTTTGAACATACCCTGCTACCATTGAACTCCATGTAACATCACTTCTCTCAGGCATGGACTCAAAAACAAGGCTTGCATCCTTTACTAAACCACACTTAGCATACACATCAAGCAATGCAGTCCCTACAAACACATTTGAATCGAGCGCCGTCTTTAAAGCAAACCCATGTAACTGTTTGCACTCAAATACGCAACACTTTGCCGCACAAGCGCAAACAACACTGGAAACTGTGAATTCACTGACTGAAGTTCCTTCTTTTTGCATCTGCATGAAAAGAACAAGAGCCTTTTCGCTTTCCCCAACCTGGGTATGCGAACCAATTATGGTACTCCATGAAACCAAGCTTCTCACAGGCATTTCATCAAACAATTTACGTGCGGACTCACCCAGACCACATTTAGAGTACATGTTCATGAGCATATTCGACGTTATAGTATCTGCTCCTAACCCAACACGGATAATCTGTGCATGGCAAGCCATTCCTTCAATGGCAGCTCTATTTCTCGCACAGTTCTGCAGGAGAAGTTGCAACTCGTACACATGGGTGGCAAGCATTCCTACGCAATCAAGCTCCTCTGATGGCATGGGTCTCTCAGCCATGGCATTAGGAATGGCTACCACATGTCTTGATTGCAAAATAAACCTACTACAGACTATCTTCTGTCTCTTCAACATTCTCATATTCTATGTATGCCTATATTAGCTCCTAAAAACAATGAATCTTCGAACATAAAAATTGAAATTGGCTCAAGTAATAATTCCTGTAATAAAAGAATCAGTATCCCTTATTCTTTACACTGTAAGTTATTAATGGAGGATACTTGGAGATTCGGAAGTTTCCTCATATCTAAATATACACTATTATCCTTACCAGTGGGACTATTGTAAGATTTATTCAGAGGTACACGGCGTACACATATATTTATAATTAATAAAAAGATTATACGTTGTTGCACTGAGAAATGTACAAAAAAACTATTGATATTATAGTTTCAAGCATTTGATGGTCAAATTTCCACAAATATTAGTTTCCAATCGATTTTGTAAAATTTGAATTTTGCAGTTTCTATTCTTTTACATAGATAGATATAGAAATTTAGAAGAGAAATTAATTTAAAAGGGACAAATCAAAAGTTATTTGTAAAACTAATTTATTGTAAAAGTAACCTTAAAAATGTCACAAATTCGGAATAACTAAATCTGCATTTGTGTCATTTCCACGTTTTAACCATATCCATTGCAGCATTCTTATTTGAAAGGGTGTTTTTTTGTACCTCCTTTTGGATTTTAAAGAAAAAGGTTAGTAGCCTTTGGGGCTAGCTCAAGTGGTAAAGGGAATGGAAGGGGCAATGAGACATCTAGGTTCAAATCCTTGTAAGAATATGATATTATATCGTAATATATAAAGTGAATAAATGTAAAAAAAAAAAAAGGTTAGTTTTGTAAATATATTTTTAATTTGTCCATTTTTAAAGGGTTATCCCTTAG
Source organism: Tetrastigma voinierianum (assembly GCA_016808115.1). Classification (NCBI taxonomy): domain Eukaryota; kingdom Viridiplantae; phylum Streptophyta; class Magnoliopsida; order Vitales; family Vitaceae; genus Tetrastigma; species Tetrastigma voinierianum. Next base: position 354,068 of record JAEQBH010003536.1, read on the forward strand.
GATAGAAACTACGGAAAAGTAAGTATCAAGTTATCAATTTGAAAATAATTGACCATCCATCGCTAAGAATTTGGTATCCATGATTTAAGCTATTCTCATAAAAAATAATTAGGATTCTACTAATGTACTATCAAAGGAACAAAATATCGGTAATTACGCATATATTGGTATTTGGATTTTACGGATATATATGAAATATCGGTAAATATTTGTGGATTTTTTGACAAAAATATCGGTAAAGCGAAAATGAATAAAAATACTTTGAAATTTATGGAAATAATTTGTTGAACTATAAAAAAGACATAAATAAGCAAATATACACTTATTGAAAACAATATTAATTATAATTTATTGAGAAATTACATTACAATAGTCATTTAAAACCAAAATGAAGACCAATGTGGCTCCATCACATTATTGAAGGGATCCCATTTTGATAAAGACAATATTCATAACAAGATCTTTAAAATATTGAGATAAATCACAAAGAAAAAATAATTTGAGAGTTAAATGAAGTTTGGATGTGTCTGGATGAGTTTGTAAAGAAATTGTATGATTTTAAGGGTATTTATAGAATTTTTTGGAGTCAAAATAGTCATTGGATTGTTAAAAAACCATTGTGATTTAATTACCTTAGTTGGTTTGATTTAAAGTCAAAAAACCGTGTTCTTGATATATCTCGGAGTATTTCTGGAGTATTTTTTAGAAATTAGATGCACGTGCGTGTGTGAGTGAGATAAAGTCTCGAAATTTTGCCGAAATATCGGGAATTTATGATATTTCGTCGATATTTCGGCTGGTTTTTCTCCGATTTTTTGGCCAACCGATGGTGTTTCACGGCCCACCGATAATTGATATTTCGGCCAAAAAAACCGAAATTTTGTTCCTTGATACTATCATAACTAGTCAATATACTACTACTTTCACTAGTTATAATAGTATATTAGTAGAATCTTAATATTTTTTATGGGAGTAGCGATATCTAATTCTTTGTGATGAATGTCCAAATATTTTGAAATGAATGACTTGATACATATTTTTCCCTCCACACTATACCAATGAGGTGTACAAAAAAAAATATTGTGGGCCTTTGGCCCACTTCATGAAGCATTTTTTTTCCTGGATATTTGGTGCAAGGCCCAATCCACAAGGCTGAGTTTGTTATGAACAAGGTAGACCAAGCCCACCCAATAGGTGGGTGATGTGAGGAATCAAAATGGGAGGGAAACAAAGCAAAGGGGCGTGCAAATGTCATCAAGAACAATAAAAGTTGGAGTGGTTGGTTCATGGTTCCTCATCAAAAGATCAAAAGTCAGTATAATATAAAGAGCCTAAATATGCAGAGATCTCATCTTCCCTTTTTTTTTTGGTCTGTATATATACCCTCTACGAATGGCGGTGGAGAAAAGAACAAATTATTTCTGGTGGTTGGGGGTTGATGATGATAAAGGTCAGGTCATCTGGGGAGGGGTGGGGAGGGGAGGGGAAAGGAGAGCTCATTCTTCAACTTCACGAAATTTATATTATTCTCTGTGTACGATTCAGCCTGAATACAGAGAAAGAAAAAGTTGTTGATCTCAATTCTCATGGTATTCATGAATCTCTTTGCTGTCTGTCTGTGTTTCGTCCATGGATTTGGACATGCTGTGTAATCATCATGGTGGATGCATGTGTTCACATTGTGAAATTGTTCTTCATCAAGAATGTTGGAACATTTTTTTATTTGAATTCATCCTTCTAGTTCCCATGCCAATTTTTTTTTTCTTTTTTATTTGTTTGCCGGACCAATCCTTCCAAATACATTGTTATTATTATTATTTTTTTTTTCTTTTTTCTTATGTTCACTTTGTATATCAAATAATAGTACCCTTTTTTACAGATATTAACTTCGATCTCCCATGGTTCATTCACACTGCTTTACCACTTGAGCTCGGCTTTAAGGACATACGTTGTGATGATATTTAAAAATCGAATGAGATCAATCGGTTTGGTAGTTGGATCGTGAAGCAGGATTATAAAAGCAAATGCGGTTGAGTTAAAACCGTTTTTAACAGGCAGGTTGAATAAGTCAATCGAATTTTATAATTATTTTTATTTTTAATAATATATTATCATTTATGATGATCATGGTCGATCGTCGGTTCGACGATTGAGGCAGATAAATTTTCGATTTCAATCATTGATCCCATTTTTAAAACATTGATCTTTTTAAGAGTCCTCAAAATTGGGGAAGATGCCATGATTTTAGGAAATGTTCTTACAAAAAAAGTATTATTATTATTTTTTTTTGACATCTATTCCTTTTGCAATATCATGTTATAGTATTTTATTCTTATAAGGATTTGAGCATAGGCCTCTCATTCCCATCCCACTCTTGCACCACTTGAAATCTTGAACCTTCAAGAACACAAAAAAGTGTTCTTAAAAACTAAAATAAATATTTGATAAAAATTTTAAAATAAATTTAATAATTCATTATATTAAAAAAGAAAAAATAGCTGTAATATATTTTGTTGTAGAGTAATAAAGTGAAAAGAAAAGAAAATAAGAAAGAGATTATGATTTAGGAAAAAATAAATAAATGAATTTTATTGCAAGAACTCCTTTAGTAATGATTCTTTTCAAAATATTTTTTTAGTAGAAGTGTTTTATCTCAAAGTGCTTTTAGAAGAATCACCTGTAAAATAGGCCCTTTTGGAACACAAAAATTACTAAGGAAAAATATATTAAAATGATTTCTGCTTAGTTTCATCATAAAAAATATAAGAGAAGATCATAATTGAAATTCCTCAAAATTTACATATTTTTAAATTTTCTAGTCCCTTATTATATAATAAAAAGAGGTAAAATGAGTTTGAATAAACATATATAATAAATTTATTAAGTTTAAACCTATTTATTTTTTATTTTTCTTCAAAATTTCTTTCCTCCCACTTTTCCCACTTATTTTTCTCTATATTTTTTTTCTTACTATTTTCCGATTCCAAACAAAGCCATAGAGTTTTAAGTCTCTTTGTATATATAGCTCTTGAAGCCTGACTTAAGAGATAAAGAAGAATGGGTTTATCAAGATTCTAGACTCGAATTCCTATACGAACAGAGTACTATAACAATAAAAAAATATATAAAAATTACTTCGAGAACCAAATTTGTGAAGATGAGGTTGAATATTTTGGTAGATAATTATTGTTTAACCACTTATTCTAAAATGAATTTAAAAAGTTCCTTTTCTCTAAATGCAATTGGTTTTCTGTTGGTGGGAGATTCAACATGGCTTTTTTCTTTCTTTCTTTTTCTTTTAAAATTTTTTTTTATATATATATAGTGATGTCAGGCATATTCCCATGGAGGTCCAAGCTCTAGATTCTTCAGGAGAGTCGGTTTCTTTAAAAAATGCTTGGATTCACAAGCCTTTCTACTTTCCGACTAGCATTAATATTTTCTTCATTCCTTATTCTCTCGTTATTTTCTAGCTAGCCAAGCATCTTTTCTATCTGAAAAGCAAGTTCGAGCCGCCAATTATTTGGAGTGATAATCCAAATTACACTTCAGCATCTAAAATAAAGTTTGATTAAGGAAATTAGACCATAAATTTTGTTGTTTAAATGGAACAATGAAGAAATTGAATCAACAAATAAAAGAGGAAAAAAGATTCCAAGGATAATATTTTGACATTTATGGTGAAACATAGAGAGAGAGAATCAGCATAAAAATTAAGAGCTCAAAAGTGAGGGTAATAACCACACCCCACTAATTCACTTTTTTGACAACTTGGAGAGTGTTTGATAAATTAACTTAATCACTTAATAACTTAGGTGACGTTTATTTTTTTTTACTTTAACTTTTTTTAGTTTAATGCTAAATAGTACTTAGTCGTAAAATTATTTGTTTGTTTTAATATTTTATTTATGTTAAGTACTAAGGCCCTGTTTAGGTAAATAGCTTAATTAAACACTTATTTTATAAAAGCTTGTTAGATGAGAACTTATGTCATAAGTACTTTATTTAATAAATTATTTGTATTTGAATGCATATTTTAAAAAGCACTTATATATTATTTTAAGGTGTTTTGATATATTACTACACAAACATTTATAATAATTGAAATTATTGAAAATATCATTAAATGCCTGCAGTGAGTGTTTAGACAAATGTCCCACTTGTCATAATTTTAAGAGTTAAAAAACTAAAAACTAAAGAACTAAAATCAATATATATATATATATATATATATATATATATATATATATATATATATATATATATATATATATATATATATATATATCATAAAACTATGATAAAAAAATTCATAATATACTGAAAACATTTATCATTCAAATGTAATCTCCATTATAAAAAAATAGCTAATGAAACATTCTCTCATCTTCACTTTTGTTTCATATGCATCAAAGATATTATAAAAACTAAATTATGCTAGGTTTTTTTTCTTCATTAAAATCTTTGGGTTTTTTATTTGTTTTTCGTGTTTTCATTGTTGTCTTTTTACAACGTGTGAATTGTGTCATCTTGATATGATGGTTTATTTTTCATCGTCTTATTGCGACATTTACTTGTGCGTGGGCGATTCAAACAACAAAACATATTAGATCGAACATAGACAACAAATCAAATCATGGTCGTCAATATGTTACAGAATTGGAGTCATAAGTATTCTAGTCATTACAAAATTATCAAATGTGTAGGATTTGAGCTGATCCATTTTGCTACTAACATGGATGTTGTTTCATCCTCTAAATTTTTTAGTGAATTTGATCTATGTTTCCATAGAATGTATTGCTAGTTTTAATCAATAAAATTATCTCTATTTTTTTTTAAAGATGGTAAATAATAATTACTGAGGTGATATCTAAATTAGCCTCATTTTTCTCTCAATTTTATCTTCTAGCCACTCATCTTCCTTAAGCAATAAGGGCTGATTTTTGGTTATTCTTGACTCGAAATCACTACTCTACACGTAATTCTATCAATGTTTTTCTGAAATACAAATTCTATTGATTTAAACTAGCAAAACATTCGATTGAGAAACATAATCAAATTTGCTAAAAACACTAAAAGATAACACAATATTCAGGTTAATAGCACTAACATAATGACTCGGCATAAAGCCTGTACATTTGAAAATTCTATGGTGACTAGACTTCATAAGATTCAAGTTAAACTATCGCAGCGACCACGATTTGAATTATTGATGTTTTAATACGTCAAGTATGTTTCTTGGATTAAATCGTCCATAACACTTGAAATCTCTGCAGATCGTAGCAAGCGGAGTGGCCAACACAAAACAAAACAACACGCCGCAATAAGATGGCGATGATAACATGAAAAAACAAAATAATTCAAAGATTTATGTGAAAGAACCACTTTATCGTGCAGGAAAATGATAGATGGAGATGCAGATGGGTGATTTTAGGCTAAAATGGCCAAAAATCACCTCCCATTGCTTGAGGAAAAAGGGTTGGAAGAGAACAAGATATTTTTATTAATTTATTTCTTAATAAATTGTTTATCTACATAGATTTGAGTTTTATTTTGTTTTTCGTGATTTCATCTTCTTGTTCCTACTTTTTATTTTTATGTGGGCGATTTAGACAGGTAAAATATATTCGACTAAATAGAGACAAAAAATCATATTATGGTCGTCAGTATGTTGCAGAACTATAGTAACATATATTCTAGTTATTATAGTATTATCAAATTTATAAACTTTGAACTAATTTATTATGCTATTAATGGTGTTCTTTCATCCTCTATGATTTTTAGTGAATCTGTATGTGTTTTTATTGTTGTATTACTATTTTGAATTTATAAAATTGTTTTATTTAATTTTTTAAAAGGTAATATCTAAATTAAGAAATAAAAAAATAATTAATAAAAAATCAGAAGTAGTTATTCAAAGAACTTGCCAATTATAAATAATAATGGTCAAGTTGTTACTTCTTAAGAAAATAATATTTCCTAATTAGTTTATTAGAAAATAAATAAAATAACAATTTAAAGGAGTTATTTCCACTGAATCTTTGGTTACTTGGAGAAAAGAATCATGGAAGAAGACTATGAACTTGAAAATCAAAACCGTTCTATCGTTCTTACATGTACCTATGATATTAATTTGAACAATTTTCTATTGCATAGTATTCTATTAAGAAAAACTATTATATTTATTTATTTCATATAATTATATAAAATATATAAATTAAATAATTATAAATAGTCTCTCATGAGATTAAAAACACATTACATAATGAGAAAATGTACAAAGTATCTCATGTGCATTTCAACAAACATTTTGAATGCTTATTACACATTACATTATTGTTATCCTATGAAACGAACTGATACGATCCCACATCAGTTTCATATAAGAGTGTGGAGTGGTTCTTAAGTTTGAGATATTCTTTCACCTATCAAGCCGGTTTTTTGGGTTGGACTCTTCAATTGGGCTTGAAGCCTTATCATTTGTACTTTCATTGAGAGTCGATGCGTAGTGGAAAATGTTGCGGGAGAGGCTGCCTGTCTTACCGAGGTGGGTATCAGTCGCGATGATGCTTTCAATGGAGCTGTTTGGAGCGTGTGGGTCATTAATTTGGACTGGATGGGCGATGGGTTAAGTGAGGCTTAGGATCGTCCGAGTTGAAATAGGATCGCAACAAGAAGAAAGGTGGCGGGGCCACTTGGGTGGCCACAGTCAAATCACCTAAATCTGTTGATTTCTTCACAGAAAAGATGGATTGCTTGGAAGGCTGAATGTATCGCATATATGTGCGTGTGATGTGGCGTTGGTTCCTTGCGTACCTTTCACCCAGATGGGTGACTACATTTATAGTAGATGTTTCGGCTGGGTTGGATGGTGATTATGATTCGTTCCCATTGGATGAGATATTTTCATTCTATTCAGTCTCAGTTGGTCGGAATCATAAAGATGATTATTTCCGGATAATAAATCTTACGCTTATTGGGGATCCAGATTTGATTCTTGAATAATATATTAGCAGGGATATTTATATTTTACGTACCTGAGGCTATAATCGGTCTTTGGAGCCGTGGGGTTGGAGCCCTCGTGATACGAAGCCTTTGAGGCTTGAATGTTGGCTGAAGTAGAAAGGCACCATCATTCCAATGGGCATGTCTCCTCCTTTGGGTTTGGCGGATGGCGACCTCGGTCATTCATTAGTGGTACTCTTTGCTTGGGCTGGCGGGTGGGCCTATGGCCTTATTTTTTGAACCTATCGATTGCCCCCGGCCCTTGTGTGCGTGAGTGGGCAAGGCATGTGTCTCGCTTCGGATCTGATCTCCACGTGTCTCGAAATTTGGATTAGTTAGGGCTTGGTCGCCGTCATTTGTCTTATGATAATGATGACTCTTCGGTTTTCACGCTCATTTCTCCCACTCCTTTCAGTTTCCTTTTGTTTCTTTTGCAGACATCCTCTGTCTTGTGTGCCTTTGCTTTGGGACCTTTTCTTTGCCTTTAGCGAGTTCGGACTTCCTTCTCTCTTAGTCTTCTGTCTTAGCCTTTTTTGTTCAGAGTCTTTCTCTGTTGTCTTTCTCGGGATAGTCTTTTACATTCATTCACGGGTCCACTTCGCGTCTTTGTCTTACGGTCTCTTCTTGGGCGATCTGACGGCGTTAGGGTTGGGTGGTCGAATTTTATTTTCATCGTTTATTTCATCATAGGAGTGGTGTTCTTCTTCTCGTATGATGGTGACTCTTGACTGTGCTGGTTCTGGATGAAGCTGGCGGTGTCAGCGTTGGATAGATTGCCGGTGCGGAGGTTATCTCTTATGAATGAGACCAGGAAAGTGAACTTTGATTCATACAGGGGTAGAATATCAGTCTGTAGTTGTTCTTTCGTGGCCGGGACCTAGCAAGGTCGGTCCTTCATATGGGGCCAGCATCTTTGCAGACATTCCTGACCTCCCTTTGAGCGTTAGGTGTGGTCGCAAGTTTATTTTCAATAATAGTCTCATGCTTGATGGTTGTGCTTCTTCGAAGTGGCCTTCGATAACGGTCTTCGCTTCCCTCTTCATCCCTTCATAAAAGGGGTTTTGCAACATTTCAATGTGTGTCCTTCTCAACTCGCGCCCAACGGTTGGGGTATTTTGGTTAGTCTGCTGGTTTTCTTTAGGGACAGGGGGCTCGGTGTCCCCAGCATAGCCTTGCTTCTTTACCTTTTTAGCCCGAAGGAGACATCCGAGGGCTTTCTTCCATTTCTAAGCCGTTAATGCTCCTACGATGATTCGATCTTCCCTCTCCTGAGTGGCTGGAAGGGATGCTACTTCTTCGTTAGTAGCCGCCAGTGGTATGAAGCCCTCTCGTGAGCGACACAGGCGTTAAAGGTGACGAACCGCCCCAGAATCTTCGTGGTCATTGGATTCTGTTTTTGGTTATAACTTGTATGTGGTCACTGGGTATCCCTGATTTTGTACTGTCTACATGTTTCTCAGGTGCTCGAATTGATCTCAGCGCTGAAGATAACGTCATAGCGTTGGCTTTGGCTGAGTGTGTAGAGCTACCCACGGCTTTACTTTCAGACGAGGGTGGTGTTACTCTGAGCTATCCCGCAGCTCCACGGGGTTTCTTTCGCCTCAGAGTGAGCTCGAACACAGGACCGTGAGGCAGATGCCCGTTAGGTGGTTCCCAGCCTGGCCCAGAGACGCTACCTGGTGGTATCTAACCTCGTCGGTCAGGTTCAACCAGTGGCGGCTGTGGCACTGAGGATAACTGTGTGAGGGGCCTCGGAGTGAACCGAGTCAGACTACAAGCGCCTTTGCTGTGGGGCCACAGCTGGCGTTGGTCCCTCCTGTTATCCCCCCAGCTCGCGGGGTTTAACTGTCAGTGGTGAACCTGGGATCATGAGCTTAGATACCCATTGAGGTGTTCCCGCTACCAGCGGGCTACTGGCTCGGTTGGTGAGTGAGAACTGCCTCGAAATCTCGTGGTCCCGGAGTTGGCCACGGAAGCAGACCACAATGGCAGGAATCGCTGTGAGCTGAACACCCGACCCTCGGTCGGGTGAACCCGAGAAGACTGATCTCAGCGCCTTTTTTTGTAAGAGGCCCCACCGCGCTCTTTCCAGACGAGGGGTGGTCCCACTCCTGAGTATCCCCACAGCTCACAGGTTGGTAGTGGGGCTTCGCCGAATGGGTATCTAAATTCATGGTGGGTTGAGCGCGGAGAAGAGTAGCTTGGGTTAGTAGTGAGGAACTACCTCGAATGAATGTCAAAGCTGGCTAATTAAGGTTGAGCCGGAAAAACCCGTGAGCTAGGGGGATAACTGTGAGTGGGACCACCCCTCGTCGGAGTGGGCCAGGGGGTGGGGCCCTTACAATAAAAGGCGCCTTTTGTTGGCGGGGCCCCTAGCCTGGGCGTGATCGCTCACGGCCCATCCCCGCTCACGGGGTTTCTTCTGTGGCAGGCTGGATCATGGCTTAGACCCCCGATGAAGGTAGTTCAGTACAGCTAGTCTTCCGATTGGTAGTGGGGCCCATGGATGAGTCACCTGGCTCGTGAGTCAGGGTTCGGGCCAACGGAGCGAAAGAAACCCTGTGAGCTAGGGGGATAGCACGGCGGTGGACTGACCCTCGTCGGAGTGGAGCGGGGGTGGGGACTGTGATATAAAGGCGCCTTTTGTAAGGGCCGCCTGGCCTCTCAGACGAGGGTGGTCCAGCCTCATTTATCCTAGCTCGCGGAGTTGGTAGTGGGAGCTACCTCGAATGGGTATCTAAGCTCATGGTCCCGGGTTCGGGCCAGGAGGGGAGTAGCCGAGTTAGTGAGTGGGAACTACCTCGAATGAATTATCCTAAGCTCATGGTCAGGAGTTCGAGCCGGAGGCGAAAAACCCGCAATGAGCTAGGGGTGCGCACGGTAGTATGGGCCATTTGCCCCGTCGGATGGGCCGGGAGTAGGTGTGGGCCGTTCTGATAAAAGGTTGCCTTTTTGTGGGGCCCACCTGGCCTCAGACGGGTGATCCCCACTCTGGTATAAGGGCGTAAAGTAGCTTTTCTAGGCAAAAGGGGCGTATTGGAATGGGGAGCGCTCTCGTACCGGGGCGAGTGTAGCTCGGTTGGTAGTGAAATCCCCCATTTCAATATGTCCACTGATCTTTGGTCGAGGCTCGCGGAGCGAAGAAAGGGCATGGGACACACATGCTGTGGTGGGACCACCCTCGTCCGAGTGGGCTGAGATGTGAAGACCTGCAGAAGTGTCCTTCTCGTCCTTACGCGGGCGGTAGATGGGATGTTCGACCCGTCGAGTTCGAGTCAGCTCGATCCTGGCACAACTACAGGGCCTTCACTTCCTTCCACCGTGGTCCTCCGTTGGGCCCTGTTTGCTAAACCCGGGAGGCGTTGGTGGTCGATTGGAGATGGTGGCTGGGCGGAAGCGAAAAACCTCGGACTCTGGATTGAAAAATCGGTCGGCTTTGGTGAAGTTAGAAGTTGGGGCATCTTTATCTTCCCGAGTCTTCTCATCCGTAAACGAGCGAGCTGCTTTGCTCTATGGTTTGAGTTGGGTCCCGATACGGGCTGTTACGAGACGAAGGTCCTTCGGTGGGGCGGATTGAGCAACGGATTAGTGAGGTCACGCCCGTCTGTCTGGAACCCATGAGGGTTAGATCACCTTCTCCCCGAAGGGCGGAAGGCGAGGAGGAAAGATCGGGAATCCCGATTAGGAGGCGGAGACTCCTTGCCTTGATCTTGGAACTCATTTGCCAGTATGAGTATCATCCATTTTTAAGGCTACGATACCGAGGTCGGTTCTGTTGCCCGGGTTGATGAGGCTTTGGCCTTATCTGCCGGTCGCCTCAGTAAGTTCAGATACCTTGTCAGAGTGGTTCCATTTCGAGACGAGTTTCGAACTTGCATTGGATGTTGATCCTATCTTTGGATGTACGGGTGGTTCTCATTTGAAGGGTTTGGCGGAAGGCGAAGTAAATGAGGGCCATGCGAAGCGGCAGGGCTTATAAGGCGGGTGGCTTCCTGAGTCTGACGGTTGGCTGGTCGGGATTATAGCGATATGGCTAGGAAGCTGAGTGAAACTCAATCGACTTGAAGCATCGCAGTGTCGACTGTGGGCCAGGGTAGGAAGAGCAAGGCCGAACGACAGAGGCGGTAGAGCGAGCTTGAGGGCTCGGGATGATTTGAGAAATTTTGTGCGGTCTGCGACTTGATGGAGGCTAGGAATGTTTGCGATGCGATATGAGCTTGGATGGTTAGGGATGAGCTTCTCACATCGAGAGTGAGCTTCGGAATATAAGGAAGAGCTGCGTGCGATTAAGGCGATCTGCGTGATAAGGCAGTGTTGCATTGGGCGAGGCTCGTCGCAAGACTAACGAGGCGGCAGGCTTCGATTGGAACACGAGGAGTCTTACTTGAGGCTGCGTGGGGATCTTCATCGGCAAATAACTCTGGTGGCTGTGGGGCGAAGTTATTAGAGTGAGAGTGAAAGGTTCTAATCGATGGGTTTAGATGGGCACGCCTTTTCGGAAGAATTTGTGCGCTGATAGGCACGGACTTTAACTTTGACCTTCCGGCGAGGAGGATGAGGGTCCTTCTCTGGCAGTTATCTGAAGCGGGTACCCCGAGGCCCTCTCCTTCTTCACCTTCAGCTTCTCCTTGATGCACGATCTCACACATTGCACGTCGCCGCGCTTTCGATGTCGGCACATACCTTTTTTTTTTTTTTTTTTTTTGGGCCTGGGCCCCAAAACGTATGTAGCCTTGTCCTTGATGAATACTCATTTTTGCACCTCATTTCTTTCGCCTCTACTTGTGCTCTTCTTGACGTTCTTCTTAATTTGAATCGACTTCTTATGCATGGTGAATTGGGGTTGCTGAGTTGAGATGTTATTTGCCTGGCCCAGTCCGCTGAGGAGCTTCGAGCTCCCAAGGCCTAAGTAACTGACGGCCGACCTTTGGGTTACATAACACAGGTGAAGCAGTTGAGTTAAGTCAATGTGAGCGGCCCGAAGTTTGCATCGGCTAATTTGCCTTAGTTGAACTGACTCCTAGGCTGCATGGCCTATTTAGAATAGTTGAGCTCGTCGTCTTGAATTTCGTGACTCCGTCAGTTGATTCGCTGAGTTAGGCTGAGATCCTGAGGTGTATGGCTGTGTAGAATGGCTGAGCTCGTCAGAGAGAGCTGTTGGGCTCCATCGGTTGACTTGCTTGAGTCAAACCGATTTCTAGGCTGTATGGCCTGTGTAGAATGGATGAGCTCGTCCCGTCGCGGTTTCTTTGGGCTCCGTCGGTGATTATTGAACTGATTTCTCGGGTGGCGTGACACAGTGCGAGTGAAGCGAACCTTCGTCATAGTGGCTGTTATTGGGTTCGGTGTGGTAGTGGCAATGTAGCTGGTGATCGTCCCTCGGGTAGCATGACGTGCGAGTGGGCGAACTACGTCAAAGTGGTACCGCGCTCGACTCGGGCGTTGTGGCCCAGAAGTGACGTCTCTTTGGTGATCGACTCCTCGGTGGTGTGACACGTCTTGAGTAGATGAACTTCGTCGTAGTGGTACGCTAGGCTCCGTATTTGTGTTAAGTGGCGATGTAGCTGGCGATCGACTCCTCGAATTGGCGTGACTGGGCCCAGTGGAAGCAGACTCGTTAAAGTGGTGGCCCCAGACTCCGGTATTTGTGTGCAGTGGCGATGTAACTGGCCCGATCGACTCCTCGGTGGCGTGACTGTCACGAGTAGGCGAACTCGTCATAGTGTTCTTTGGGCTCAGGGCCCATTTGTGGCCCAGAGTGGTGATGTAACTGAGCTAATCGACTCCTCGGGTGGCGTGACTTGTGCAGTAGACGAGACCTTCGTCCTTAGTGAGAATTTCTTGGGCTCCGGTATTTGTGGCAGTGGCGATGTAACTGGTACGATCTAACTCCTCGGGTAGCGTGACTTGTGCGAGTGAAACGAACTCGTCGTAGTGTTCTTGGAGCTCGGGCGCGGTGGTAGAGTGGCGATGTAGCTGAGGCTGATCGACTCCTCAGGTGGCGTGTTGGGCGGAGTAGACGAACTCGTCGAAGTGTTCTTGGCCCGGGCTCCGAGGCGGCGTGAAACGCGGTGGCGATGTAACTGGTGAGTCGACTCCTCGGGTGGCGTGACTGGGCGAGTAAACCAGACTTCGTGAAGTGTATAGGGCTACAGGCGTTGTGGTAGAAATTGGCGATGTAACTTTGAGCTGATCCCAACTCCTCGGGTAGCTTGACACGGGCGGAGTGAACGAGGAACTCGTCAAGTGAGAAATTCTTTGGGCTCAGATGGGAGCGTGAGATCTTGGCGTGTTCTGGCGGATCTTGCATTTCTTGACTAGGTCGGTTCAAGTCTTTGAGTATTGTAGGCGTTAGTATCCCTGTCTTAAGACCTTCCTTGCCAATGCTCGAGCACCGATATGATTTCCGCATATACCCTCGTGTACTTTTCTTATACTATTATTCAATGTCTTTCCACTTGATGCACTTAAGGATAGGTGTGAAGAAACCTCAGCATGCGAACTTCCCTTATGATTAGTGAACTGGCGGACCTGCGATCCTTATTTTGGTTGCTTCTTTCGGGTCGTCGGGTGGGCGTCCAGTCTGATATATAATCCCAGATAGAGTCCCGTCCATTTCGGCTCGGACTCGACTGCGGGCAGCCTCCGCGTCGCGAGAGATCGATGGGAAGCTGCGGGTATTCGACAGGTGTCGATCTACTGAGGTCTTCCTGTGAGGCTGTTGCTAACTTTGCCAAGGCGTCGGCTCGGGAGTTCTCTGCTCTGGGGACATGTCTGACCTGAACCTGCATGAATTTTTTTAATAAATCTCGTACCTTTTGGAGATATAGGATCATCCTTCCACTTTTAGCCTCGTAGGTGTCTTGTTGTCTTACCACCCGGTGAGAGTCATTGCAGACCTCTAGTGGTCAGCTGCGAATGAGCGAGGTTGAGGCACACTATGTGACCTCATATTCGGCCTCGTTGTTGGAGGCTGGAATTCGAATGCGAGTCTTGTGCCAATGTGCATTCCTTACAGGAGTCGATTGGGCTGCTCCCTACAAAACCACTACGCATTTGGGCTCCATACGGAGAATTTCCAAATGGAGAGGTTATTCATTGCAGAGTTCGACGGGTTCAGCAGAGGTGAATTCAAGATGAAGTCGGCTAAATATGCCCTTTGTGCCGGGTTTTGGCTTGTATCGATGTCGGGTCGCTCGGCTTTATGGCTACTTCATCGACCTTCAGGAACTTGGTTTATGTAACACTTACTTCATCGGGTGATAGTTGGAACTTCTATGGTATGAGCACAGAGGAAGTAAGTAATTCCAAGGCTGTGGTTACGAGCCAAAAATTACTTTTTCCATCTTTGGGTACCTCTCATAAAAACTCCTCTCAAAGCTAAAATTTGCAATAGTATTAAGCTGGATCTTTATTACTCGCTCTGTCTCGACGGAGGCCGTGCGGTCGAAATCGATACGACGGGTATAGGGTGAGGAGCTCCCCTTCAATAGGACTTACTAGAATGGGAGGGCTGAATATGTTTTCAAAGCTGAAAATGCTTCCTCGCACCTCGTATCCCATTGAAAGGCCTTCTTCAGGACTTGGAAGAAAGGTTGGCATTTATCCGCGCACGGATCTGAATCGACAAGGCGACAATCCTTCCGTCGGTATTAAAGCTGTATACTTGATGGCGAGCATGTCAGTCTGACCTTTATCTTGTGCGGATTTGCTTCAATTCCTCGGTGGTTGACTGAAACCCGGAATTTCAGTGAAACTTCAGAAGGCACACTTAGGCTGGTCGGGTTTCATGTTGTAGTTCTCGAGATCTGGAAAGCATCGGATAGATGGTATCGTGAACTCGATTGTAGTGGATTTTGACATGTCATCTATGTATACTTCCATGGTTGTGCTATGCTTCCTAGAACATCAGATTCTGACCTCACGATCACGTAGCCCAGCGTTTTTTGAGCGACGGCATCGCACGATATGATAGGTTCCTGTGACGTAATGACGAGGAGTCTTTTCTTCGTCACTGGGTCCATCTTGTCTGGTTGTGGCCGGAGGCATCCATAAAGCGAGGTTCATGGCCCTTGGTGGCATCTCTGATGAGGTCGATTCGTAGCGGAGAGCGTCAGCTGGGCGTACTTTGATGATGTCCCGATTGAAGTCGATCTTGAGTCGTAATTTTAGTTTGCCTTTGGCGATCGGCGTTGGCTAGCCATTAATTATTCTACCTCCACGATCGCTCACACTTTGTAGGAGTTTCATGACTTCCTCGTTGATGGCTTTTTTGTCTTTTGTGCGAAGCTCCTCTGCTTTTGTTTGATTGGCTTAAAGGCGATGACGTTCGACGTGGGTGATGCAGTAAGGATCGATTCCTCAGTAATACACCTTCCATGCAAAGGCGTCTTTGTTTGTCTTAAAAAAATGGATAAGGAGGTTTGAGATTTTCGCTAGCTTGGGCCAGATATAGGCGAGATGTTGAGGTCGTCGATCTACGTCACAGGTTCAGTTCTTATGAGGAGCTCCGGGTCTAGTAGGTACCTCGTCTGCGTGTCGAGCTCGTCAGTATATGTTGTCGGCCCAGTTTTTGCTTAAGTGGATCTTTGGGTAACATTCCTAGCCACTCGTTGGTCTCCTCGAACCATTCTACTCCGGTTCACGGTAGGGAATTTGATCATCATGTGATATGCGAAGGGATGGCTTTATTGCATTGAGAGGAGAGATACGCTTGACAACATGTTATAAGCTGACCGGCGATACGACGGAGTCTTTGCGTAGTCGTCACGGCATGGGGAGTCTCTCTGGTGAGTGATTGTATTGAGCCTAGAGGTAGTACCTTTTCCCCGAGGAGAACCCTCGCGGGATGGGTGTTGAACTCAGTTTCTCCACCCAGTCTGTTTATCAAGGTGGCCTTGAATGATATCGAATTTGAACTCCGTTGTCCGATTAGGACTTGATGGCTTGTTTGGTAGCCCTGGTATAGAACTACAGGTGGGTGCGTCATGAGGATGTTGGCATCCCTCGGTCGAGTCGGAAGAGATGTGATGGATGTGTTGGCCATGATAGTTTGAACTCAGTATGAATTTCTGCTATATCTGTCGACCTTATGCTGCGTAGATGGGCTTTACGAGCTGAGATGGATTCCCCTCCTCCTGCGAATCCTCCACGAGATTACAGTTTGACCCGGGGTTATTGGTCTTGGTCATTCGTCGTCAGAGGTGGTGGTTCTTGAGACGGGGCACGATTCGAGCTTGATTATCGGGGATGGGCGTCGGAGGTACGCGCCCGATATTAAATTACTCTATTTCTCTCTTGAGTTGTATCACGGTCGTCCGTCACGGTGTCAGTAGTCCTATGGAACTCGCGGTACTTAGGTTATCTTGTTGCGGTCGACTTCATTGAGTTGGCCACCTCGAAGCCCATTCGTTTCGTACTTTCTTGTGGGGAACACGTGATCTTGAAGTACAATTAAGGGGGTGAAAGCGGCGAGGCGAATAGCGTTGTAGATCTTTGGATGCGGTGGGTAGGGTGATCTACGAGGTTCCCAACGCCTTTTGGGATAGTTCTCCATTTTCTTTGGAGATCCCTTCCGTCGCTTTATTTTTTGGGAGAAGCCGTCCTCGTCGTTTGTAATCAGCTTTTTTTCTTTATGGAGTGGAAGAACTCTCTTTCTTGGATATGAGGGCTTCTTCACAGTTATCTATACTTCTGCGCTTTTGCGAGCACCTGACCATGCTTGTTTGGGGATTTTGGAGATGGAAAACATCAAGTCTTCGGCCCGAATCCCTAAACCCGACCAATGGTATGATGATCGCAGAACTCTCGTCGGGTATATATCTACCTTTAGAAACTACGGCATTGAATCGTTGGACATAAGACCTCCGGGCTTTCTTGCGAGTCTGATTTTGATGGTCGATTAGATGATAACGGCTTTACATGCGTCGGCCCCAATGAAGTGAGAGGCGAATGCAATGGATAGCTCTGAATAGGAGATTGGCAGCGGTGGAAGTCTATTGAACCATGCCAAAGGCGGGGCGCTTTTAGGGTGATAGCAGCTACTGCATGTACGGGATCTTGATACCCATGCGGTTCCATTTGGTTTTGTAAGTGTTGAGATGATCGGCCCAGGGATCCACAGTGTCATCGAATGCTTCCACACAGTGGCGTGCGAACTTGGTTGGAAAAGTGGAGTACCTCGGTGTGTAGGGGTGTCCGGTTGTTGTACCCAAGTATCCGTAGTGTCGGGGAGCGCGCGTCCTCTTCTTACCTCCCTTACGGTGACGCTCTTGCTGGAGGCTCTTGAACCTTTGTTCCCATGATTGTTCTCGCTCCCGAGGCGAGATTGGCGCGGTTCTTACGTTCACCGTGCTCTCGAGTGTTCAGCCGTTGCCCCTTCCTCGAAGGGCTAAGATGTGGTTCATGCCCTCGGGCTCGGCTGGATTCTGCTTTTGCTTCGGTTCCACGAGGAGCGCCGATGTTGTGTTGTGCTTCATGAGGGGGGATGTCATGGCCTTCCTGAGTCTGTCGCGTCTCCCGTGGTCGTCGCATCTGTCTGGTGAGTTGTTCTAACTCTTCTATTAGACGCTGATTGGTGAGGCGGAGTGCCTCCACCTCGTCCGTGTTGGCCTGCATTGGATTAGCAGTAGGGAGGTCGATTTCTCTGGCGTTACTGGTTGGTCTTGCATCCTTGGAGGATTAGCGTTGCTCTGCTTGTGTTAAAGTCGATACCATCGATGTATCGGTTAATATAAAGGCTGGCGTTCCCACAGACGGCGCCCGATTGATGATGCTTTTTTTCGCGGTAGGTGGAGCGTGTAGAGTCGTTAATTTGGACCTAGATGGTGATGGAGTTAGATTACGGCCGAGATCGTCATTTGAAATAGGATCATTTGCCAAAAACAAGAAAGAAAGGAAGTCGGCGGGGGCTTCAGCTTCGTGGCGCTCAGATGCCTAAGTCGGTTTCTTCACGAGGAGAAAAAGATGAATTTGCTTAGAAGGCGAATGTGTCTCATATATGTGCGTATCAGTATTGGCGTTAGTTCTTACGTACCTTTCACTAATGGGGTGGCCTTGTATTTATAGTAGATATTCAACCAGTTGGATGGTGATTATGGTCGATTCGGGTGGATGAGATATTTTGTTATTATCGGTATCGATTTGGTAAAGGATATAGAAAGAATAGTTTATTTGGGATAATCGTCCTTCCTTATTGGGGGGATCCGAGTTGATTTGCGGAATAATATATTATCGGGGGATCATTATTTTACGTACCTATGGGGAGACTTATGTCCCGGTCTTTGGAAATTGCGTCGGGGTTGGGCTCTCGTGCGAATTTGTAGAGAGGCTTGAATGTTGGCGCGAAAGACTAAATGTCTCCATGGGCATGTCTACGCTTTGGGGTTTAGCGGATGGGCCTCAGTGTTTCGTTGGGCAGGCCTCTTTCTTGGGCGTGACAGGTGGGCTATGGCGCTGGCCACACCAGTACTGTCAGTGAATCTTGCTTAGGAGTATGAGCCGCGGTGAATGTCTTTCGTTGGCTTCCGGTTTTTCAAGGGGTATGGAATGATACGATCCCACATCGATTCCATACAAGAATGTGGAGTGGTACTTAAACTTGAGAGGGGTTTTGCTGCACTGCTCAGTGCTTTTGGGTTGGGAACCACTTAGGTGGGGTACGAGGCAGTATCACGAACCCTTTAAAGTAAAAAGCAAAGAAAATTCAAAGCAACCCTTCATGACTTTGTGTTTCAGTTGAACAAAGCGATGACTTTTCTAAATAGAAAAAAACAACTAGCCAACTATTTTGGTTTTTTCTATTTAGTCAAAATTTTAAAAAAATTCAGTAATAAGTTGAGACGAAATGGGAAAACAAACAGATTGAGTGCTAAAAGCAAATTACTTTTAGCAAAAAAACAGAAAAACAAACATGATCTTAATTTAACAACCATGTTTTATAAAATTTATCATAATCTTATCCTGAGATAACAATGGGGTAACAATATATCTAAAGAACCAATGACCCACTAGAAGGGTAAGCACATAGAGGATGTTCTACCTTATTCATGATTTAATACAAATAAGTGATGTTGTTGGGGGAGAAAATTTAATTTCTACACTCAACCTTGCACATTTTCACCAAGAATTCATCAAGCAATTAAAGTCTTTAATAGTCATAAGGATAGAATAAATGTGAAATGTATGTCCAACATGCTTTTAGAGTTAGTAAGAGATGGTTAAGAAAAGTCATTAAAAGCATGACATATATAATATAACATTATATTATTTTGTTAATATTTATAGCTTGATCTCAGTTTCATTTTACTATCATGTTTATGCATTATATAGTTTATTTAAGCATTTAGACATACATTACTGATATTGTACATGAATTAAGTGTATTAGAGATTACATAAAAGATTCAAGTCATTGGTTAATTGGTTCCTTACAAGTTAATGAATAATTCACAATATGTCCATATAATTAGATAATTTATTATAGTGTACTACCTCCTAATTAGAGAGATGACTTGTCTTGTCATTAAGATGATCGAGTTTCCTATATTAAGTGTACGAGCGTGAATGGTTATTGATTGAATATGAATATGCATGACATTAATTGCCCATCGAGTTATTATAATTTCACTAAACTACTACATTACATGAACTCTCAATGTTAAAGTAATACCAGCGTTTATATTCTTAAGGTCTTTTATAACTTTTAACTTATGGGTAAAATTCTAAAGCAGTCATATATTCTTTATGGATTGTTTCGTTGTTAATTAGGACATGCAGTAATAGGTAACTTTGAAATAGACAAATTAAGCATGGATTTAAGATGATATCACATAGAAATTCTTCAAGTTCCTTTTAGCATTCTTTTTTTTCCTTTTTTTTTTCTTAGTTTTAACGCATCCTCTTGGTCATATTTTTCGTTTATTTTTTCTCATATATCTTTCACATTATTCATAAGAGTTGTGGAATAAACTACTTTATGATCTACTTTTTAACCAATTTTCCAAGGGTAGAATAAATTAATTGGAACAACACAAAACAAAAACAAAACAAACAAGAAAAACAAAAACTATATACAAATCATTGTCTTTCTCAATCTAGCATTTTCTAAAATGGAGAATAGACTTCCTTCAACCTCTTTTATGGATACCTTGAAATAGACTTTGAAATAGATAAATTAAGCATGGATTTAAGACGATATCACATAGAAATTCTTCAAGTTCCTTTTAGCATTCTTTTTTTTCCATTTTTTTTTCTTGGTTTTAACGCATCCTCTAGGTCATATTTTTCGTTTATTTTTTCTCATATATCTTTCACATTATTCATAAGAGTTGTGGAATAAACTACTTTATGATCTACTTTTTAACCAATTTTCCAAGGGTAGAATAAATTAATTTGAACAACACAAAACAAAAACAGAACAAACAAGAAAAAAAAAACTGTATACAAATCATTGTCTTTCTCAATCTAGCATTTTCTAAAATGGAGAATAGACTTCCTTCAACCTCTTTTATGGATACCCATTCCATTTCCTTAGGAATGAGAATAATACAAAATGCCCCTAAATTAATGTAATTATCCCATTTTATTATTTAAAAGAAACATCATATCAATATAAAAAAATAGTTTTATCTTTTTTGTATAAAGGCATAATGGTAGTTAGCTTCATGATATTCTTATAAACACATGCATGTCATTCCTAATTCTGATTCCCATTCCCATCTTCACGTTCTTTCTCATTCTTATTCTCTTTTCTTTCATTCACTTTGTTCAAAAAGTTTGTTTACATATCATTAGAGAGTCCAATTACTATAAAAGTATAACTATTGAGTTCCTCCAAATGTATAAAAGAAGAGAACTCAAAGTGATTATCAAAAAATATATATTTTTTGTAGCTATTTAGGATTTTAAAACGTGTGTCACGACTTTTTGCTTTTTTTTGTTTCCTTAACACGAGTAGAATGAAGTATTATTTTATTGGAAATGTTTATAGTAAATGTGTTTTTTCTAAAAACATTTTTATGAGTCAAAGTAATGAAGGAGCCAGAAAATAAATTGAAGGGAGCCAAAAATGCTGGGTTATTTTCAACGGAGGCAAAGATAAGGTATAAGTCACTGAAATGATTCAATACCAATTGACTTTTTTTTTTTTTTTTTAACTAGAGCATACGTTTTTCCATGAAACACCACGAGTAATTTTCTATTTTCTAAATTTTGTCAAAAAAAGAGCTAAAGACACTTCCTAGAATTACTTCCAAAAGTAAAAAATTAGAATTACTTTTACACAAATATGAAAAGGAAAAAAAATACACATGGAATCTTTTTTTTTTTTTCTTTTTTTAATGGTTTTTTTTTTGGATTACTATTTAAAATGGATAAATTTAAAAGTTATTTACAAAACAAACTTCTTTCTTTAAAGTCCTTGAGGCTTGACTTAAGTCATAAAGGGGTGGGAAGGAGTTATAGGATATACAAGTTCGAATCCTTATAAGAACATGTATTAAAACAAAATGAGTAGATTTAAAACAAAAATTACTTCTTTCTCTCAAATGCAAAAAATGTCGTTGAGGATTTAGTTATAATGTGGGAATGTGGGACAAAATGCCCATGAAGGATTTAGTTATCATGTCGAGAATTTATCTTTACACTTCCATGAAAAATTTTGTCTCAATTGATGACATTTTCAACGTTCCTTTTGCAAGAGGACATTCTTGCAAATATTTTTGGGATTTGTTATTTTTAATCCAATTTCTCATTTTTCCCTAGAATAGAATAGATCACATGGAAATAGGAATGACAATGAGTCCGATTTTGGTAGTATTTTAGATTCCCCATCCCCATCAGAATAGATTTTTCAATTTTTTTTTACAACTAAACACTTTGATATAATATAATAAACTGTCCCCACTGAGACTCGAACCTGGACTCCTCCCCTCCTTAATGTTGCCTTTTAAACTTTAAAAACTATACCAACTGAGTTATGTGTGTGGACGTGAAATGAATTGTTTTAAAAAATCATGAATATTAAAAATAATTTGTCTTATAATAGTAATAAGAATTATTGTGATTTCATGAAAGCAATAAAAATGCAAGCATAACGCATTTTATATCACTTTTAGGGCTTTTTAAAATATATATATATATTATTTAATTGGGTATTCGAGTCGGATATGGGTAAGATATACTCAAACTCGTCCCCATTTCCGAATCTGAAACTGATTATCTATATATTTAATTAGGTCTATAATGTTCCTCCATACACTCCTCCATTCGGATCGAGCATTGGATTCTTCATCGGATTCGGAAGAAATTGTTATCCCTACATGAAATGAATCTCACTAGATGGGTTTGGGCCTTAAGCCCACATGGAGGGCCCATAACTCCCTCCAAGTCTAAAAATCCAAAATTAATGCTTTTTTTAATTTATATTTTTTATATATTTTTATATTTTTTATTTTTTGTGATCTTGTTCTTTTTCACTAGTAATGATAATGAGAAGCCTTGGCTTCTCCTTTGTATTCTCCGTGAGAGTAAGTGTAAGCACTTCATAACTTTGAAGAATTAGGGTTCACCAAAATAAATGTTCATGGACAAAAAAGAAACAAAATTGATTCCCTCTCATCTTTCCATAAATGGGAAATCCATTCAGAGACAAACCGAAATTGGTGTAGGTTGGATTCCACCTATTGGTCAACTATCACTTAACCCAAACTCCCCCTACAGTATTTTTAAAGTTTTTGAGAACTTTCTTGAATATTTTTACCCATTTTGGAATGTCAACACAAAGTACAATGTTGTTATTATGAGAGAAATGATAAATGTTTCTTCATTATTTATTAAATTTTAAATCACATTCTCAATCAATATCTTATAATAGAGATGAGATAGGATGAGAGAAAAAATAGAAGAAGAGAATGGTTGTAGTTTAATTAAATTTTTTATTCAAAAATGTCACAAACAATATAAAAGATGGGTTAAACATGTTGGAATCAATTTTGTGGGCACACCTAATAGTCAAAGACAAGAAAAGAGAAAATCCTCGTATATGTGTAGGCTCTAGGCAGATGAGGTCTATTTATAAACTTCAAACCCTAGTTCTTTAGGGTTACTAGCTTGTCTTTCAAGCAATCAAATCCTATTCTTATAGGGGTTTTTTGTCTCTCAATAAATCATTTAATAGGTTCTGTCACTAATTAGTTAACTCGGGGTCTAACAACCCATTATTAACTTTGACTTGTGATCAACAAAACCCTATAAATACTATACTTCAATAAAGAATTTCATAAGGACAAAGGATTAGTACTTTTCTCTCTACACAAATATGGTATTGATAATTTTCTTTTATACTTCTTTAACAAAACACTTTTTTTGATAAAGTTTTAAGTCTCTTTTTAATTATTGGAGACAAATTTTAAACTTTGGATTTGGATTTGACTAGCTTTTCTCTAAATCAAATTTGAATATTAAGGAGTTTTTTTTCACATAGTGACTTCTATTAGTGTAGTATTATTTCGAAGTTTGGTGGTTAAACTTTGTTCTACTTCGCGCAACAGATAGTGATGAAATTATAAAGAAAAATGAAAGAGAAGAGTAAAAACACACATATTTATATGGTTCGATAGCATATATTATTTGTCCCCAACAAAAGAAGATAAACTCACTGAGAGGGCCTGGCGTCGGTCGATTCAAAAGACCGGCACGATGGGTTTGGGAAAACTTTCTTGGGCTTAAATCTTAGTTTAGTATTTCTTGTGGAGCACGTGTGGTCATTATGGTCCACGCCTCTTAAAGCCGGTGTCGAGGAGGTCTTAATAAAGCATGATGATAGAAGTGTTCGAGGCGATCGAAAAGCCTAATCGAAAAGATTGGCCTAATAGATGGAAAAACCTCTCAAACTTAAGTATCACTCCACATTTTTGTATGGAACAAATGTGGGATCGTATCATCCCCCTCACTCCTCTCCGACATTTAACTATTTTCCATCATACATATGCTTCTCTCAAATATCAGCTACAACAAACTTTTTTAAAGATGTTATAAAAACTGGTTTGGAAAATTATTGTGGTCTTTCATTCAATAGAGTTTGTAAAATTTATAGTCCCTAGTTTCCATTCATAAAAAGAAAAAGAAAAAGAAGTGAAGTCCCATTTTACATGGTGTGTGTATTTTGAAGAAACCCCTTAAAGAGTGGAACTCTAAAAATTGTAGTCTAATTTTATGTTAGAAAATTAGGGAAATTGTGGGTCCATAATGTACAGAGTATTAGTGCGTAAGCCATAAACCCAACATATACACATTACACCTACTCCAATGGCTTCCTCTTGGACATGACCACCACTTGCCTTGGCTTTCCTTTAACTCTCTCCACCATTCATCTCTAAAACCTTCTCTAGTGCTTTCTTCTGGTTTGATAATAACCAAACAAACAATGGAGGGTGTCCCCCACATCCCCCGAATATACATCATTTAAACACAAAAATAAATAAATCATTGAAGCTATTGGGTAGTCACTACTCTACACTTTATACACTTTTTTCATGTATGGTGAGGAAACTATATTCCTACATGGAAATTGAAATGATCTATTCAATACTCATTAAGTTGACCTCTTATTGTGGTGGGTATTAATCAAGTTTTCCCTTTTTTATGCTGCTCCATTGGACATGATTTATATGTGGAGCTTGTCACTTTTGTGAAGGTGTGATTTGTCAATATGATAAGGTTGTCCTATAGTAATGTGTTTCCATGGCATTAGCTTGAAAAAAAAAGTTCATGATTTATAACAGTAGTGGATAAATCATTTCAAAGACGCATGATGATGTACTAGTAACTGGATCTTTCTTGAAACTGAAAGTATCAAGTTCAAATCATTTTAGTAACAATTGGGAGGGGGTGGCACAAATGGCCCCGGCCCTAGACACCCATGTGGCTCTGTCCCTGTCCCAGTTTCATCACATATAAAAGAAAGTAACTTTGAGAACCATTTCATTTTTTCATATACAAAAATTTAATTATTTCACTTTTTTAATTCAATAAAAATAACTTTTGATGTCTCGTTGTCGACTAATGATCTTAGGATGAAATAAGATTCGAAATAATGAATTTTCACAACAAACCCACTTCTTATGAGCTAACTTTCGTATCGGAATCCTTAAAAATCTAAATTCAAAGATTGTCAATTGATCAAATTTTCGTATAATAAAAGTAGTATACGCTTTATGATGCTTTATGATGTAGCAACAAAAATCACTAAAGAGCTTCAATTATAAACGCCATTAAGGTGTCAAAGCAATGTAGGTCAATGAGTAACATTGGTTGATGTCAATGAGTTATTTTTAATTAAATAAAAATTTAGAATTTCGTTTCAAATTAAATCAATATCATAAAACTAGTTAGTGATAAAAAAGGTTACAACTTTTAATACCTTTTTTGGACACATCTATTTTTGAGGATGATACAATAATTTACAACTTTTAATACCTTTTCATGAATACATCCATTTGAGGATGATACAACAAATCCATTAATTTATATTTATACACACTATATTTGTAAACCACAAGAAAAATATCTTGAGTGTTTAAAGCAAATTGTCTAATTAAGGAAATATGGATGAAAATCATTATGACTTTGACTTAGTTAAAAAAAAAACAAAATGATATTAACAGCAATAATAAATTAATAATAGTAGAGAATCTTGGCTTCCACCATATATCTTTGAGTATGGCTAGGACTTGGAGGTCACATCATGGCTTTCATTTCATCTTTACAAATTTGAGGGTCTGTTTGTTTCTAATTATTTTCAACTTTAGATAGAGTGAATCAAATTTATATCATTAGCAAATTAATTTGTCAACTTTTTCTTTTGTCAATCAAACTTATATGATGACCTTTGACATAAAGCCATTTCCTAATCACCCCTAGAGTACTTGCAAGAGAAAAAAGAAAAAGAAAAATGCTTTCAAGAGAGAGAATCTTTTGATGGAAAAATTTTCCCGAGAAAAAAGAAAGAAAGAAGGAAAGTGCAACTTCAGACGTCCATCCCTAGAAAATATTCCCTCTTCATAAAGCCATGTGAGGAGGGATCATGAATTTTGGACGTCATTGTTATAAAATATCCATCTACATAGGTGGAAGGCATTAAGGAGTGTTCATTTTTGTTTTGTTTCTTTTTCTCTTTGAAGGATGATTTTAACAAAAAAAAAAAAAAAGAGATTTGAATAATTCATTAAAGAAAAATGAAGTGTAAAGGCATTAATTATACTTGATCGTGAGATTTTTTTTTTTACTTGGTGTTTGTTTTTTTATTTAATGTTGGATATAACTTTTATTCTTAATAGTCCTTAATAAGATTAAGTATTTAATTGTTTTTAAAAAAAAATCAAAATTTTAATTTTTATCTAAATTTTGAGACAATAAATTTTTAAATAAAAAACATATGATTTTATTTAATTAGCATAAAAGGGATTATGAGAGTTTTAATTATTATAAAGTATATAATTTTATTATATTTAATATTTAGTTTTTTTTAATAGAAAAAAATTCAAAAAAGCATTAAGAAAAAGACAAAAAGCAAAATATTTTTGTTTTTCCTATTTAACAAAAAGTTTAAAAAATTCAGCAATAAGTTATAAAAAAATTAAAAAACAAAAAGGCATTATGAATACTAAATAGCTTTCAACAAAAAAGTAAAAAAAACAAACACAACCTTAATGTGAAACATAATATTCTTATTAAACCCGAATCCTGCAAGTTTATGAGCTAACTCTTTAACATGGTTCAAGATCTCTACAATTTGAATATTTAATCTTCATTTGTATATTTAAAAATTCATGGTGTACTATGTTTAATTTGTTTGACTCTTTTTTTACGGGTATGAGACAATATGCAAGGGAGGGAGGAGGGTATGGTAGAATTTGGTAGCAGGCAAGCTACTCGGTTCGGCTCAGCTTCGACTCGGGCTCATTTCGTGAGTTCATGGCCAGAGCTTGAGTCTTAATTTAGGTTTGATCATCTCGGGCTCGAAGCTCGGGCAGCAGGGACCCGTCCGTCGGTAGGCGAGGCTTAGCTAGGTCTTGACTTGCGAATCCCGGTCTTCAGGTGCGATCGACTGGTAGTAGCGAGTGAAATGCCAGTCATGTGTCAGGATATAGATGTAATGGATCGCCGAGTACCCGAATCGGTCGACATGGATGACAAATCGTGAATCCTCACGAAGCCATTAAGGAGCGGCGAAAGGCGGCCCAGGGCTCGGCGAATCCGCGTAGTCGATTGGGGGTTTGTACCTAGATCTCGGATGCGCTTTCGGTAGCGAATGGTACCGATAGTCGCGAAGGTGTCGACGGTATGTTCGATGTGGATAGCATGAAGAAGGTCTTGAAGCCAAAATGGGACGTCGGGGAAGGACATGGATGTTAGGTATGACCCAGCAGTGCGATCGGTCGATCTGGTGTCTGAGAATCCAGTTCTGAATATGAGGGTATTGGGGCTCATGTGGAAACTATGAAATTTGGCGATCCCGTGAGCGACGAGGTTCGCCGTCTTGAGTAGCATTGAGGGCAAATGCGGACCGCCGTCCCGATCAATTGGCCCGATGAAAACGAGGATCAAATCTGAATCTGGGGGTATTGGGGCCTCTTTGAATCTGTGCGGACTTAACCCGAGCGCATCTAGGCGTGGGTATGGGTATTAAAAGGCATGAAGAGAGGGTGATCATGGGTGGGGTTTCATAGAGGAAACAAGGAGCGGCATACGGGGCCCGCGAGCAGACGGTGCTTGTAGGAAGTGCTGTCATTTCTTTGGGTGAATTTGGAGCGACAGGTTCGACATGATGGGCGGTCACGGATCTCGATCCGGCGAGTGGTGAAGCTATGGGTCTTGAAGTGTCGTGTCTGGCGACGGTAGTGAGGGTGGTGGCCCTGACAATATGTCACGCGTGCTCTTGCCAAATAGTTTATGTTGTTACTAATGAGTTTGCTTAGCGGATCTTGTTGTCTCTTATTTCTTTTATTTAGATAATTGATTAAAACCAATCATGTTTCTTATTCAATGATTTTAGGTATCTTATTTCACCGCTCTATGATTTCTACTTGTTTTAATTCTATTTCATAATTTTTCGATTCTGTTGTTTGTGATGGAATTCACATGTCAGAAAAGGAGAACAAATGTTGAAAGGTGGCTTTAACGACTTTTATCGATTGCTAAATCAACTAAGGTAAAACAAATCCCATAGAAAATTATTTCCTTAATTGATGTATTTGTTATCAGATTGATTACAAAAAGTTAAAAAGTATATGGAGTGAGCTTGAGGATTGATTCTGTCCTGAGAGCTTATGGAAGCTGGGATTGGGCTTGAGCTCGAGTTAAGCCGAGCTCGTTCATATGGAAAGGCTTGAGCCTAATGAGCAAACCAAGCTTTTTTAAATCAAGCCAAGCTTGAACTGATTTTAAACTCGTTCAAAAAGCTCGGCTCGGGCTGAGACTGTTCGTAGATTAACGACTGGCTCGAAATGTTCGGCTGGCTCAGGTACAAACCGTTACCGATAGGTATGAGGCATTGGTATTTAACGATCAAATTTAGAATCGTGTGTTTGGTGATCAAATTTCCCTAAAGACTTGATTAATATTAGTTTTAAAGATTATTGTAGTTCTATTTCCAATCGTGTTTATAAGATTTGTAGTTTTTTTCACAAAAAATAAAAAAATAAAAAAATAAATTTTCATTTTTTTTAGCTTAGGTCTGCATAAAGCATTTATTTTCTCTTTGACTAAGAATCCAATAAGTGGAGGTTTCAAAGCCTTCAACTTGGTGTATTCCTTTTTGAGCTGCAGTTAGTTATCCATTTGACTTAAAATACAATTAAAAATGAAGATCCATCTGACAAAAGAACATTTGAAGATTGGATTATAATGGTAAAATAATAACATGTTGATAAGAATAATTAACCTCCCCATTTTAAAAATATGGAATACAATATTCTTTTTCTTTTTTTGGAGGAAATATTCTTTTTCTAGATAACCTGGTTTTTGCCATTTTTTTAAAGAGTGCCTTGGCGGTATATTTATTTGAAATATTTTTTAATAATAATACTTTTTTTTTGGAAGTGATTATGAGAGAATCATCTATCAATTTTTCTTTAAAAATATTACAAGCACATCTTCTAGAAAAAATTCAATTTCATTAAGCACATCTTCATGCATGCCGATGGCAAACTTTATACATGTAACCAATAAATGGCCTCTAATTTAGAAAAAAAAAAAAAGAGAAAGAAACCAAAAGAAAAATATCCTTTTTATAAGAGGGAAACTATATATAAATTGGAATTGGGAAGATTACCCAAAAAAAAAAAAAAAAACACATCATAATAATATTTTTCTTGTCTTGGATTAGATTTTCAAATAAATTTTTTATATGGAGATCCTAAAAGTTTATAATTCAAAATTTTGAAAAGTAAAACATCTTATAAAGACCATTTATAAGTTGAAAATCAAAGAGTTGGAGAAAAGTGTGTTTACACGTATTTATACTTGATGAGGTTGAAATAGGGCGCCTTGAGGCTCTTATTAGGCGAGAAAGGAGGCGGTATAAAGCAGCCGAGTCACTGCGTCGGCGGAAGGCGGTGCACTCATTTGAGGCGGGTTATGGATAATTGAAAGCGTATCATAAGATAAAAGTTGAATTTCGTGGAATGGGAAAGTAGAATAATCACTTATAAACATTATCGCGTGAATATAAGCCCAAATCTTTAATTAAATCTCATTAAGGAAAACGAGGATGTTCTGTAATATATTATCACATAGAGTATTCAGAATATCACCAATAAGGGAAGTAGGATGATTCTGACCTTATTCATGATATCTGCTGCAAATCCAGTAAAAGAAGCGATAAATATCCCATCGATGAGAAAGAATCCTTACCCCCACAAATTGGGAATAATATGCACTATAAATCTGAGGCCACCGGGGTGAAAGTGCCGCACTCTTAGAGCATCTTTGCGTCTGTGCGTCGCCCATACAGCGGTGCCTGCCGGAAAGAAAGAAAGCCGACTTAGGCGTCGGACGACAGCGGCGTAAGTACTCGCCGACCTTACTGCTGTTCTTGCAGTCTTACGTCCGGACTGTAGATCGGCGATCTGCGATCCTGCTTCAATCCGAGACGATCCAGGCCTTTGCATCGAAGCCCTGTGATCGGGTCAGGCCAACTGACTACTGCAATAATGATTACGGTTGAAAAAAAGCATCATCAATACCAAAAAAAAAACTCAAGATTATAAAATACAAATTTCAATAAATTATTTTTAACTAATTAATATTTTATTTTCTTTTTGATAAAAAAAGAAAAGAATGAGAAACACAATTTTAATGATATAGATACTACATTTAAACATTCAAATGATAAAGGGGTAGGAATAACTACCGAAAATCCATACTCAATTCTTATAAGAGGTTACTACAACCTAATATATAAAGTGAATAAATGTAAAAAAATAATACAATGTGTGATATTTAAAATAATTTTAGAAGATTACTATTTAATAAATATTTTTGCATACATATCAAAATATACTTAAAATAAATAATTATTTTATTTATTATTGCTAATATACTTTAAGCATGTGTTGAAAAAAAATAACCACACTTAAATTATAAAGAATATATATTCCTCAATGAATTTAAAACTTAAATTATTTCTAAAGCTTTTGAACTTATTATTTAATTTTTATTTTCAGCATTAAGGTTATTTGGTCGATATATCTTAAATAATTTTATTCTAAATCAATGATTACTTTGTATACTAGAAAGAAAATAAGTCTATAATTTAATTTTCAAAAATAAATTTTGTCCTATATTTATGAAGAAAAACATTTACTTAAATTTGTTTGAATTTTTTTTTAATTCTATTCACTTTGACATATCACGTTGTAATATTATGTTTTTATAGGAATTTAAGCTAGAAATCTCACCCATTTATCACTTGAGCTAAGCCTTATTGAAAATTAAATTTTTAGACAATCTTACTAAAAAAAAAATTGTATAACAAGTTCTATTAAACAAATAATTTTTTTGGAGAGTTTTATATTTTATAACTTTTACCCAAACCTTTTTCCGGACTCCTCAACAAAAATATCTTTCTATTTTTATTAAAAAAATAGTTTATTTAAAATAATATTTTTTAAGCTATAATTTTATTAATAAAAAAAATTATTCAACTATTTTTTTAAAGTATGACATGTTTGTTTATGGTTTTTGAAATCTGTTTTTGTCCTAAAATACAAGGATTACAATGAAAACACATAAAACATGCTTGGTTCCCAATATATATATATATATATATATATATATATATATATATATATATATATATATATATAATAGAGAAATAAAAAAAACAATATCATGTATATATAGAAAAAAGACAAAAAGTAAAAAAAAAATTATAATATAAAATTTTAAAAATCTATAACCATAAATAAAAAAAATGAAATAAATTTTTATTTAACTATAAATAATATTATTTCACTAAATAAATAAATTTATGGTTAATGATTTATGAAATTTCTATGGTTATTTTTTGTAAAATTATTTATAAATTTATGAAATATGTTTCATATTTATGGTTATTTATAATTTTATAACTAAAATTTTTTATTTATGGCTATGACCATAAATAAAAAAAATATTATTATTTATACCCATCAAAATATTATTTATTTATACATTATATTTTATGAAAGTGATAAAAATTCTTATATTCATATAACAAATAAAATTTATAAAATTTATAACCATACAAAAATTATAATATTTCATATTATTTATAATTTATGAACCAAATTTTTAATTTTATTTCATAAATAAAAATATCAAATTATAAAAATTTGAACATATATAATTTTATTCATAAAAATAAAAAATTATTTATGGTTATAAATTTTTATAATTTCATATAATTTATAAAAATCTTAAAATTACGTGAATAGGGAGAGAATGATAAAAAAATAAAAAAATTTATTTTAATAAGAACAAATTAGGAGTTTTTTTACAATTATTAGTACCTGGTTATGAGTCTTTATCGAGTAGTCTTTATAGTTATCAACTGTTTTAAAAATATAAACCGATCAAGTTAATAATGCAATAATTTTACTAATAAAATTACTCTGAAATTTCGATATTCACTAATAAAAAAAATAACTTTGCAAGAATTAATAATAATGCAGTTAAATATAATTAAGGAAAGAAAAAGTTTACCCAATATTTTTACAGGATAATTCCAAATCTTTCTTGATATCCACGAACTATTTTTTTATTTGGTAAATATAAAACTTATCCATAGTTGTGCAATAAAGTTACAAAGAGTTGCAAGTAAATGATGAAGACGAAAGGAGAAGTGAAAGATTGATCGGATGGAAGGGGGTTGTGGGTCCCACCACTGAACCGAAAAAAAAAACATAAATAAATGGAAACAACAAATCAGTTGATACGAACAAAATAAACTCAATTGACTTGCCACCCGACAAAAAGGATTCAATTACCAAACATGGAACCGATGGCATGGCCCCATACTCTTTTCTCTACCTATATATTTTTTTTTAATTTTAATTTTCTTCACATGGATCCTTTTCTTTTTTCCCTTCCCATATTTAATTAAGAAATTTAAGAAATATTTCGTCAAAAATCGTACCAATAATTAAATTTTATGCATTTAAATAATCCCTTTATATTTATTTATTTTCTTCAAACCCATTCAAAAAATATATATATTTTAATTTTACCTATTTATGGATAATCCTTTTATTAAAATAAGTAAAAAATGATGAAGTATTTTTAACATCCATTTTCTTATTAGGATATTATAATACTCTCTATTTTATATAAATTTCGGTATGAACTCCATTATCAAAATTATTTTCTTGATCAACTGTGAAGTGACTTTAGGAAAATTAATGAAGTTTTAGATCTTCGAAATTGAGTTTTAAAAGGTCATTTAACCGAATCAGGCTTTAATGATAATTGCCCTATGTAATATTTTGTTTTGATTTTACTTTTTCCATTTTTTTTGGATTTTTTGTGAGATAGAAAAAAGCTAAATTCATGCATAGAAGCAAGCTTTATTTCATAGGGTTAAATGAGGATCCTAATATTCATATCCCTTTTGACAAGAGCATCATATCTTTTTTTTTTTTTAATCTTTCACATGGCTAGCACCTTTTCTATTTTCTGATAAATTCTCAGAATCTTCTTTTTCTAATCACCATTTCATAGTATCTTAAGATGAAAATCCCCCAAACTTCAAATTATCTCAAAATATATTCTCCTTTAATTGTCCAAACACAGAATTATACTAATCCCCTTTATGGTCTCACAATCAATACATAAACTTTCAAAAAGCAGGTCATCTTTTTACAAGGAGGACATTATAAATTATTAATATGCTCTTGGTTCAAAACCCCATTAAAAGCAGAGCTTCAAACTTCCTTTTCATGTGGCATCCATCCATCTCAAGGAAAAAGATAACATATAGATTACCATCTTTATCATATTCTTGCAATCACAAAATTCTGATGATTTGTATAATTATAATGTATTATGAAGGAAAAATGAGATATGCATAACTCAAAACTCTCTACTCTGTACACACAAACAGAATCACTTCTATTTTTGCTTGGTTTAATGATTTCCTTTTCTTTGCTAGCTAGCTCCATGCTTTTTTTTAACTTGTCATACATCCAGGCCTAAAGTTGATGGGTTTTTCCACCAAAGGGGATTCCCAACCATACAATTTTCATTCCCACTTTTTTTTCTTTCTTGAGGATTGCAAAATTGAAGACACTATTCTTTTATCTTTCATGATGAACAATCAACCAAGACAAAAAGGGCAAAAACAAAAACAAAAAAAAAGGAAGAGAAAAGCATATATTTTTTAATTTTCTTCTTTTTTTATTTTATTTTATTTTTTTTAGACATCCTCCACAACACTTGCTTACGAGGGGGGATTCCCACCTATACAATTTTCATTCCCACTTTTTTTTTCTTTTATGAGGATTGCAAAATTGAAGACACTTCTCTTCTATCCTCTCCCTTCGTCCCCTTTCATGATGGAACCATCAACCAAGATAAAAAACAAAAAAAACAAAAGGAGAAAAGAGGGATGTGTTTTTTTTTTTTTTCCTTCTTATTTTATTTAGACATCCTCCACAACAACACTTGCTTCTGATTCCTTAGGAATCTCAGCATTCTTTAGAATGTAAGAGCCATCTCCTTGGGCATCAAAGCTGGCATGGACACTGTACAACACATAGACAAGCACTGCGAGTGCAGAAAAGTAGCCGAACCGCACATAGGATGGCCTATCTAGAGCCCCCAAAAGGAAAATGTTCAAGAAAATAGAGATGGATGGTAGCCATGGCATTAACGGGACCCCCCAATGTTCCGGTTTCCTCACCTGCGGGACCATGCATTGAAACATCTGCAGAACCCCTACTGCTACCACCGTGCACATCCCCAGCATCGCCTCTTTCCCGTGCCCCGGCGCTGCAAAATGCCATATCAACGTGAAGATGATCGACGTCAGGGAGAACGATACCAGGAACGACACCGTCGGCAATGGATTCGTCGCTCCCACCGACACGTATCGCCGGTAGATCACGGCGTTTGCCACCATGTAGAACACGAACAGCGTCCCTATTGATACCAGGTTCAGGAGTACATTTAGATCGGTGAACACTGCTATCGCCGCTGTGAAGATTCCTGAAATTCAAAATATAAACATTATTATTAGCTCCTAATGGTTAATTAGTAGTAATAATCTCTACTTTTTTCTCTTTCTCTGTCGCTGTCTCTCTGCCCCCACAACGATTATCAAATTAAGCTAAGAAAGATAATGTCGGCTCCTTCTTCTAGCAAGTTTACCTTGCCAGCCGTAAAGCTGACTTTTGATCCAACAGTCCAACCTAAGAGATTTGTCTTCGTCAAACTAATATCATAAATATAAAACTCCATCCCTTAAAGAATCGTCTCCAACGATTCTCTGTTTTCCAATCATTTTTTTTTTTGAAGATATGAATAGTAAATCTGCGTTTATGAAATACCATTGACCCATTTTTTATAATATTTGGGTAAGTGAATTAGTGATTTGTAGATGAATTAAAATTTAGTTAGTTAGAGTTAAAGTGAAAAAATGGGCTCACCATTCTAAACAGGGTAATGAAAATCCAATTTTCAAAATTTGACCTTTTACCAAAAAGAGTATTTTTGTTCAAAATTGGTCTTTTTTCAAATCTATGGTTGTTTCATGTTTTTTAACTAAATGTTTCTTCTAAATAATGGGAAATGTCAATTTAGAGATAAAGGAAGGTGGTCTGTGTTGGAGATGCTCTTACACCCCCCACTAGAAAGTAGAAACTAACAACAACGTGGTATAATGCGGGACCCACGTAATGGCTGGCTCATCGATTAGGGAAAATCCACACTGTATCAAACCCCCCCTCCCCAGCCTCCCTTTGTACCGATCCTGAAAACAATTGTTTTTAACTGAATCGGTTCAAGATGGGCCCCGCCCCTCCAACGGCCTTTACTGTCCAGTCTCCGAAACCAACAAACGGCTAAAACAAAACAAATACCATAATACCGATAATGATAATAATGACTTGCAGATTTGATGCGTATTGCGCGCCTGTATTCAACCCCAGAATAGGAAGCTAGCAGATAGATAGTTCGAGACTTTAGGATTGTAACGTACCGAGAAAAGCGGAGGCGTTGACGGGCGTACAAGTTTTATGGTGGACCCTCGCGAACCACGATGGGACCACGTTCGACCGTCCGATTACGCACATGTACCGCGCCTGCCCCAGCATCGCCACCATCAGAGACGTCAGTATCCCGAAGCTTGCTCCCGCCCCTATCACGTTCGACACCCATTTCCAGCCGTCCGATTCCCCCCTGAATGCTGCGGCGAACGACGCCTCCGGATCGATCTGCGCCGTCCATAGTACGTACGGTATGGGTCAGTTCGGTCATTTTAACATCCGGTGGCCCCCAGCCAGATTTCACCACGTCAGCAGTGCCGGTGGGCCCCACTCGACGTTGGGTACTGACTGGGAGAGGATTCGCTTGAAGATAGACACATATATATATATATCAATGTTGGCGGATGAAATTGGGATTTTGATAAAAGAAATGTCTGTGTATCTTTAATTCTAATTAGTAATGGCAATGAAGAGGGAGAGAGACAGACTGTTACCGCATCGTATGGGAGGAGCTTCGACATTGAAGCCGCCATTAAACAGTAGAGAATGGTAACGAGCATGACAGACCCTGAAACGCCGATTGGGATGTCCTTCACCGGGTTTTTCACTTCTTCCGCCAACGTCGAAACGGCGTCGTATCCTATGTAGCTCAGGTAAACCATGGCGGCGCCGTTGAAGACGCCGGAAACTCCGAACGGTAAGAATCCATCCGGATGCCGCCACGGATCGGCCGGTTCGGTGAAGTTCTTCCAATCTCCTCTCCAAAATCCGACTACGATCACAAAAGCTATGAAGAGGATATGCATCGCCGTCAGCACCATGTTCACCACTGAGCTCTCTCTCGTGCTGAAGAAAGGAATATCAGAGAAATGGCGCAAAATTAGAATTTCGGCACATCGGAAAAAGAATGAGAAGAGGCGTATCTACCTGTAACAGATAATGAGTGTGATGATTAGGACGACGGCGACGGCGACGAGGTCGATTTCGTTGAATCCTTTGGGAAGTCCGGAGACGGTGAACCTCCATTTAGTGGTGGAAAATCCGGCGGCTGTGCCGAGATACGCCGTGAAACTCCGGGCCACGGCGGCGTTCGATAAAACGTAGTCCATCACAAGATTCGCCCCCGTTAAAAACGCCGCGAATTCACCTGTGAGAAATAGGTGGGAGGGATGAGGATGAGGGAGAGAAGAAAATATAAAAGAAAATGGATTTTATTTCTTAATAGTGGGAAAAGGTGGCGAAATGGCACACACCGAAGGTGACGCGGAGGTAGCTAAAGGCACCGCCGGCGACTGGCATGTCGACGGCGAACTCTGTATAGCAGAAGGCAGAGAGGAGCGCGCAGAGGCCGGCAATGGCGTAGGAAAGCACGACGGCGGGGCCGGCGTAGAGACGACTGGCGCGGCCGGTGGTGACGAAGACACCGGCGCCGACCATGCCGCCGAGGCCAAACCCGACAAGATCAAACCAGCGAAGGTTTCTCTGCATGTCGGAACCGGAACGGGCACGGACCCTGCTCATCTCCTCGAAGGAAGTGGAGACGGAGAAGGCCCGGCGGGCGAGGCGAGTCGGGGTCTGAGCCAGAGCCCTAGCGTAGGCCTGGAAGCTAGAGAAAGAAGAAGAACCATGGGTGTCCATGGCCATGGATGGGTCTTCTCTCCAAAGAGATGAGGATGAAATAATGAGAGAGAGGAGCGAGAGAGGGAGGCTTTTATAAAGGGTAATGGAGATAAACAGTATCACTTGGATTGGAGTCAATTTTACTCTGACACTACTCAGACGGTAAAATATTAAAAACGCCCTTCTTTGAATGGCAGAGAGCCCAAACTTTTGGAGGGTCCCCATAAATTTATATCCTAGAAACCAATGGTTATTTTTCACATCTCCTTCATAAAATTAAAAACAAAAAAAAAAAAAAACAATTGGGTTCACAATTCAAACCATTATTTTGCGATTGCGATTGCGATTGCGATTGAGATTGAATGTAAGGGATGGAACCATGAACAATCCGGCCCATACCGTCTTATCCGTTCTATAAATTCGTACGTGACTTTCATATATTAAAAGACATGCCTTCCATTTAAGTTTAAATAAAGATAAGTAAGTGAAAGTAGTAATTGGGGTTTGAACCTTCCTTTTTTTTTTTTTTTTCTTTTATCACATGTGCAGTCCACCTCCGGCTGCCATTTCCATTTCCCACCGCCCAACCATCACGTGCATACATCCCAATCCCAAAACCTACGAAGATGAAAAAAGTGGGACGGCGAGACGAGACGAGGCTAGGCTAGGCAAGGGTCTATACCTGATACCTGATACCTGATACCTGATACCTGATACCGTCTCCACTAAGCGGCGTCAGAGAGGGGAAAGAGAGGGGCAGAGGAGTGGTTACATACACGTGTCAGGCAGTTTGACACGTGAGGTGGGGGAAAAGAAGATAAGCACGGACATGAAAGAAATAGGAAGGACACGTCGCCGAGAAAAGCGCGGGGATGCTGGGCGTGGACATCATCCATGTCAAACGATTACCTATCACTATGCACCCGCTACTGCGGATCTGGTTCCGCACCGCACTCCCTTTCTATTTCTCTACCCCTTCCCCTTCCGGTTTACAGCTCTCTCTACTCTTTCTTTATAACCTATATCAAATCAATTCTCTCCCCCTTTTCTTTTTCTCTTCTTTTTTTTTCCCTCAATGTCCATGCCTTATGCTTTCATATATCATGTCCTTATCATCGTCAATTCCGTCGTTTCAATTATTTATCATTCACTATTTATATCTCTATTCTTTAAATGTTTGATAAATTGTTAATTGTTTGATAAATTGTTTTTATAAATTGATTAGAGAAGTTGATAGTTAATTTGTTAAATAAATATCAATCCAAAGAAGAACAAATAAACGAGCATGGAGCACAACATTTCAGAATAAAGGATGATGAAAGAATAACAAAGAAAGATGATCAAGAGAGAGTGTAGGTTAATGGATATGAACAACAAATATGGAGGAACAAAGAAAGAGGTAGGTTGTGGTGTAGCAAATAAAGAAGAAGGAATAAATAACTCGTAATTGTAAACACAATCTGAGATGGTCATCTAAAATCGGCGGATCGAAAGCACAGATAATATCGTCTCTGTGAATTTATTTCCCATGATCCAATGGGGCCTCGTAACCGAGAGGTCTGGATCAAGAACAACAACAAAGAGAACTGGTACTGGTAGAGAGGAAAAATAGGATGAAGAAGATACCTTTTTTCAAAGCTGGTCTACATTTGATTTATAGCAACAAAAGAGGTTTAATCGAGCATTTAATAAAATTAACCCAGACAGAAGAAGCCA
Source organism: Tetrastigma voinierianum (assembly GCA_016808115.1). Lineage (NCBI taxonomy): Eukaryota > Viridiplantae > Streptophyta > Magnoliopsida > Vitales > Vitaceae > Tetrastigma > Tetrastigma voinierianum. The sequence continues at coordinate 393,150 of JAEQBH010003536.1, forward strand.
ATTCAAACCCAGAAACTGGCATGAATTCAAACACAAAACGGATTCTATAGGAGTTAATAAAATAATTATATTATAACATGCACAAAACGGATTCTGACTTTGAATTCAAAATATAAAACGGTTGTTTTATATTCAAAATACCAAAGAAAACCTTTTGGTATTTATTGCCATTTTATGACTTCAAAATCGATTTGCACTGGACTCGGGCTTTCGCCCATTCCTTGTGCGCACGAGGCCTTCCCTTTCACCCATGTGATAAACCCATAAATGAAGCTTTTTAATATATAAACTCTAAAAAATATCGGTTTTGTTTCATGACATAACTTTTTGTTTTTGTTTTTATTGAAAAAACTCATTGTTTACAACATAATTCACTTAGTTTTTATAAATTTTTTGATAAAACTTATAATCTATTACAATTATGGCTAAATAACAAAGCTATTGATCGTAGCTTATTTTGATCCGATTTTATTAAAATATCCAAATTTCATTTTTTATCATTTTTTTCTTATTTATTATGTCCATATAGATAAATGAATATTTAATTAGCTATTTATAATTAGATACTTTACCAAACAATGATTTTTAATCAATTATTAGCTACCAACTATTGATTGCATCAAACATGTACTTCTTCTACGAATCTTGATAAAGACTCGTAATTAGTTATGATCATGGCTAAATAGTTTTTATTGAGAAAATGTAACAAATCGTAACTTATTTTGATATGTTTTTATTAAAATATCCAAATTTCATTTTTTATCATTTTTTTCCTTATTTATCATCTAAATAAATCAATTGTTAATTAGCTATTTATAATCAAGTACTTTATCAAATAATAATTTTTAATCAATTACCGACTATCAATTATTAGCTACACTATCAACTTGAATCAAACATGCACTTATTCTACGAATCTTGATAAAAACTCGTAATTAGTTTTCACCATAGCTAAACAACTTTTATTGGAAAAATGCTACAAATCATAGCTTAATCTAATCCACTTTTATTAAAATATAAAATTTTTATTTATCATTTTTTCCTTATTTACATAAAAGATCGTTCATCATTCAACTATTTTATCAAGTAGAAATTTATGATCACTACCAATTAGCTAAACCAAACATGCAATTTACTAATTTTATTGTTTATATCTTAGTTCAACAATTTCATACCATTATAACTTACGTGCCCTAAAGCGTTTCTCTATTATCTATGTTTCAAGATGAAATAAATGATATCAATTTTTTATTTTTTTTGTTAAGAAATGATATCATTTTTTGTGCTTTAAAGACTTCGAAAACATTGATTTTAGTCAATGGCAGTGTTAGGAGTCAATGTTCTGGTAACTTTAATACTTATATAATATAAATTTAAAAAAATATGGGCTTTATTCTAATGGCCCAAATATTGACATTTTTTAATGGAATAAAAAATTGGTCCTAGGTTTGATAGGGCAACTGTCCCTTGTGGGCCTAATCTAACTCTAACCCGATTCTAATTGAAATATTTTATTTTTAGATAATGTTTTTAAGAGAATCTATTTATAAAGTGTTTTTATAGGAAATAGCTAGCATAAGAATCTAATAGGCCGAGCCAAGCTTGAACATTTCGAGATAAAGCCATAATTTACGAGCGAGCCTCGAGCCCTGAAACGAGCTTTTGAACAAACTTAAAACTGTGCTCAAGCTTGGCTTGATTTAAAAAAAAAAAAAAAGGCTTATTTCAGCTCATTAGGACTCAAGCTTTCCATATATATGAACGAGCCTCGAGCTTAGTCCCCGAGCCCGCTTCAATCCCGAGCCCATACAAAATGTATTGTAATCAATCCTCAAGCTCACCCATATACTTTTTAACTTTTTGTAATCAATCCGATAACAAATACATCAATTAAGGAAATAATTTCTATGAGATTTGTTTCACTCTTAGTTGATTTAACAATTGATGCTAAAGTTGTTAAAGCCACCTTCCTTCAACATTTGTTTCCCTTTTCTCTCGGATTACTTGCACTCCATCGAAAACAAATTAAGAATCGAAAAATTATGAAATAGAATTAAAGCAAAGTATAAATTGCGTGAATAAGAAATAAGATACTCGAAATCATTGAATGAGAAACATGATTGAAGTTTTTAATCAATTATCTAAATAAGCAAAATAATATATCAACAAGATTTACAAAGAAACTCATTAAGAATAACTCAAACTATTTCAAGAATATATCACGCGACATGGTTAAGTTGGCCACCACCCTTCTAACTACCAAGCTACGATGACACTCAAGACCCATAGCTTCACCCACGGATCGAGATCCAGACCACTTGAACATGTTGAACCCGCCGGCCTAAATTTTCATGCTAATACCCAAAGAATGACGGTGGCACTCCCGCAAGCATAATCGTATGTTCTAGCAATCCCGATGCCGGCTCCTTGTTTCCTCTATGAAACCCCACCCCACGATCACCCTTGATGCCTTTACCATACCCACGCCTAGATGCACTGGGTTAAGTCCAGTACCAGTATCCAAAGGGGCCCCAATACCCCCAGATTTGAGATTTGATCGGACCTTAGTTCATCGGGTCGACCGATCGTATCACGTATCCGTGCATTCATTCCTCAATGCTACTCAAGACGGCAAACCTTGTCTAAGCTCATGGCCACCAAATTCTATAGTTTCCAGCACAGTGATCTCCAACACCATATTTGTAATCTGATTCTCTGCACACCAGATCGACCGATCGCACAGCGGGTCATACCCAACATCCATGTCCTTCCCGACGCTCCTTTCACGGCAGACCTTCTTCAGTTATCCACACTGAACATACCGCCGCCGGCTGACCTTCAAGGCGCATTTGGCGGGTGCCATTGGCGCATCGAGCAGACCGAGATCTAGGTACAAGCCTCGTACCGACGCGCTGGAAAGTCGCCGCGTTCGCCGCTCTTCGTCAAGCCGCTCCTTAACTGCGCTTCGCGGAGGATTCACGCATTTGCCATCCACGCCGACCGGATTTAGAGCTTGAGGATCCATTACATCGATATCCGTGACATGACCTCGCATTTAATCCGGCGCCCGAAGTCGATCGCGACGCAGGAAGACCAGATCCCGCCGGCCGTAGTAGAGGTGAAAGCTTCACCTAGCGACCGGGATGGTTCCGACCCGCCCGAGCCAGCTTTGAGCGCGAGCCCGAGCTTCAAGCCCGGAGCCGAGCCCGAGATTTATCAAGCCTAAATTATGTCAAGCCTCATTGCTACCACGAACTGAAACTCAATTTGAGTTTTTTCGAGCTGCTCTCGAGTAGCTTGGCTCGCGCCAAATTTAGAAATAGCATAAATGATTTTTCATATATTCAAAAATGTTTTCCTTAATCTTACCAAACACTCGATATTTTTACAAAAAAAAAAATACATTTTTTAAATTAAGAACACTTACTAAAATTACTATTGAATAGACTCTAAAGATCTTATCAATTTGAGAACCTTGTTAAAAGGTTTATAATTCATCATAATTTCAGGACATCACTTTTAATATGACTTTAAACTTGGTTGAAAGTGAAAATTAGACTAATATTTTTCAATCATAAATCAATATTTTAAAAATCAAATCGATGATTAAATTATAAAAGTTATTAATTCATGATTTAAAAATTGAATCGATGATTGAACTTGATTAAATTAAGATCGAAAAAGTCACTGAGCGTATGGATCAATTCAATTCGGTGTTTAATACATTACATTGATGGCAGATCTACGCACGGCTGAAATTTTGGAAAAAGAAACTGCTCTTGCACCTTTAGTTGGAAGAGCAGTTTCTTTGCCCTTAACCGTCATTGAAAATAGTGATGGACGAAATTAGTAATTATATAAAATATTACAAAAATTATTCTCATATTTTATGAGACCCATAACCCATTATTTATGTAATTTTTCTTATCTTTGACACTCCACTTCACGCCCACAATTTATTTGGATATTTCATTACTTAAAACTTTTTATGGCATTGCCCAATCTTCTTCTTATTATTTTCATTGGATTTTTCATTACTTTTTAGAACCTTTTATGGCATTGCCAATCTTCTTCTTATTTTTTTTTTCACTTGGATTTTTCATTACTTTTAAAAACTTTATATCACATTGCCCAATTACTTTTTAACTTTTTATGTGGTTACCCAATCTTCTTATTATTATTTTTATATTTTCTTCTTTTAATTTTTGCGCTCATATTAGATGCATTTGTCATCCATATCATTTTGTTTGGCTTTCATCACACAATTAAACTTGAACCCAGCTATAATCCATTTGAGGGGAAATTCATGGAACTTTGCCTATCCATATTGTTATGATATTGTACATTTTGAGCTTAAACTCTCGTGATTTTGTTTTTGGGCTTTTCCTCCAAAATGCCTCATACCAATTGAATGTTATTCATACTTATATACTTGTAAGTCTTCCAATTCCTAATCGATCGATGTGGAACATTGTAAGACTTTGGGCGTTCATTGCGTTCGAGCACACGTCTTGCGTAAAACACCATCTGCAAGGGGGGCCTACCCCATCATTTTGTTCGGCTTCCACCACATGATTATACTTGAACCCAGCTCTGATACTATTTATTAGGAAACCCCATGGACCCTTTCTAAATCACATTGGTATAATATTGTCCACTTTAGACCTAAGCCCTCCCTTAAAAGACCTCATACTTATTGGATGTTATTTATGCTTATATACTCATAAGTCTTCTCATTCCTAATCAATGTGGGACATTTTTGAAACTTTGGGCGCACACTCAACAATCATTCCCTCGAACAAAGTTCCATCGAGCATCCCCTCAAACCAGGATTTTTCTTCATTGCGTTCGAGCACAGGCCTTACATGAAGCATCATCTGCCAAGGGAGCCCACCACATAGTTTTGTTCGACTTCCACCCACACGGTTAAGCTTGAACCCGGCTCTGATACCACTAGTTGAGAAATCTCATGGATCCATCCACATCCACATTAGTATGATATTGTCCACTTTGGGTCTAAGCCTTAATGGTTTTTTTTTTGGGCTTTTCCTCTAAAAGGTCTCATACCAATTGAATGTGTTCTATACTTATATATTCATAAGTCTTCCAATTCTTAATCAATATGAGACATTTGTGAGACTTTGGATACACACCCAACATATATGAGTGGTAGAATAGATAATTTAAAATGCAAATTAGCAAAGTAAATGCAAATGATCTAGCCCATCATGCCTAACTTAAGAGATAAAACGTTGATCGTTTCAAACAAGCAAAGGGCATAGGGAAGGGTAGGTCCCAAGTTTGAGTCTCAGTGGGGACAGTTTACTACTTTGAAACTAAATTGTATTAAGAAAAAGTATCAAAACAAATAAATTTGATTAGGCCCAAAATACATAATAAAGATTAAGAGCTAGTTTGACATTACTTCTTGTAACTGGGGGTGAACATGGTTCCGTTAATCAAACTGTTTCCACTAAAGAAAAATCGATCGACGATTTTTGGTTTGTTGCTTATATAAACCAAAAACTTGATTTCAACATGGTTAACCAAATATTCTATTAACCATTTTTTCGATTAATAATGCATGGATTTTTGGGTTAACTAAAATAAAAAAATATATTTGTAATTCCATAATCATATATTAAAGTTTATATTACAATAATTACTATAATTAGAAAAAATGTAAAGAAAAAATGAATAAATTATAATCTATTCATTTTCAATCCCATGACATTTTGTGCATCTGTCATACGTCCAAATAATATATAAAATGTATGAAATTAGATAATTTAATCACGGTTCAATCAACCATCTATTTTAACAACTTCAAAACTATATGCTTTGGTTTGAGAAAATTAAATAGGTAAAAGAAGTGTCTTATATTATATATTGTTACATACTACTAATATAAGTATATTATTATATATGTTTTCATGATACATATAATTTTAGTATAATATTAGTATTTTTTATTTTTCGATTGGTTAACCGAAATCACGGTTTTGTAAATCGAAATTGAGACTTGTATAAAATAAAAATGATATGTTCAACTAACCTATTTTTTGTTTAATCTCGATTCGGTTTCTCAAATGGTTCGATTTCATAGGTTTTTTTGCTCATTTGTACTTGTAACAATGTTTATAGCCAAAATATTTTCTATGATAACACTTCTATCATTTTATATCATTAAAATTACCAAAAAATATATTTAAATTTTAATTAAAGAATAGAATATCATAATAAATAAAAAAATTTATTACAAAAATGTATAAATACATATAAAAATTTATATTAATAAACCTAAATAATTATGGTCATAATATATATATATATATATATAGGCAGAGAGAGATATATATATATATATATATATATATATATATATATATATATATATATATATATATATATATATATATATATATATACTTATTTATTTTATTTATAAAAACCTAAAATAATTATCGATTATAAAAAATATTTACAAAAAGATTAGAATTAATGAATAAATATATGTGTAAACATTTTTATTAAATAAAAACTTAAACTAATTTTTTTATAAAATTAATATTTTTATGATTATAGAAAAAAAAATTTAAAAAAATTTCCAAAAGATTTGAATTAATGATTAAAATTATATCATATTATTATGATATTTTTAAAAAATAATAGATATTTTTTTTTGGATAATTAAAAAAAATAGATATTATAAGGAAAACTAAATAGATATTTTAGGAAAAAAGTATCAACAATAGAAACAAAAACCCTAGCATCTTTTTTTCAACTTTTTCTTTTAGCCACTCATTTTCCTTAAGCAATGAGGGGTGATTTTTTGTCATTCTCAATATGAAATCACCATTTTATGTCTCTTTATATCAATCTATTTCTTAATAAAGTGGTTATTCACATAGATATGAGTTTTATTTTGTTTTTCTTGATTTTGCCATTTTGTTGCAGTGTTTGGTTTTGTGTCGTTTTGTTATGATGTGTTGTTTTTTACCATCTTATCGCTGACGCTTTTATTTTTTGCGCTGGCCGATTGGGGACTTTAAAACCTATTCAATCAAATTTCAGAGGCCAGCCTTATTTATTATGCTATTAATCCGAGTGCCGGCCATTTCATCCCGGCTTTAGTGATTCGCATACGGTTTCATCGATGTATTACTAACTTGAATCAATCAAATTATTTTATTTAAAAAAACAGGTGTTTTATGAATATCCAGAAACTTTTAAAGTGTTTTTATTTTTATTTTTAAAAATATCTCAAATGCTTCTCAAAAAAACACTCAAGTGTTTTATTGTTTCAAAAGCCACTTCTCAAAATATTATCAAATGTCTTCTTTTTTTTCCTAAAAACACTTAAAAGTTAAGTGTAAAGCGCAGACACCATTGCCCATGGCAAGGCCATATTGCCTAACTTTTGCCTTAACGCTTTTTCGTAATTCATCACTTCTCTAAAGTTTATTTCATAGCTCAAAAATACCCTTAACATTAACGACGTTAACAAATGGACAAATGAGGCTTTAACTTTGCTGATGTGGTAACCCTTGTTGGGTTTTGAAGGTGGCAACAATTGCTAACATAGATGAAACAAAAAAAAAAAAAAAAACTCTCCAAAACCCCACCCAAGGACCCTTAAGACATCAAATCCTGCCTCGTCAAAGGAGAGAGTGTAAGATTACTCCTCGTGTTAGTTTCAAACCGATCCAATGGTTTGGCAAAGAAAGACCGGTTTAACTAAGCCCCAAGTTCGGGCCTAATAGTATCCACTTGAAGAGTGGAGCCGACAACCTCCAAGGCAACGGTCTCAGAAGAAGTCCCTATGTTAGCCAAGTCTTGATTTGAAGGGGAAAGCCAAAACTCGATCTCACTAAGAGGAGTTGTTCTTGAAAAACACTCTCTCTATTTCTCTTAAACACCCTTCATGAGAGGAGTGAGCAAAATGGCTTAGTCTTGTTAGAGTTTTCCATAAAGGTCCTTTAATAGGAAAACCCTAGCTTATGAAATGTCTAAAGTGCCCCTCTCTTTAAGAGATGATAAACTACACACATCCCTATGCGCTATGATATGTTCCCTCATGGGCCTTAAGCCCATGAACAAGCCCAAGCCTTCACTCTCTCTTAGTGAGGGCCTTCGAACTCGGAATTCCGCTAATCCCATGACATTCCATTCTCGATATTGATCTCCCTCATATTTGGATCATATCCAAATCTATTTTATATTAGCCACACACTCTTCTAAGTGTGTGATGCATTAGGTTCTCGATTATGTTAGCCACTTAATTGAACCATTGAATCCAAGCAAGTCATGAGCGGTATCTAGCAACACATCATGACCCCGATTGATCGGAGAGTCACTGTCCGACTGAACCCTTCCATAGACAACATGCTCAATCACATTTCACCAAACTATACCCCACCCTAAGCTCGTAGTGCATGGACAGTGTAGCTCCGTACCATCGTTACGCCACATCAAATTCAAGTTTGATGGGGATATTGTCTCAGACTTATTACTCATCAATTACGACTGAAGAATTTATCTGCGGCGATTTCCACTCCCACGATATTCCCGAGTAATAATTTCGATGTTGCACTACAGGTATACTCTCCCTTTATTAAGAGTGGTGAATCCTTTGTTGACTATTCAATTACCTTCGAATACCTCAAGCTGCACCCAATCATTACCCTATGAACGGCCTCTGGAAGGCAACAAGGAATGAAGTCAAAGCAAAGAATCAACATTCAAGATATCCTTAAACACCTCAAGTCTAAGGATACTTGTATCATTGCTATGATGAGACTATCATCTACACGTAAATAGATAATTCATATGATTGTCTCATAACAGGTCTCCAATGAACTTAGCTACTCTTAGCAATCATCCATATGTCAACTCTAATCATCTCATGATCACAATTTATAAGAACCACTACTTCATTCAATCAAAGATTATGACATGTTCTAGTATGTTTGGATTAACAATGTTCTATCTCGTTTGTCCTATGACTTACTAACATAATTGCACATGATAGGAATCTTATTATCATGATCTCATCAAAATTTCCTTTATGCTATATTATGCATCATGGACTCCATTAATTCGCTTAAATATCTATATCGATTCAATGTATGAATATCAAATTAATGAAGAAGCTTTTCATATTAAATAATGTGTGATATGTACAATAAGTGCTAAGAGTGATTGCCTTTAGAGCACTTCTCTAATACCCCTCACGTGCGTTTTTAGCTTATGTGGCACCTTCGCACGTGATTATTTGAAACCCAAACATTATTTTGAAAAAAATGTCCTCATCCCTACCAATTTGCAACTTGTTCGATTTGCCTTAATCTGCAAAATTCTTTTCCTCCAGTTTCTCACTAACTAAACAAAAAACTAAAAATACAATTTGTGTTTCTTTACATGATTAAGAAGGAAAAAAGTTCTTCATGGGGCATAAGAGATGGAACAATTCTTAGATCTCCACAATAGCTAGATGCAATAAAATAGAAAATAAAACTAAAAAACTAACAAAAAAAAAAAAAAAGAAGCTTGCCACAAAAATTGCAACGCACCCTCTCACCATTACTGGGTTTAGGGCTCCCCATTTCGGAGACAAATCCAAGAACACGAAAGAACCTAATACACCCAAAATCAAAAATAGAAAGGAAAAAAGTCTTAGAAAGAGAAGTGTTGCCAATAATTACTTGGAAATCCAAACCAACTTTAACAATTTAACCATGAATCTTTCTTGTACATCTTCAACATTCGCACACACAGGTAAAACACTCATGGCGCTAACAACATTTGGCTTGAATCAAGACCTCAACCTCATCTCCCCAAACAAATTAAGCATCTCTTCCCAACACCCATTAACGGAAAACACCCTCTTCATCATATTCCATGACATAAGATCATTCTCATGCATTTCATCAAACACCCTCTTTGCATCTCTCAAACCCCCCACAATTCCCATAAAAGTAGAAAAAAGTATTCCCATGAAAAAACATCAAACTCAAAACCTAACTTCATCGCACCCTCATCATAGCATTCCATGACACAAGATCCTTCTCAAGCATTTCATCAAACACCCCTTCCTCATCTCTCGAACCCCCACAATTCCCATAAAAGCGGAAAAGGGTATTCCCATTAAAAAAACATCATACTCAAAACCCAACTTCACCGTAGACCCATGAACCTCCTTACCCTTTCGAACCTCACAAGCATCAACAAAATCCTTGAGATGATCAGTAGGGATGAGGACATTTTTGTCAAAACAATGTTTAGGTTTAAATAATCATGTGCAAAAGTGTCACAGAAGCTAAAAACACACGTGAGTGGTGCCATATCTGCAAAGTTAAGGCTTCGTTTGTTCATTTGTTAATGTCATTGATGGCAAGGACATTTTTGAGCTATGGAATAAACTTTAGAGAGAATGATTGACCCGAAAAAACATTAAGGGCCAATTTAAACATATAACCAAACATTAGGGGCATTGGTGTACCATTACCCCTTAAAAGTCAAGGGCATTGGTTTACCTTCACCGCTTAAAAGTGTTTTTAAACCTAAAAGCACTTTTAAAAAGTGCTGCCAATAAATTCAACAACTCTAAAAACAAGTTTTAAAATAATCTAATAAATTTCATCCCTAATAAAGAAGCAAATAAGTAAATGAGCCTAACAAAGAACAGCCAACATGTAATCCATTCCAATCCATAATTGTGACTCCCATATCCCGGGTGTCACAACATGGTATCAGAGCTAAGATATACGATTACATGAATATGGCTCAGACGGGGGCCTGTGGATATGCAATTGCAAAGTGTAGTGCCTCGTTATGATTATCTGTAAGCCGATGTTTGATACCAAATTTCACAAATAAGGATATCAAAGCATAGGGGTACATGAGTACATGTGGCTTCAGGGATGTATTGTTTGTGTGCAATCTTAATTATCAGGTAGAATTGATACCATGTGGCCACAACTCGTATCTTGAGTTTAGGTAAACAAATACCTAGGAGTTCATGGGACGGTTCAGACCACTGCATGCATGATGTGTTTCATGTTGTGTCCGGATATGTGTTCCATGGTTGTGATTGCGTGATTGTGTTTTGCAAATTGCATGGAAAACATATACATGGTAAAATGTCTATAGGAAAAGTGGAATGCTAAGGTTAGGAACCATAACCTTAGGGGTTGAGAAAATGAAATGAACCTGAAAGTGTTGAATTTTATCGACATAAATAAAAGGAGTGGTTGGCAATTAGCACCACTTAGGTGATGAACGGGCCAGTTCATGGTTGTTAAGTCTATTAGTAATTGGCATGTGCATTACTGGTTAGACTGAAATGAAATTAAATAAAGTTTCTTTCCATTTGACGTGTGTAGATGGAAAGTCGAGGCCGAGGACATAAAGGTCGTCCACAAGGTGCCAGCTAGGCACCACCTGCTTTTACTAACAGCTCATCAGAATATTCAAATTATACTCCAACAGCTTTTATAAATGTTAGGTATAATAAAGTACAAAGATATTTGTCCGAATAAAATAAGCTAAAGAATGTACCATTACAATAGCGGCGGTAAATTACTGTTGCTAATACAGGACCTAAGGATCATAAATTAATAAAGTTCATATGCCAAAGTAGAAATATACTAAGTTAAAACAAGAGTAATAGAGAGTCGGAGACCTAAAGAGTAATAAAAGAAAAGATATTAGAATGAAATAAGGATGATAATTGTGGAAGAAAAAGGGCTTTAAAGGAAAAGAGGGAGTTTCCTCCTTTGACGTGAAAGTGAAATAAAGGGATAAGACCAAAATAAAATATTCCGCTTTGGTCTTCGAGAAAGAGAGAGCAACACTGCTTAAGAGAGAAGAGTGAAGAAAGGAAGAAGAAGAAGAAGAAGAAGAAGAAGATCAGCTGGTGTATGGAATTTTATGTATGGATACGCCTTTGGGCTGTCGTATGAAACTAAGGGAGTACGGAAGTCTAGTTTCGTCTAGAAAGTTTAGATACATGGTTTAGAACTCTCTATCTTGTGCACGGCTTCAATTGGGAAACCCTAAACTCATTTCGGGTAGGGTTGTTGAGAAAACCCAAGGCTCCATTTATGTGCCTAAAGGCCCACGGCAAGTTGAACTAAGTAAATTTCTGTGATTTTGATCATATACGCAGAGTCGGACCTTAGAAATGTGCCTTTGGCCATAAATAAAGGGAATTTGGGCAACAAGTCCTTCTGGTAATTGTAGCCACATCAATGAAATTGATGTTAGGCTTTCAATTTTTCACCCGACCGTAAACCAAGTTATGATCTTTTACCTCGAATAGTCAAATAGGTGAGAGGTCACCTATAGGAGGTCGCCAAACGTAGGTCGCAGACCTTCACGAACAAAGATCGCCAGACCTCATGCGCTGGTGATGTCGGCCAGACCTCATCCCTGTAGAGTCGGCAGAAACACCCCGTAGCTCGGGCCGTCATGAGCCTGGCCGTCCCTGAACTCCGTTTGTCCCTGCAGAGCCTCCACCGCCACCCAGGCCGCCGGGTCTGAGCTGACTACATAAGACCTCAAACTGAAGGTCATAACTCCTCCGTCCGAACTCCGATTGAGTGTTCTTGACTTATGGAAAGCCCATATTCAGTCAAGAATACATTCATATGCCTCGAGGAGGATAGATGTCAGACCGAGGAGTTAGATCAGCCCGCGTCATCAGTTCAGCTCATCACCGTGCCGCCGTCTGTTGATCACGCATTTAATTCAAACTCGGCGGTCATATCTCCTTCTCGCTTGAACTCCGATTGCGTTCTCGACTCTATGGAGCCCATTGAGTCAAGAATACATTCATATGCCTGAGGAGGATATTAGATGACAGACCGAGGTGTTAGACTGAGCTCGTCACTTCAGTTCAACTCGTCAGTTCAGGTCAGCTCGTCTGAGTTGACTACACATGATCTCCAACTTTGGAAGATCATATCTCCTTCGTTTGAACTCCACTGGGTGCTCCTGACTCTACAAAGCTCATTGAGCCGCTAATACATTCATATACCTGAGGAGGATATTAGATGTCAGACCGGAGGTGTTAGGATCGAGTCACTCAGCCCGCCTCGCGCCCAGCCGCCTTGTCCGTCGACTACTCATGATCTCCAACTTCGAAGATCATATCTCCTTCGCTTGAACTCCTGATTGGTGTTCTTGACCTCATGGAAAGCCCATTGAGTAAAGAATACATTCATATGCCTGAGAGGATATTAGATGTCGTAATCGAGGTGTTAGACTGAGCTCTGCCACTTCGCTCAGCTAGTCGGGTCAGCTCGTCCGGGTTGACTAAGCATGACCTCCAACTTCAAGGTCATATCCCTTTTGTTTGAACTCCGATTTAGGTGTTCTTGAACTCTGCGGAAAGCCCATTGAGTCGCTAATACATTCATATGCCCGCGAGGATATTAGATGTCAGACTGAGCTGTTAGGACTGAGCTCGTCACTTCAGTTTAGCTTGCTCTCGCTCGTGTCACTGTCTCGTTGATCACGCATGACCTCCAACTTCTGAAGGTCATATTCCTTCGCTTGAACTCCTGATTTATGCTCTCGGACTCTATGGAAAGCTCCATTATCAAGAATACATTCATATGCCTGGAGGAAGATATTAATAGATTGTCGAATCGAGGTATAGATAGAGCTCGTCCAAACAGGTCAGCTCGTCGGGCTTCAAAGTCACCACCGTTGATACGTGATGACTCAACTTCTTAAGGTCACAACTTCTTCGTCAACCCGAGCCCGAAAGTGTTTCGACTCTATGGAAAGCCCAGCTTCCGCAAGTAACTGATTTGTATTGAGCAGTTTCACAAGATTGGAACTCATATTAGTCCCTATTAAATATGAAAACAGTAGGCCCTTGAAAAACCATAGTTATTCATATTATGAATTCATAAATAACTCATAAGCATACAGTGTAAGTATAGGTTATTTATGCATACAATGAGACATGAAAATGCAGTTATGGAATAATGATTGTATATATATATCACATATGATTACCGAATGACAATAATTCGTTCCGAATACGAGATATATATTGAACATAAAATACATATTGATAAATACTTAGAACCCGGTAGGGATAGATGGGCATGCCTATTAGGAAAACAAGTCTCAGAGTATTATGTTCTGATATCGAGGCCCCGTTTGGGTCGATGACATAGATCCCGCTTGATCACTGGGCGGGCTCCCGAAGTGTCACCACAAAGGCTCCGGCCCTCATGGATGGTCACTGCCTCGTGCCGCTGACGATACTTCGGCATAATATATTACAAATACTTCTCGGCTCGGCGGACCATCAAAGCCACGTTACGTTGAATACAAGGCCTTCGGCCCTCATGGACCACTGCTTCATACAAAGGAGCACGCTTCTGCCCCTATAGCTTCCTCAGATTCACTTTTCTGGGCTTACGCAGTATATTAAACATAAAAGAAAATGACAGGTATGTGCAAATTAAATGAAGAGAATATGAGAAACATAGCACTGCTATGTGATGATAGTATACAGTTACAAGAATAAGAAGTAAAATACAAGATGACATGAAAAGTATATGGATGATGATAAGAAATGGAACTGGTTATGATAAGTATATATATGAGAAATGATAAGAATCTATAATCGTTATATGTGTTATATGCATTCAGAGTAGAAGTGTGGTGAACCTTAGTAGAGGTCATCCATGTGTATTAATTCCCACTAAGCTGTAAAAGCTAGTACCAAAATTAATCCGTGTAGGTACGTAAGAGGAAGCCAGGACCTGATAACTATTATCACAGACAAAGGCCACACATCAATAGGTGTCCATTGGAAGACTTAAGTCTATTTTGTATATGAAATTTTGTAAACAATGTAAATATTGTAAATGTTAAACACTTCCATATATGGAGCTTGTATATATATTTTGTAATCCGTTGCTACAGAATATAATACAAGTTAAATGTTTAACATTATAGGAATGAACTAGCTTAAAGTTTATACGTGAAGGGAAAAAAAAAAAAATGACCCCTCACTTGACACCCTATGCCGAGTTAGGGGCGCCTGCGCCATCGAGGTTGTCGTTGTAGATGCCGCCATTGCATAGGCTAGTAACCGGTAGTCGTGAGGTCCGAACCTCCTGCAGGTCTCAAGTCACATCATCATTCGACGCTCACGAGGAGAGGGATCCGATGGTGGCGTACCATTGGTCCCGGCAGATTAAGAATGCATTGAGGCTAGCGGATATTACCTCTCGATGCGACTAAGATCAAGCTAGTCGTATTCCACCAGGTGAGTCCTAAGTGTGGCGGATTAGGCACAAATCTCAGGACTTGAGGCAATGACTGGGGTTATTCCATAGGCTCTTTATGAGCAAGTATTTTCCGACCACTGCTAGACATGCAAAGGCTCAAGAGTTCCTAGAGCTGAAGCAGGGAACGATGACAGTGATGGAGTACGTGGCTAGATTCACCGAGTTGGCATGTTTTGGTGATGACTATGTGGCCACAGACATGGCCAAAGTCAGGAGATTTGAGACGGATCAGTTGTCCATCTGGGCAAGATTGTGCCCCACTACGTAACATGGACTCATGGTCACTGTACTCTCCGCCAAGGAGAGATAGATGGAGAACACACGGGGGCATTCGGGATGCGAGTCCCCATGGGAAGATAAGGAGGATCACCTTCGAGATTTCCGGGAAAGAGATGGGAGACTGTCTCACGAGAGCCCGTGCACAGGCCAACTAGGCCGATGACATGTTTCTTACATTATCACCGACATATGAAGTGATTGCCCTACAGAGGCATGATGTCAGGGTTATAAAGGACTCCTGGGCCACTAAGTCAAGACACTAGCGGCACGAGGACCTTCACATCGAGGAATTATACCAATCAGATATTTGTGAGATCGTCCTGCTATTGGAGTACTGGTTTCTATTGTATCGACAGGATCCCAATATTACAACACACTTTTGGAAGAGTTTCCAAAAGGCCATGGGGACTTAGTTGGCGATGAGCACAACATTTCATCTTTAGACAGATGGTCAGTCGGAGAGGACCATATAGATTTTAGATGACATGCTATGTGCATGTGTTCTAGATCTCAAGGGTAGCTGGGAGGAGCATTTACCCTTAGTGGAATTCGCCTACAACAACAATTATCAGACGAGTATTCAGATGACACCCTATGAGGCTTTATATGGGAGGCCATGTCGATCCCCGATTTGTTGGATATAGGTGGGAGAGAGTTCCATCACTGTCCTATCATTGGGGAGATACACCTCTAGAGAAGGTGGGTTTGATACGGGGCTTCTTTTACTAGCCAAAGCCGGCAAGAAGAGCTTACGCGGATGCATTTCCAAGGCCGGCCGACCTCTAGAGTTTGAGGTGACTGCCTTTCTTAAAGGTAATGCTTAAGAGAGGAGGCAGCCAGATTCGCAAGCAATGGAAGCAATTTCGAGGTATATCAGCCCTTCGAGGTACTTGAGAGGGTGGGCACAATTGCATATCGGTTGACGCTACCACCGAGTTTATCAGGTGTCTATAAGGTGTTCCACGTCTCCATGCTACGGAAATAAACTCCATATCTAGCTCATGTCGTGGATTGGGGAGAGATTACTGTTGATACTTATGGGACCTTCCAGGAGGGACCAATGCGTATCTTAGATAGTCGAGATAAGGTTTTGCGATACAAGATCGTGCGGTTAGTAAAAGTGTTGTGGTAACACCGAGGAGTGGAAGAAGCAACGTGGGAACACGAGAACACGATGCGGGTCACATATCCTTTCCTATTTGAGGACAAAGGTGCGTGGTCTAACATTCGCATTAGAATACATTTTGACATGCATGTGTTGTAAAATAGTATGAATTTCAGGACAAAATTTCAAGGGGGAAGAACAAAACCCGTGAAAATTTGTAATTTTTAAAAAAAATTGGTAAAAGAATAATAATAATAATAATAATCGCTAATGATTCAAAGTTTCCAGACCTTAAAATACAATAATATATCTCGATGATGAAATGAATTTGTCGCAAATTCGCTTAGCAAAATTTAGTGCACCCAAAAAAGTTTCACAATTTCTAAGATAAGGTAATATTTTACCATTTTCTCGGGTGATAAGTCGTCATGATTTTCAGAGACTAGATTTTACAAAATCTCGAAGTTAGAAATAACTCGGTGCTGTCCATTTAAAATAAGGTAATCGAAAATAAATAAAGTTTTTCGAGATAGAAACATACCGGTCATGTAATATGAGAGCAAATTTATCCAACAATAATAATAATAATAATAATAATAATAATAATGAAAGGATAAAAAGAAAAGTGAATATAATTCCGGGAGAGAGCGCAGAAGAGATAAGGAAATGTTAATTTTTTTTTCTCATCGCTTCTCTCTAAGATCTACGGAAATCGGGCCCATAAAGTTTTCATCTAACAAAAGGTAGAGTCGGGTCCACGTGACGAGAGCCACGTGGATATCAAATCTCGGAGTTTTGGTCAAATCCCACGAGGTAGAAATTTCTATTTAGGTTATTTCTAACCTAAAGGTCATTTAATAGCTTGGAATTTGCTTAGAGGCCATGAGAAGCCGTAAATTTCAGTCCCAAATTTTTTGGACTGAGTGTAGGAATTTTTAGGAATTTTCGGGACTGTTTTCTAACAGTTCAGGATGAATTTCGGACCGTTTTCGACGCTTCGTTGAAATTCTCTGAGACTGTTTTCAAACAAATGTGACATGATCTTTTGAACTGCTAAGGCCGACCGGGTCGAGGTTTGATTCTATCCCGGGACTAATGTCTTCGGGTTTTGTGGTGTGTTTTGGTATCCCAATAATTCGGTGACGAATCGTGAAGGGGCCAAGAGGTGCCCTGTTTTATGTGGGTCCAAGATTTTGGTCATTTTGTGTGTTATTGTTGTAAAATATTAATAACATGCTGTTGTGTGGAAAAATCATGTTAATATATGCTAGTTGATGTATTAACGTGATTTGGCGGATGTAAATTATATGTAAAAATTATAATTGCCATGGTGTATTAATGTTTCATGTAGCACTCATATATACATATAACATGAAGGAAAATGTATCAAAATGTATTTCATATACCCACACGACGCAGAGTCGAAGCCCGTGTGGGTGTATGAGTCGCGACCACGGCCTCGTGAATGAGCGTGTGAGCTCGAAATAGGGACAACGTCTAAATCGAGACTCGACCATTGTATAAAAATAATAATAATAATAAATCACTAGTTCGGGGTGAAGCAAGATGGGGTGATCCTTCTCAGTAGAGCACCCAAATTTTATTCTTGGTCGACATATCGTATCCGTGAGATGAAAGTTAGCTAAAGTGTTGAAGGTTGCGTTGCAAGCCTCACATGAGAGACTCCTCGGAAATTTAACTCAAATAAACACAAGAGATTGACAATTAAAATTGGAGGGTTGTCCAATAGTTTAAGTCATTGGATTAAATACCAATGGTTGGTTTCCACACTTGGAAATTGCAAGTGTGGGGGAGTCGGTTGGGACTTAGGTTGTGAGCATGAGGGGTCGCATGTCATGCATGACACGAAACATTTTATATAATGTTGCATAAATTGTATGAAATGTGATTGATGTTTATGTACGCCATTGCATGTGCATTTTAGGAGGAGAGTAGCCCCTGTAGGAAAATTTTTCTAGTGAGCATTGCTCACCCCGTTGTGGGACCCTTTTCAAGTACAGGAAGTGTATAGGGAGACGGCGATCCGATGAGGCCGTGATTACGAATGAAGCCGATGTGTGGTCTTGATATTACTTTTGTAAAAAGTATTTTGTATAAAAGAATTGTAATTAAATTCTTTTGGGACTATTGTATGATAGTCAGTATGTACTATGGTGATAGGCCGTGATCGTACTTTATGACCGTCAATCGTTAAATTTCATATTTTTGATTTAAATATAAATGAATGAGTCCCGGTAAATGGACGTATTGAGGTGGTGCTGGGTAAACTATATTAGAACAAGCTAGTTTTAATATATGTTCTGTATAAGAGTGTTGAAATAAACTCTTATGAATTATTGTTATACAAAAGAAGGTTTAGTAGAGCTTCGAACAAAGGAGAGACCCCGTCTCATTTTTTTATGGAAATATGGATCCCGATAAATGAGATACAACCATGTGGTATCGGGTAACCTGAAATCCACAGGAATTTCATAGGTTGACGGGTTGTCAACGAGACCCCCAGATTTGGGGTGTCACAATAATTCCAATTTAATTATTAAAATACAAACACAATACTAAGGCGGAGTTTGTTTTTTTTTATATTTTATTTAATGCTGAATAGAAAATTTATTTATTTTCTCATTAGTGCTTAATATGATTAAGTAGTTAATTGTTTGTTTTTCTAAAAAAAAAATCAATCTTTTAATTTTCATCGAAATTTTGAAGCAATTTTTTAAATAAAAATTTAAAAATACATATGGTTTTATTTAATCAACATTAAATGGATCATGAGAGTTTCAATTGGATTATAAAGTATATAATTTTCTCATATTTGAATATCTAGTTTTTTCTTAATATAAAAATTTTAAAAACTATTAAGAAAAAGGTAAATATTTCTGTTTTTTCTATTCAACAAAAAATTTCAAAAATTCAAAAATAAGTTATAAAAATTTTTAAAAACAAACAGGCCGAATGCTAAAAGAAAATTGCTTTCAGTAAAAAGCCAAAAAAAAAAACAAATGCTACTTAAGCCTAAATATAAAAAATTTAAAATAGATTCAATTGGGCCTAAATTTAATTTCATATTATCCTATCCTAATTTAATACTTTAAAACCCAAAATTACAATCCTAAAACCAAGATCAATTTAATTAAAGCCAAAATGCAATCCACAATGTAATCTAATTTAATGTTCAAAGTTCTAAAATATAATCAAGTCCAAAATATATAATGAAGTCCAAATATGTAAAAATCAACACTAGATACATAAAAAATAAGTCAAATTCAATCTACTTTCAACACAAAGTCTACATTATTTAATAAATCCGAATAAGAAACCCTAGCCATCCCTTCCCTCATTTTCTCTCATCTTATTCTCTTCTAGCTCATTTTCCTCAAGTAAAGAGGGATGATATTTTGGACTTTTATGGCTTGAAATCACTCATCTGCATCTCTTTATTTCATTTTATTGCTTAATAACGTGGTTTTTCTATGAAGATTTTAGGTTTTATCTTATTTTTTATGTTGTCGTTATCTTATCAGCGTTTGGTCTGTAGTCGACTTATTATAACGTGGTGTTGTTCGTTGTATTGTTGTAGCACTTTATTTGTGTGAGGGTGATTTAGTCAGGTAAAACAAATTTGATCAATTGAAGATATCAAATTATGGTCGTCGGTCTGTTAAAAAACTGGAGTCATTGATATTCTAATCATTATATTATCAAGTTATAAGTTTTATATCGATTTATTATATTATTAACTTGGATATTATTTCATCATGTATGGTTTTCAGCTATTTGTATCTTTGATCCATCGATCGATTCCAAGTTTGAATCAATAATATTATTTTTCCTTTAAAAAAATATGAATAAATCCATAAAAAAAACCCCAATATCACAAACAATTGCTATATAGGCAAATTCAAATATAGAAAAAATAAGAAAAGAATTTACCCTTTTTTGAACGAACTAGGGATAGACGAAGTGGGTTTTTGATAAAGGAAAGGGAGAAAATAGTATTTGGTTTGTAAGAAAATTTGAGAAAGACTTTTATTTACTTTAATAAAAAAAAATTCAAATGAATTTATTTTTTTGGAAAATTTTCATCAATTTTGTCAAAAATGTTTTACAATTAAAGAAAACTTATAGTTTAGACCTTTTACAAAGGATTTTCTAACCCTTTATTTAAAAAAATTGCGGTTGTTTTTATTAAAAAAAATGATTTCCTAGAAATTTTTGTTCAAAAATGAGTTTCAATTAAAGGGTATATATACCCAAACATGAAGCATTCAAAATAACATAGAGTAAAATTATACTTTGATTCTTGTTGTCTTTTAACTTTCTTTGATATTTTTATTGGTTTTTCTTTTGAGATATTTGTGTTACACATCAAATGTTCTATCAATTATTCTTATTTGATTAGAAAATGTGTAAAAGGTATAAAATGCAAAATTTATTAAAATTAATTGTAAAAATTAGGGTATGTCTTTTATTATAATAAACTTGTAAAAATTCATATTTTTCAAAGAACCTTGGCTATTATGATTTATGAAAACTTAGGATTTAATTTGCATAATTAAATAATTTTTAATATGTATATGGTATCAGAGCTAATGTTCAATAACTTGTGATTTTCTCTTATTACCAAATATCGATAAGAGAACTAATTTTGTTGATTGCATATTTCTAATTGCAGTCTAAATACTTTATTGATGTTTTGTATTTGACTTCCTTTTATATAGCATATATATAGATATATATATATATATATATATATATATATATATGTAAGTTCATAATCAATCCAGAAACATAAAATAAACCTACTCTGTAAGTTCTAAAAACATTATCCAGAAATCTTAGATTTCATTATATTTACATGTTAAATAAAAGAAGAGTCTATTCGTTATTGACTTGGATCCATTATAATGACGTTTCAAAACTTATCTGAAAAAAATGAATTCTTTTTCTATCCCTTTATCTTTCTATTCGATCTTTGACACTCGTTCATGATGGTAAAAAGAAAATTCTTTAGAGAAACCTTATGGGCAGGGAGAGGACTTTACATACATGAGTTTAAAATTAAAATTTAAACATTTTAAATTTCACTGCTTCCATCAAGCCATACAACTGATGAGTCTTAAACTCATCTATTTTTAACCCATTTTTCTGACATGTTTTTAACAGTTTCAGACTTATTCTTATGCAAAATTATGTAATATTCACCAACTTTGTGTTTTACAGGTGTTAATTGAAAAATAAGAGAAAACAAGTAGAAAAGAAGCAAAAAATGGAAAATGCAGCAGTCTCTAACGCAATATAGTTTTTGTATGTCGAGACACAATTTCAAGCATGCCAAAAGAACTATGTCACAGCCAGTAGCTATATGTCATAACAAAGTCCAGGCTAAACTTCAAACATAAATAGAATCTTTGTTGCGACAAAGAGTTTTATGTCGCGACATTGCATAGAGAAGAATAAAGAGATGACTGTTGCGACAATCCTTAACTTTGTTGCGATAATGATCAAGACAAATAGAAAAGGAGTTGTGTCGTGACAATAATTCCTCTGTCGCAACATAAAGGCTAAAACCTAATAGATGAACTCTGTCGCGACATAAGACAACTCTATCGTGATAGAAAATGGCAAGAACATAACACAAGTCAGTTGAGATAAGTGTTTTTATATTACGACAAAGTTTTCAGTATCAAGCCAGCTAAAGGAGGAATTTATGTCGCAACAAAGAAAATCATGTCGCGACATAACATTCAGAATTCACAACCAAGAGCAACAAAATCTATGTCGCGATAAAGATTATTTCTGTCGTGACAAACAAAACATGAAGGAGGTGAATTCTTAGTCGCGACAAGAAGTTTAAGAGCAAAACAAGAGGAGTGACGACAAAGAAATTCATGTTGCGACATAGTAAAGATTTGAAGGCAGAATCTCTATCGCGACAAATAAATTTTTTGTCGCAACAATAAAAGCTATTGAATGATGGAATTTTGTTACGATAGAACAAAATTCAGTCATACGTAAATCGGGAAGGAGAACTAAGATTAGCCAAGTCAAGTGTGTCATAACAAAGATTTCTATGTCGCAAAAAATAGCTCAGCAAGCGACAAGAATAAGAGAAGAAAATTTTGTTGCAGCCAAGGAGTTTTCTATTGCTACAGAAATTGCTAAGGACTCAATAAATCCTATCGCAATGTGAGTTGACAAGTCGGTAAGAGGGGTGAATGTTCGGTCACGACAAGGAAAAATTACACGGATGCATTCCGTAAGCATAAGGACGACATGAGAAGTCAAGGCAAATGTGTTTGCGTCGCGACACAAGACATTTATGTTGCAACAAGAACAGGATTGCTAAACCAAAATTCTGTCGCGACATTATCAAAGTTCGCCGCGATGTAATTCCAAGAAGAGCTCATAAATCGTGTCATGGCGTAAAAACAATAGCTTACGGCTGCAGGCCGATTAAAGATCGAAATCCTCGCTGTGACGTAACTTTATGTCGTGTGGACAGAGCAACCACTGGGCTAGAATTTTGGGGATTTACAAAGCAATTATTGAAGTGCGCCAAACATTGGAAAAGTTGATAAATAGATCGATCTTAGTAATCGCAAAAATTTCTAACTCGTGTGGACGCTCGCAGAGTTGAAGACTCTTGTATATTTTTATTTTTCTTTATTTATTTATTTTTTTTCTTTTTATTTTATTTTCCATTTTAGTAGATTTAGTTTCAATAGAGTTTCAGTGTAGATTTTAGTTAGTTTTCTTTTAGATTTCTGGATTTGAGTAATGAACCTAAGTGCAAATCAGTTGAAATTTATTGAAAAATCTTCTTTCTCATTACTATATGATTTAAATGGAGGATGAAAATTTTCTCGAGATTTCGCCTTCATTTACAATTTCGCCATTCTATCTAATCATTATCACCATATGAGTGGAATTAGTTTTGAAAAGTTGAGCTTTTTTGGAAATGGGCCAACGATGATAGTCATTTTCATATCAAGGAAGAATGTTGTAATTAGAATTCTGTAATTTATTTGATTGGTATTGTTTTTTAATTTATTTGTTCCCAGTACTAGTGTCGTGTACCCAAACAAGGTATTATATCTCTCTCTGATTTCCAGGAGGCCCTCTGAGTGACACAGAGATGAAGAATCCTAAGAGCATAGAGCAGTTTGTTGTGAGTATGGTAGACTAATACTATGGAATTAATGAACTTTGATGGATTACTTAGATAGATCACCAATTTACTCATAAATTGTGGATAGTTGATTGAAGTATCAACTTAATCACTTGGAGGTCTCTCCTCTTTATGATGAATCGATCATGATCCCGTGTGAGCAAATATCTAATCAAGGTGATGGAAATTTTCATCAAAAATGAAAGATGTGGTGTCAATCAAATTGGAAAAGGCTTGCAATATCATGTCTATGGGGCAAGAATTTTTTAGTCCTAAAATTTCGGTATGAAGTACTAAAAAGGAAAAACACCCAGATCTTGTAAAGAGAGTTATATTTTACAGTAGTCGACAGGACTCATGTTTCGTAAATGAACATGAACTCTAATCAAAGGAAAATGGTTGAGGGAGAAACTAAACTATACTATCATGCATCATTGACAAACTCGCTTCAATCTCTATGGTCGAGATATGAATCGATATGATGCGTAAATTGATTATTACTCATTGATCTAGGATCTAGTTTTTGTCTCACTCGCTGAATTCCTCAAGACTATTTTTATTAAAATTTATTTTCATGTATATTAGAGAAATCAATCTAGGATTAAAAATTTTCAATCATCTCTATCATCAAGGCAATAAAGGAGTTCAAATAGTAATGATCTTGAGTAGATGGGGTAGTTAATCTTTTGATTTATCATCAATCCTCATGGGAACGATATCTGGACTTTAAATATCCACTTTTATTACTTGTACGACTTGTGCACTTGCAATTATTAAGAACAACTCAAATTTTAATGAATCCATTTTACAAAAAGAGCAACTAAATCTTTTCATCAATACAAGCGTTTGGTCATTAACAAGTTTTTGGTGCCATTGCTGGGGATTAGATAATAGTCCTTTGGAGGCTGTGTCTGAAATTTGGTCAACAAGTTTTTGGTGCTGTTGTTGGGGACTAAATAGTTCTTGGGTGGCAGTACCAGAAGTTGGGCATACACTGGTCACATCATATATACAGTTTGGTCTTAACAAGTTTTTGGCACCATTGCCGGAGATAGATGATGAATTTAAAGATCAATATTCTAACCAAAAAGAGAGTTACTAATTTGGACATTTTTATTTATTTATTATAAAGTTTAGAAAAACACAAAAACAAGCCTAATGACAAGAGTCGGGTTAGTTACCGAAATTTTTATATGAGCTTAAATGGAGATAATCGTTCCTACATATCTCATTTGATCTCTTTCAAGTAGTGTTTCTATTTCGTGAAGATTTTAAATACATAGAAACCATTATAAGGCATATGTCGCTTAGACAATTAAAATCGAGAGAACACCAAGAATCTCGAGAAGACTACAAGTGTAGAAAGTATGGAAAATCAAAGAGAAAGATCAGAAACTATTCTTACATAGCAGTTAAGAGAGACCTCAGAGGCCTTAAACTATGGAGGAATTTTGGAGGCTTATTATTGATTAGTACCCAAATAGTGCAATTTCGAGCCTTGTTTATAGCAGGTTTTATGCGCTTTTTGTGTACTAATCGACTTCAATAACTCAATTGATACTATCGGGTCCCTACTTTATTACTAATCACATTTGTAGCTGGCTCTAGTAGTTTTGCAGGTCAAATGCCTCATATTTCCTCAGTTCGATTCAAACACGATGAACCCGAGCTGAATTCGAAGATGCATGATCAAATCAGAGGAATTTTGGAGCAAAAACACTGAAGAGAAGAAGCCTGTAGAAATTTTTGCAGGGTTGCAAAAGTTTGCAACCTGCAAATTTCGCAGGTTGCCAATTTTCGCAACCTGCGAACACTGCTCACTCCGATCGGCTAATTCCACTTGTCGTGGTTTTATACAAGTTTGCCCTTATGTAATTTTTGGTTCTTTAACACTTTTGTGGTTTCATACCGAGTACCTATATAAGCTCAAGACGCTTGTAATCAAATCACCCTTTTGTCACTCCATCAATCAATCAAGGAAATGGCACGGCTTCCTCTCCTCTCGCTCTGGTGATTTTCTTTCCTTCACTTTCAAGATCTCGTAGCCAAACACCCCTTGATGATGACAAATCAATGGATGCTTGGATAAAACCCCCCCTGATCCTTGAGGGGGAAGGCCACTGTGCTGATTTTTGGGCTTACCTACATGTTCTCATGCTCTTCATGTATGTATTTAAGGGTATTTTATACCCCCGCTTCTCACCTTAGGTTGCAAATCTCTTAAGCATGCTCTCCCTAATGTGTGCTGCAAGCTGGGTTCAAGTGGATACTTTCACTAGATCCACTGAAGTGCCCGCGCTTAGTTGTCTCCTATTAGTTATCGTAGGGCAGGTTTTTGAGATGTGTTTTCACCAAGCAGTGGACATTTATCCCTAATCAAATGCCATCTTTCAAAAGGAAAACTCTAGTGGCTTAGGTTTCAAAGCTGGAATGAAGATCCTGTCAGGAAATGACTATATGTCATGCTCCCAACGCGAGGAAATAGACCCGAGCACATGTCGGTTAACCTAGAACCCTTAGCCCAGTGGCCCGAGACTTCAAGGATTTCTCTTAACTTTTTACATCAGTTATTTCAATCTTTAACCATTCACACACACTGTTTTTCACAAACCCTATAAATCCAACGAAACACCACCCATTTTCAATGACTGTGAATCCTTCTCTCACGGCTATTGTTCCATCTTGTGTTCAACCCTAGAGACATTATAATGCGCAGGGGCCATACGCTCCGTAAGAGGGAATCCTGTGTTATAAATTTTGTTGGATTCGAATACCTATCACAAAACGAATCAATTATTCAAGAGGAGTACTCTGCTATTAGACAACCTACCATAGAAGCCAACAATTTTGAGTTGAAGCCAGCACTGATTACTATGGTACAATAGAACTAGCTTATTGGCATCCCTCTGGAGATCCCAATGAGCATATGGGTATATTCATGAGGATGGCCAACATAGCTGTCGAATTCAGGTGAGACTAGCAAAGGATCGTTGCGCCTATTCCCATTTTCACTGAGAGATGTGGCAACAACTTGGTTTGAATCATTGCCAGTAGGATCAGTGAATAGCTAGGAAGAATTAGTAGAGGACTATATGAGCAGATTTTTTCCTCCAGCTCTAACTTCTGAGAGAAAAGGAGAAATAATTGTCTTCAAGCAAGGGGAAGATGAGAGTCTCTATAATGCATGGGAGAGATACAAGAGACTGTTAAAAAGATGCCCTATGCATGGAATAGATTTGACCACTCAGATGGATATATTCTATCATACTATGACTTATGCCTCAAATGGTATAATTGATGCATCCTGTTGTGTGGCTTTTAAGAGAAGAAGTACAAAGGAGGCAAGGCAGCTAATTGAAGACCTTGCCAAATCCAACTATAAGGCCCATCCTAAGCTTCGCTGGAGCAACAATGTACTATGATCACATAGAAGCAAAGTCAGATGCAATGGATGAACAAGTTGGGAAGAAATGAGAGAAGAATGCATACTGCACATGAAGTGGGAGTAGTAGATGAAGGAGAAAAAAGAAAGAGTGCTGAAGAGGGACCAAAACATGACGGTTCCTACCAGGTTGAGGAGGCACAATACTTGAATGCTAACAGGAGCTACACTTTTAAGCCTAACCTCACCTTACCACTCATTACTAATACCAAAGAATAAAAGACCCATGAGAATTTTTTTCTTATATGGTGAAGGAGCACACAGAAGGCCTCTAATTTATTTAACTTACCATTAGGCTTATGCTCAGCCCAGGTTCCAAGAACAGCAATAGCAAAAGGACAATAGAGGAGAATATTAGGGTCATAAAAGGACTCAATCATTTGAAGATCAGATGCTGCATTTCATGTTAGAAAACAAATGAATTTTGAATTTGCATGAGAAAATATTTTCTGAACTTGAAAATTTCCTACAAAACACAACTCGTGTTTCTCGCATAAATACTAATGTTTCATTGAGGAACTTGGAAACTCAAGTAGGGCAGCTGGCCCTTCTTGCAAAACCAATCAAGGAATGAATTTCCTAATAGTACATAGATAAATTCAAAAGATTTCACACCTACTTCATTGAGAGGTAACAATGAATTACGAGGGAACAAGAAGATGTAGGATGAAATAGAAATTGGGAAGAAATTGAGGAAGAAGAGCTTATAATTCTGAGAAGACATAAATAGATGCTGAAATGAAGAATTGACAAAGCAATGTCTAGCTAAAGACAAAGAATTGAGCAAATTTTGGGGAGGCAACCTGCTTTTTTAATTTATTAGATTAATGTTGTTAAATTTTGTGTGTTTGATTTTCCAGTTTTAATTTTGTTAGATATTTTATTTTAGTGGTTGTTGATTTTTTAGGACAATGAAGTTATATTAAAGATGAATTTTATTAGGAAGCACAACATCTCAAACTAAAATATGCAGAAAATAGCTACAAGGTGGAGTATTTCTATTTCCCTAAATTTGTTCTTAATGATGATGCATGATTGAAGTTTGAGGGAATGTGATTTTATTTTAAAGCAGATAATGAATAGTAGCTTTGTTGGTTTCAATTTTTTTAAAATATTCTGAATATCATTTTGGCAAATTATATTGAATAAAGAAATGAAATGTTTTTGTTCATATTTAATCGAGGTTCTTTTTGATGATTAAATGAGTTTTCACAACATGTTCAGAGCAGTAAGAGGAATACACTTGGCTTTGAAGGTGTCTTGAATGGAAACCGGGAATAATGCAACCGTGGAAAATATTCAGTTCAAAGTCACACATACTCTTCTTTGTGTCGACATAATCAACTTTGGACTCAAATTGAAAAGGACATCTATGTCTCGACATAGAATTTTCATTGTCATGACATAGATTCAAATGAGCATCAGAAATAATGTCGCAACATTTCTCGCAATGTCGCGACATTTGACTGACCTTGTCCATAAGTGATTGCAAAACTCTCACATGATAATTATTTACTATGTATGTCACTTATTATTAATATTAAAATGGAACAAACTCCTAGGTCACGAAAGTTATCAATACATTTAATGAAGGAACACAAAACAGTTAGCTTATAAATAGAAGATTTTTGAAAACTGAAAGGCCACCTTACTCATAAACCATCAACCTTCTTAGCTTCCTTAACAAAATCTCTGTCATCTTACCTTCTAAACCCTAGAGTACCAAAACCCTATCCCGACTACAAGTCCCAAGTCACGCACCATCTAACTCGAACTTAAAACGATGGAAGACACACTTAAGTGGAGGAAGAGAGTGTTCAAGAAACTCAGTCAAGGGAAGTGCAAGAGGAAGAAAGAGTTGAAGCTAGAAGAGAGCCTGAGGGAGAATCAAGAAAAAGGAAGAGGGGACTCAAGAAGCCGGGCGTAGAACAGAGGAATGAGCAAGGCTTCGATCTCGCACAAAGCAACAACTTTAATGGAGAAAAGCCTGAAGGAATGAGGTTTCATAGCTGAAAGAGGATTCAAAAAGCTGATTTCTCCTTTCTCTGAAATGCTTGAGAAGAAAGGATGGCAATCACTAGGCGAGCACAAAGAACCTGGCTGCGCTGCATTGGTGAAATAATTTTTTGCCAATATGGTGGAAGAGGAAGGAAAGAAGGTATATGTTAGAGGAAAATGGATAGATTTCAACAAAGAAAAGATAAATAGATTGTTCAATCTTAAGGTGCAGAAAGATGGCTCAAAGTTCAAGAGACTACTAAAGGAGCCAGAGTACCAGAAGATAGTGGACCTCCTGACAGTTGGAAAAGGAAAATGGAAGGGGACAAAGAAAACTCTTTATAAATCCATTGCCATAGGTGATTTGACTGAAGAGGCTAAGGTATGGTTCTATTTTATAAGCTTAGTGCCTTTGCCATCAAAACACCTCAGCACAATGAGAAGGAACGAAGCAATCCTCCTCTATGCATTGCAGAAATGGTATAAAATTAATATGAGGAAGATAATTGAAAATTCTATTCTGAGCTACTCTAGAAGCAGATGCAGAGGTTTGATTCCACACCCCAATACAATCACCAACCTTTGCCTTCTTGGGAGAGTAGACGAAGAATGGGAAAAAGAAGAAACATTCCCTAAGGCATCTCCTCTGACCTTGATTGGGGTGACTAAAGATCCTAAAAACAGAGGAAATGAGAAAGAAATTGAGGTAGAGGAAGAAAGGGGGAATGAAAGATGCAATGAGCCATCACAATGGGAAAGTCCACCCCAAAGGCAACAAGACTTTCAAGAAAGCCAAAGCCCCAACTGGAATGCATCCCCAGACTTGAGAAAAATCCATTAGGAACAAGCTGAAGGTTCAGGGCACCAATGTAACAATGCAGAACTGATGGAGATGCTGAAATCCATGAAACATGAGATGATTAGTTAAAAATCCAACTTCAACTTAGGGATGAATATTTTGATGCAGAGCTCAAAAGAAGGGATCAGAATCTTGAGGATGCATTGAAGCAAAGAGATAAAGACTGAAGAGCTGAATTGGAAAAAATGGACCATAACTAGTTAAATAGTCTGGCACATTGCAAGAAAAGTTTTCGCCTAATGACCTATGAGCAAGTCAACATCAAAACACTCCTTGAATCATTAGCTAAAAGGCAGCGAGAACTGATAGAAAGCAATGTAAAGATTTTAGATTGGGCTATGAAGACAATCTCAAATAAGAAGAAAGTGCCATTGCCACAAATAAGAATTTCAGATTGTGTGCCTTACACATTAGTCCCTCAGGGTGTGACAAACACACCAATACCATTCTATAACCCAACTCCAGATGAAGAAGGACCTTCTAAACCCTGTAAAGAACCAGCTAAAAATAAAGCCCCTAGTGCAAATGTAAAAGTTAATTAACCCCAAAGAGGAGGTCAAGAATTACTTAAGAATGGAAGCTACCAAGGAAAAGACTTTAAGGAGTAAAAAATGAACATTACCATTTCTTCCATCTCTTATCCCTTTCTGTCCCAAATATCAAATCCATGACATATTGAATAAAATAGAAAATTCTTTGCAAGCTTGGTGTTCACTTTTATTTTATTTTTTCAATTCTTTGTTTGTTTGTTTTGTCTAAATTTCTTTCCTTCATGTTTAATAGTTAGAAATTTTTTACTTGTGGTAAATAGTTTAGTTGAATAGTTGAGAAACCAGTTACCTAGATCTAATTGTTAAGTTGCTGCAACATGTTTTGTTGAATGGAATTGGTGAAAGAATGAAACTATGGTTGTGTTGGATTGTTTTGAGCTGAATGATTGATTAGAATGAACTTCTGACTTGTTAAACAACACAACAACAAATTTGGAAACTAAATAAACAATCTGATAGATGCATTGGGGTAGGTTGAAATGAATGGAATTGGAAAGTTGGAAGGTTATAAAGAAATGTGTTGAACTTCAAGAATAAGGAAGACTTTAATAAATTGATGGAACATATAAGACCTATAGTTCCATTTGTGTTAATAGTTTGGTTATAAAAATACTGATAAACTTTGCACATGGTAAAAAATAACTCTGAAACAAATTGTGCTAAGATTATGAACATCTTCTGGGATCCATCACAGTAATCTCTCCAATGTCCTAGAACTTGTTGGATTATTAGCCAAGGTGAAATCCTAGGTAATACCACTAACAGGAAATGATTTAGGCCATCTTGGAAGTTTGAACCTTTCAAACCTGCCCCTATGATATGTATAAGCATATACACTAGTTCCCTATTTGAGCCTATAGTCAATCTCATCATCAACTAGCAAAAGAGAAGCCCAATTCCTTCCTTAAACATAATCATATAGTAAAAAACCCTTATTTGCCCAGATTACAAGACAAAATACATCAATAACATAAGTGAACAAGTTTTGGGGAATATTATTTTAAGTTATAGAGAAGGATAAATAGGGTTGAGAAAGAAAATGCATAGAGATAAGAAGAGATGAAGAGAATTATGAAAGAAGCTGTGAAAAACATCAAGGAGGAATGAGTTTGGTCTTGTAACCTTCCTCCCTTGAACAATTAAGTTCTTAGGGGTGTTCAACACCTAGTACCTAAATGTCATCTAGTATGGGAGTTACTATCCCAAAGTTCGTTAAGGGTGGTAGAAAGCTTAAAAAGACCAACGTTGCACCATTCCAAACCTTGGTGAGGGATGAAAAGTGAAAAAGCTTCTAAAATAAGGAAGAGAAATTATCTTCTGTGTGTGGACAATGAAAAAAGAAAAAGATATCACAATGAAGAACATGCAAAAAGATGCACAAAACCTGATGGGGAGGTTAGAGACTTACAATCCAGAGAAATCAAGGGATGGCGATGAAGGCAAGAGGTAAGTCACGCTGAAGTCCGGCAAAATCAGCCTAAAGTGTCTAATTGTCTACCTAATTCCCCAAGCCACACATTACAAGCCTAAAAGACCTATGTGATCTTGAAGATGGTGTTATGCCTACATTAGTGGAGATTAATATGATAAG
The DNA here is from genome assembly GCA_016808115.1 of Tetrastigma voinierianum. NCBI lineage: Eukaryota > Viridiplantae > Streptophyta > Magnoliopsida > Vitales > Vitaceae > Tetrastigma > Tetrastigma voinierianum. The sequence goes on from JAEQBH010003536.1 coordinate 425,481, forward strand.
CAAGCATATATGACTTTAAAAATGAAAGAGGGTATGCAAACTGAGTATTGTCCCATAAGATTAACTGATTTGCCAAAGAAAAAGAGGAAAGACCAGCACACACACAAAAATCAGGGTTTAATGATTATATTGTTTACACCATAAGAATTATTTGTTGGTTCAGTGAATTTAATGAAAATCTTTCTGATTCTATGATTGGAAACATGTTTAGAAGTAATTTACAACTCGACTTATGTTTCCCGCCTAATCAGCTTTAAACAGTAAAAACAACCTTAAAATTGTGCTTAAATTGTTCGAGACAAACAAAATTTTATTTTCTTGCTTCGGGGACAAGCAAAACTTTCACTAGGGGAATTTGATGAGTCTTAAACTCATATATTTTTAACCCATTTTTCTGGCATGTTTGTAACAGTTTCAGATCTATTTTTATGCTAAAATTTGAAATATTCACCAACTTTGTGTTTTGCATGTGTTAAATGAAAAATGAGAGAAAACAAGTAGAAAAGAAGCAAAAAATGGAAAATACAAGCTAATTGGTCGCGAAGATAGTTTTTGTATGTAGCCATTATCACTAAGTAGGCTAAAGAACTATATCGCAGCTCAAAGAACTATATATCGCAACAAAGTCTAGGCTAACCTTCAAAGACAACAGAATCTTTATCATGACAAAGAGTTCTATGTCAGCTGACATTACATAAAGAAAGAATGAAAAGAAGATCGTCGCGACAATCCTAACTCGCTATGCACAATGATCAAGGCAAAGAGCAAAGACGTGGTCGCGACAATAATCTCCTTCGTCGCTGCTGATAAAAAGTCAAGCCTAACAAATGAACTTTGTCGCATAAGACAAATTCTGCCTCCGACAAAATGGCAAGAAGCTAATATAAATCAGCTAAGACAAGTGTTTTTATGTTGTGACAAAGCCAAAGATCACGCCACGAGGAATTTCATTAACAAAAATCCCGCTGGGACATAACATTCAATTCACAACCAAGAGCAACAAAATCTATGTCACGATAATGATTATTTCTATCATGACAAACAAAACATAAAGGAGGTGAATTCTTTGTCGCAACAAGAAGTTGAAGAGAAAAACAAGAGGAGTGGCGACAAAGAAATTCATGTTGCGACATAGTAAAGAATTGAAGGCATAATCTCTGTCACAAAGAAATTTTATGTCGCGACAATAAAAGCTATGGAATGATGGAATTCTGCCACAACAGAATAAAAGGTCGCGACAAAAATTGAAGGAGAACTAAGATTAGTCAAGTCAAGTGTGTCGTAACAAATAGCTCAGCAAGCGATAAGAATAAGAGAAGAAATGTCTATTGCGAGCAAGGAGTTTCCTGTCGCGACAGAAATTGCTAAGGACTCAAAGAAATCCTATCGTGACTAAGTTGACAAGCTGAAGAGGAAAATTTTTTGTCGCGACAAGAAAAATTATGTCGTGACAGATTCCATAAGCAGAAGGACAAGGGAAGCTGATTGCAAACAGGTTTGGTGTCACGACACAAGACATTCCTGTTGTGACAAGAACAAGATCGGGTTACACTAAAAATTACGCTCACGACATTATCAAAGTCCGGTTGTGACGGTAATCCAAGAAAGAGCTCGTGGAATCAAGTCGCGACAAAACAACAGCAATTTACATAGGCCGTGACAAAGATTGGAAAACTCGTCATGGCGGTAACTTTCTATGTTGGCGGCAGAGCGTAATTAACTGCGGTGTGGGCATCCAGAAATTTTAATTTAGGAAAAAGGGCAAATCGTTATTTCGACATAAAATGGTGATTTCGTTAAAATCTGCACTATTCTCTAGATTCTGATGACAAATGGATTTCACCGTTGGAATCGCCCGAAATCTAGCTAGCACGTGAAAATTCGTCAATTCCGAGACGTCAAGTCGACATCGCCGAGGCATCGCCGCGCCGTAAAACAATTTTCATGCGACTGAAAGTCACATATAATATGTACTAAGGCCATAAGGGTATGGGAGTAGAGAAATGATGAAACGATCTACCGGTGATAGTGCGCCGAATATCAATCGCAAAAGAGGACATAAGGGTCATTTTGAATTCGATTTTAAGTCATAAGACGATTAAAATAAAGAACAAATACAATCTTTCTTCATTAAGCCAAGAGCAAAATAGGAGATGCGTAATTTTTCTGACAAGAGCTATTTCAGAGGATTTTAGAGAGAGAGAGAAACTTCAGAAATACAAGCGATCAAACCGTCATGGCCTTCGTAGACAAGAAGGAGAATCAGCCACGGAGGACTTTATGCGGGTACCAGATTTATGGAGTTTCCTCAAACTCCAAGATAGGTAGATTTTTCCCTGCTGGGTTTATTCCCATTTTTAGTGTTTTTCAATGTTTTAGCCGATCAGGCTATTGTGGGTCGCTCGACGGTCCCCAAACCTTGGGACCGACTAATATAAAATTTTGAAACAAAATGGAGCATACCGTGGCTGCTCCACTCCGCTGATGTTGGTGTGAAATTTGTGTGTTTTGGGTGTTAGTCATGTATTGATTGACGGAGGCCTGGCGGCCGTGGAAATGCGTCTACAAGTGAACCGACATTTATTTGGTGTTGGAACCGTAAACCCTAGGGTTTTACTGTTCCTAGGAATAGTGACACGAAAATGTATTTTCGTGAAATTATGTGTTTGGTTAAGTAATTCGAATCGAATTGTGTATGTTTGAACATTAGCCCAAGTGAGCTAATTTTGATGTTTGAAATGATAATTACATAACATGTTTGTGTGATTTAATTTTTATGAGAGTATATTCATGTTATATATTTCAGATGTACTGGGGATCGCATTGGAATCGGGCATACATGCATTCCATATGCAATCGAACATTCTAAGACTATGTGGTAGCTTAAGCACTTGTATTTCTAGCCTGTAGAATTAGTTTCTGAGGTAGTCTAAAAATATTAATCACTGGAGGGCAGTCCACAATCAAAAATATCAATTGTCGGAGCGCTCCAATTGGATATTCACTCCGAGGGTAGTCCACAACAAATAATATATCAATCGTCTGAGCGCTCCAATTGATATATACACATCTGAGGTTGTCCAATTATTAAGACACAAATATTCTCATACGAGGCTTAGGCGAGTGTGTTGAGCCTGGTGAGGACTCGGATCTCGAGCTGGTCATGTAGACATTCGAGTAGGATCATGCATTTGCTTGAATGTGTGTTTACTTTGGAACATTACACCGCACTCCTAGGTGGCGTAGTGTACCCCACTTAGGGCGATTCTCCTATCGAGCTTTTAGCTCACCTACCGTGGGACCCTTTTATTTTATAGGTACGTGGAGCGTGCGAGGGACGACTGGCCCCAGAGGTTGAGTTTTGTAAGAAAGCCGGGTGTGGCTTTGATGATTTTCCACATGTATTAGAATTCTCTAATTTTGATATATGTTGTTTAAGAGTAATTTACTAACTCTTAGAACTATGGGATATAGTTGATATGTTTTTTATGGATATTGTAGTATGGGCCCAAGAGGCCGTTTTTATCCATATTTGTATCATTGTGGTTATATCGACTCCGCTTCGGGGACATGTTATATGTGTTTTGTAATCTGCAGAGCCCCGCACAAAGAAGACTTCCCGCCCGATTTTCCTGGTGCATACGGGTAACCCGACGTCCACTTGTGTTCCGTTGGCCGGGACGGCAGTAGTCAATGCACTTCGGATCTGGGCGCCACAAATTTTTGGTATCGCAGCTTAGGCATACGAATACCTGTGAGCTCTGCTGGTATCCATCAATTACTAGGTGGTTTGATGAGTGATGTATATGGAAACCTATAGATTGAGGATTTGGGCTAGGCCATAGTTTTTATTACATCACCACTGTGGTGGTCGATGCCAGGCATAGGCATGAGATTACCTAGAAAATCACGATAAACTAGATACTACGTGTACGTGTGTTGACGTGTTTTGTGTGACGGTGAATGTTGTGTGAATATTTGATGATTGGTGTGTATACCATGTCATGTTGTGTGTTTGGATGGGTGCTTAGGTAAATGGCACATAGGGAAAGTTTGTGAGAAATTACAGTGAGTTAAACTGGAAAAGAAGATATAGAGAAAAAAAATTTTGATGAGTTTAATTGGATTAGAATTGAAGAAAAAATAAATAAATAATTTTCTAAGGTTTTACAAGTTGTAAAATTGAAGAAAATGGAAGAAAATAAATTTTTATAAATTTATCGAGGAGAAAAATTTCATGAAAAACAGAAAAGGAAAATAAATTTTAATAAATTTATTTAGTTTAGAGGGCGAAGAAATTTAATTTTTAAGGTTTACGTTGTAAAATCAAGAAAATTAAATAAAAATAAATTTTACTAAATTTATTCGGTTGTTGGAAAATGAGAAGAAATTTTAGCAAATAAAATAAATTTGATAAATTTATTTGGTTAAGAGGAGGAGAAAAATAATTTTCTAGATTTTACAAGGTGAATTGAAGAGAGCGAAGAAAATAAATTTTTATAAATTTATTTGAGTGTTAAAGAGAATGGAAAAAAAAATGATTTTAGTGATTTTTCCAATTGCTGGAAATAAATGAAAAAAATATATATATATTTATAATGAAAAAAAAATTATGTAGAAAATTCAATTGGGCTACTGCCCAGATTGTATTGTGAGGGAAGTTTGTATTGCAAGAACAGGAGAGAAGGCTGGGGATTGTATTGCAAGAGGGGTGAATTTGGCTTAAAATTATATTGCAATACAGGAAATTGTATTGCAAGGAGGCATTTGGGATGGAGGATCAGACGCAATACATGTTTATTGTATTGTGATGTAATGTGGTCAGTTGGTGAGTCACTATACAAAAATTTGTATCGCGATAGAGGCGGGCCGGGCTGCCGGGCGCATGGCATCGAGCGCACCGCGTGGGGCGTTCGCAGCCTCGGGCGCGGGCAGCGCGTGAGCGCGCGCAGAGCGCAGCGCGTGCGTGGGCGCGGCGCGCAGTGTGGGCGCGGTGGCAGTGGCATAGCGCAAAGTACGGGCGCTGCCAGCGGACGCCGGACAAAGGGTAGAGGGCAAGAGCGCGCGGGCACGCAAAGAAGCGCCGCTGGGCACGCAGCTAGCGCTACGGCATCGCAAGCAAAGGCGGCACAACAGCTCGGGCGGCACGCAGCCAGCCACGGACATCGCATGGACGCCGGGCAAGCGAGGGCGCAAGCGTCGCGCCGGCCGGGTCGGCTCAGGCGCGGCTGGGTGCTCACCGGGCTGCTGCGTTTAGGTTCGCCGACTCCGCCAGATTCCTGCTCACTCAAGACTATTCTCGAGTCACTAAACGAACACCGCTCATCAAAAATTGAAAATTTTTTAATTAAATTAAATTTAATTAAAATAAAATAAAATTTGATAAAATTTTCGAAAAATAAAATTTGATAAAATAAAAATTTTGAAAATAAAATTTTGTTGAAAACAATATTTTAAATGCAAAATTGATTGTCTTGCATTATCTTTAAATGCAAAGTGACAATGTATACACCGATTATGCGTATGATCACATGTCTCAGGTTGTGCTTATGCCTTAGAGATATCAGATTGATTTAATCTACCATTCGAGATCGCGGATCGCGCAGAGTTGCATAGGAAACTATATGCATGGTGTAATGTGTATAGGAAAAAGGGTGAATGCTAAGGTTAGGAACTACGACCTTAGGGATTTGGATACTGAAATGAACAAGAGAGCCTAGAACCTTCTTGAAATAAATAAATTGAGTGGCTGGAATTTAGCGCCACTTAGAAAACGAATCCGCCGCCATGGTTGTCAAGTATATTAGTAATCGCATCTCGTGACACTAGTTAGGATCGAAGGAAAATTAAATGATTCTTGTTGCCATATTAATTGTGTTAATGGGTAGTGTGAGGACGCAGACATAGAGGACGCTCCACTGGGAAGACCGGTCGCACCACCGACAATCGAATTTACGCCTAAGATTTGATCGCCCGCCTTGTAGAGGCCTTAGGTGCTGCAGGTCGCTATTGCACAAAGCAAGATAGCAAGTAGACAAGAAGATCCTAGTAACCTTCAGAGGTTTAGGGCGCATCATCCTCCGACTTTCACAGGGGGAGGAGATCCGATGGTGACAAACCATTGGCTCATGCAGATCGAGAAAGTGTTAGAGGCTATGGAGGATTACCTCCGACGCGATCAGATTTAACGACTAGCCGCATTCTAGCCAGAGAATGAGGCCTATATATGGTGGTAAATGGGCAAGGACCTCAAGAGACCTTAGAGGAGCCTTTAGGCTGTGAGTTCTCCCCAGATTGTATGAGAATAGGATGATATGTCGAGGTTGCGAGCTGAGATCTCGTGGACCTTTACCCACAAATTTCACCTCGAGGATTAGCTGGAGCATAAAATGTAGTTCGAGGTCATCCCGAGGATGGATTACTGAGCAGCTTACAGTGGTCAAGTATCGATTGTGAGCGTAGGGAGGATTACCGCTACACATGACTCCAAGACTCTTGGTGGTATTTCGTGTATGCGCATGATATTTTGCCCCGCACAAAGATATGAGTCCGTGCTGCCGTGGATTGCGGTTGGCTAGCGAGCCTTACCCTAGAAGACGAGGTGACACCACTAGATCTACCCTGCAGTGTGCAGTCTCGTGGATGTTTTTTCCGTATGATACCTGGACTACCTCCACGTGAGGGTAGTAGACTTCAGATCGGTTACACCCCGTACTACACCCATCTCATGACTTCAGACAGATGGCACCGCTGAGTTGCAGGAACTCAGTCCAAGCATGTGAGCTATTGACAAGGGTTCATTGTAATCGGCACTTCACCAGCTGGCGCCCGCTTCTATTTGGCGAAGAAGAAGGACAAGACTCCTTCGACTGCATTGATTATCGACAATTAAACCGGTTACGATCAAGAATCTACTCCATTACCAAGGATCGATGATTTGTTTGATCGGGCTGAGAGGAGCGAGTTCATCTAAGATAGACTCGCACCGGTTACTATCACCGAGGGTTAGGACGGATATCCTAAGACAAATAAGCAGACGCTGCTATGGGCACTTCTGAGTTTACTGATGCCCTTTTTGATTGATGAATGTACCAAGAGCATTCATGACCTCATACATAAGGTATTCTAAACTTATTTAGATCGGGCTTTTGTCGTAGCTTCTTCGTGGATGACATTTTGACTGGCTCCCCGCCGAGTGGAGCATGAGTATCACTTCAGGATTGTGTTGCGCTATCGAGAGACCATTAGCCGTACGCCAAGTTCCGGCAAGTGCGAGCTTTAGCTTACCGAGGAGATTTTCCGGGGACACGTGGTGTCGCACTGGGGAGGCCGGGCCGACCGAGAGAAGGCTGAGGCAGCGATGAGTCGAAGAGACCGACGTCAATCTTCGAGATACGTAGTTTCTGGGATTAGCCGGGTATCACGTAAGATCTGAGAATGGGCAGCTGTCCATTCGAGGCAGATCAGGATTTCGCCATTGACAAGGACTCCATGGTCGACCTAATTCGGAATTACGTAGAGAGAAATCGAGGATACTGGAACACTGATACGGGTGTTGGCAGCAAGAGGAGACCGCCTTCTCCTAGTTCTAGGAAGAGGCGTAAGACTGCCTACACTAGTTTCCCCGTGACTAGGCCGTGGATTGAGCATGAGTGACTCGGATCATCAGAGACAGAGATCCTAAGACTCAGAGTACCCCGCCACCGTAGACAGAGAGTATACACCATTCCTCCACACCCTAGTACGGTCGTGAGGTACCATTTTCGGCTTCGGTGCTATACAAGCACTCCCAAAGAAGACAGACGAGGGCCGTGAGTGTGGGTCAAGTCGTGACGATTGTGAGTTGGGCGCAGTCGAAACGTGGTGGACTCCAGATGGTAGGCCTATCGTCATGATGCGTCGCCTGACACGATGAGTCGACACCCATCTAAGTCACACAAGATCAGACCTTAGCCTGATGTCGTACTCGACACTCATTGGATTCACAGAGGCCAAGGCCTTTAGAGAAGCCAAGTATAGATACTCTCAGATAGGTGAGAGGTCGACTGGATTGTGTGCTCGGATTTGATGAGCGAGAGAGATCTCCCAGACTCGCTTCATGGTGAGCCCTCGGGATAAAGGGCCACAAAGAAGATTATCAGGTCGGTGTACAAAGAACCTCACGTTTAGCCTAAAAGTGCACTAGATTTTGGCCATTCACTACTCTTAAGAGTGTGGGCTGAAGCTGCCCAGGACTACGTGCCCAACGGCACTAAGGCTTCGATCCGTGAAACAAGAGTAATTGCAGTGTGTCAGGGCAAACAGCAAGAGGGGCCGTTAATCCCCTAAGGTGAGAATCCCGGAGTTAGGGTAGTACAGAGACCCGGAAGATATCCCGACTTCGTGGTGAATGCACAGGCCCGGCGTGTAAGGTAAGAATTAGGTCGCTTCAAAATGAAAACACACGGCCGCGACGAACCCAGAGTCGAGCGATGTGGTCGAGAGTGACTCGAGGTTCGGATACCCCATGGTGAATTGAATTGGGTGCTGGGTGAGTTTCAAGCAGCGGCTCCAGATACTGGATAGTCATTCATGACACGGACTAGGTTGACTGGCCCATTGGATTGTCAACGATTGTGACCTTGGTATATAATAAGCACACAACTGCCAGGCGGTCACAGAGTGCATACGTGGTCAGTGAGGATTATATGTGTGTTGGGGAGGACATGCTGCGAGCATGCGTCCTGGATCATATGGGTAGAAGAGCAATTGCCCTTAGTGAAATTCGCCTACAAACAATAGTTATCAGGCGAGTATACGGATGGCACCGTATGAGGCATTGTATGGGAGGCCACGAGGTCATCAAGGGGGATGGACCGAGCGGAGAGAGATCCATCATGGGTCCCGATTTGATTGTGAGACAATTCTCCGAGAAGGTGAGCTTGATATTTACATCGCCTTCCTACCGCCGTAGCCAAGCAGAAGAGCAATGCTGATGTGAGACGCCGACCCTTTAGAGTTCTAGACGGATCACGCTTACGTGATGCCTAAGAGATGAGTGGTCGCCTGCAGCGTGGGAAGTTATCTCAGATTCATCGATCCTTCGAGATACTCGAGAGGATAGGCACCGTGAGCGCATGCTGGCGTTATTGCCCAAAGATGACAAAAAGTCCACGCAGGTGTTTCCCACGCCTCCATATGCCCGGAATATACTCCGCATCCGTACCATGTGGTGGATCGGGGGGGATGATCGATATCGGCTACCTGATGGGACCTTCAAGGAGCACCAGGCATTCGATAGCCTGATCGTGTTTTGCGACGAAGACCGTGAGGCTAGGTGAGAGTACTCGCGGAGGCAATTATGGAGTGGAGGAGTACACATGGGAGCGTGAGGACACGATGCGGGCCACTTACCCCTTCTTGTTTAGGGATTAAGGTACGTGGTTTAGTTGTTTAGCATTTAAATGACTAGTTTACATGCATGGTACAGTGCACGTTGCATATGCATGTGAGTGATAGTGATTGTCCTGAATTTTGAGACGAAATCTTTAAGGAGGGGGAGAATAAGACCCGAGAAATTCCAATTTAGGGAAAAAGGGCAAAATCGTAATTTCGATTACAAAATGGTGATTTCGGTTAAAAATCCGTAATTTATTCTCTAGATCTCGGATGACGAAACGGATTTCACCGTTGGAATCGTCTCGCAAAATCTAGCTAGCACGTAAAATTTCGTCGAATTCTGAGACAGTGAGTCGACACGTTTTTCGAGACATCGCGTTTCGGGTGCCGTAAAACAATTTTCGATGCGACGAAAGTCACATATAATACATACTCATGTGCCATAAGTGGTATGAGTAGAGAAATGATGAAAATGGACGGCCGAGATAGTGCTGAATATCAATTCGTAAAAAGGGCATAAGGGTCATTTTTGAATTTACTTTAAGTCATTAGATTTACAAAATAGCAAATGCAAGGCTAATCTTCTTCATTGCCAAGAGCAAAACGAGATGCAGAATTTTTCTTGACAAGAGCTTGTTCGTGGAGAGGATTTAGAGAGCAGGAGAACCCTCTCTCTAGAAATACTGCCGATCCAATCACGGCTGGCCTTTCGAGACAAGAAGGAGAACTGCTCTACGCGGAGAGGGCTTCGCGTGGGTACCAGAATTATGGAGTTTCCTCAAACTCCAAGAGGTAGGGGTTTCTTCCTACTTGGTTTGGCCCCCATTTTTAAAGTTTTTCAATGTTTTAGCCGATCGAGGCCATTGTGTCGCTCGATCGGTCCCAAACCTGACCGAATTAATATAAAATGTTGAAACTGTATCAGCAGCCCGTGGTCGCTTCCACGGCTGATGTTATGTGAAATTTGTGTGTTCGGTGTTAATCATGTATCGATCGATTTGCGGCCTAAGTGGTCGTGGAAATGCGGTTCGCCAAGGTGAACCGATTATTTATTTGAGCGTTGGAACCGCAAACCCTGTGTGGTTTTACTGCCTTTAGAATAGTGACACTTAAAATGTATTTTCGTGAAATTATGTGTTTGGTTAAGTAACTCGAATCGAATTGCGGTATGTTTGAATATTAGCCCAAGTGAGCTAATTTTGATGTTTGAAATGATAATTACATAACATGCTCAGGTGATTTAATTTTTATGCGAGTATATTCATGTTATATATTTGCATGTGATTAGATCAGACACTGGCATACACGCATTCCATACGCACTCCAACATCCTGGTGACTATGTAAGCTAAATGCATGAGATGAGTCTAGAGAAATGGTTCTGAGGGTAGTCTAAAAATATTAATTATCTGGAGGGTAGTCCATTGTAAACCAAAAAATATCAATCGCTGGAGTGACCCAATCGATATCCACTCCGAGGGTAGTCCACAAACAAATAATATATCAATCGCCTGAGTACCTAATTGATATATGCTGCTACACATCGGGAGGGTTGTCCACTATTAAGACAACATTCTCATACGAGGCTTAGGCGAGGGTGAGAGAGCCGGTGAGGACTCGGGATCCGAGTTGGTCATGTAGCCCGAGTAGGATCATGCATTTGCTTGAATGTGTGTTTACTTTGGAACATTGCACTGCACTTAGGTGGTGAGTAGCCCACTTAGGGCGATTCTCCTACTGAGCTTTAGCTCACCCCGTCGTGGGACCCCCTTTTTATTTTACAGGTACAGGGAGCGTGCGAGGGGACGGCTCGTCCTAGAGGTTGAGTTTTGAAGAAAGCCGAGTGTGGCTTTGATGATTTTCCACATGTATTAGAATTCTACTTGATATGTTGTTTAAGAGTAATTTACTAATCCTTAGAACTATGGATATAGTTGATATGTTTTTGGCGGATATTGTAATATGGGCCCAAGAGGTCGTTATCCATATTTGCATCACAGGTTATACTGACCGTCAGACAGTTATATGCAGCCGAATCGGGCAGAGCTCCCCTGCACAAAGCGAGACTCTACCCGATTGCCAAGTGGCGCTTCTGCACCTGACATCCACTCAGGTTCCAGCCGACGTAGTCAACGGACCCCTGGGGATTGGGGCGTCACAATTTGGGCCAGAATTTTGGGGATCCATAATGCAATTATTGAAGTGCGGCACAACATTGGAAAGCCTATAAATAGACGCATCTAGGGCACTATGCGTAGCTTCCGCAACTCCAGGACATTTGGGTAGTTGAAGACCTTGTATATTTTTATTTTGCTTTATTCATTTTTTTTCTTTTTATTTTTTTTCCATTTTAGTAGATTTAGTTTCAGTGTAGATTTTATTTAGTTTTCTTTTAGATTTATGGATTTTAGTAATGAACTGAAGTACAGCTTTGAGTTGAAATTTTATTGATAAAATCTTTCTTCTCATTATCGTATGATTTTAAATGAGGATGAAAATTTTCTCGAGTTCATTTATTTCAGCCACATAATTTCGCTAATTTATCGAATCACTCAGTCACTGTATGAGTGAATTAGTTTTGAAAAGTTGAGCTCTTTGGAAATGGGACAATGATGATAGTCATTTTTCTGCACAAGTGAAGAATGTCAGAATTAGAATTTCCAGAATTTATTTGATCGTATTGTTTTTACTATTTATTCCTCAAAAGACTAGTAATCAGGTACCTAAAATTAGTATTATATCTCTCTCGATTTTCAAGAGGCCCTCCGAGCGCATACGTAGATGAAGAATCCCGAGAGAATCAATTCAGAGTATGGTAGACTAATACTATGGAACTAATGAACTTTGATGGATTACTTAGATAGATCACCAACTTACTCATAAATTGTGGATAGTTGATTGAAGTATCAACTTAATCACTCGGAGGTCTCTCCTCTTTCTGATGAATCGATCATGATCCCGTGTTAGCAAATATTTAATCAAGGTGATGGAAATTTTCATCAAAAATTAAAGATGAGGTGTCAATCAAATTGGAAAAGGCTTGTACATCCTCGTTTATAAAGAATTTTTCATTCTAAAATTCGTGGTGATGGTATTAAAAAGGAGAAATACCGCATCTTGTAAAGAGGGTTGTATTTTACAAGTATCTCGACAGACTCATGTTTCAGAAATGAACATGAACCTCTAATCAATGAAAAGTATGGTTAAGGGAGAAATCCAAACTATACTATCATGCATATTTGACAAACTCAGTTTTCCAATTTATGGTTGAGCTATGAATCGATATGATGCAAAAATTGATTATTACTTATTGATCTAGATCCAGTTTTGTCTCACTTAGTGAATTCTCAAGACCATTTTTATTAAAATTTATTTTCATGTATATTAAAGAAATCAATCTAGGATTAAAATTCTTTTCAGTCATCTCATCATCATAACAGTGGAGTTCAAATAGTAATGATCTTGAGTAGATGGGGTAGTTAATCTTTAGATTTATCATCAGTCCTCGTAGGAACGATATCTGGACTTTAAATATCCACTTTTATTACTTGTACGATCTGCGCACTTGCAGTGATTAAGACCAACTCAAATTTTAATGAATCCATTCAACAAAAATAGCAAATAAATCTTTTCATCCATACAAGCGCCGTCATTAAAGTTTTTGGCGTCATGGTCGGCGGGGACAGATAATACCCGCGGCCGTGTCTGAAATTTGGTCAATAAGTTTTTGCTGTTATTGCTGTGGACTAAATAGTTCTTAGGTGGTAGTACCAGAAGTTGGGCATACACTGATCACATCATATATACAGTTTGATCTTAACAACAACCTAAGCCAATTAATTATAAATCCTTTAATTAATTAATTATTTAATAAATCGATTATCAATCGAGTCATAGAATTTTAAATAAAAAATTCTTGCATTTTCCCACTTGACTCATGTGATAATATATTCATGATTTAATAAACATATTCGTCATAATGCGCATATATAAGATAAATCCATCCTTATATTGGTCACATCATAGAGTCATTATCGAGCAAATAAAATAATAAGGATAATAGTTGTCATATGCCACTTTATTGATATGATCCCTTCCATGTATCATTATAATAGTCTTGTACTTAATATGACCTTAAAAAGATATTCAATAACAGTCCAACAATAATGTCTTTCTCATAGACAAAATCTTATTTAATTAACATAATACATTCATGTATATATGCCAATCATACGAAATGATTAAAAAAATGTATATTAGAAACAACAAGTAAATGAGCTCAGAGTGTTAAATAAACAATCATCATGAGACTAATACTATAATGTGCTTAAGACTCGTAACTTCCACGTGGCATTGAACCTCTTAGTGGCACTTCTTTCATCATTAAGTTTCTAAACATAAGTTGTACATATAATCAATAAATTTAACACTTTTGTTTATGAATTATCTCATATACAAGAACAAAGGATTAACCTAAAGTCCTCAATAATCATAGGGTATTTGTTGTTGAAAGAGAAGTGAAAGCGGAATCTATTCCTTTTAGCAACTTGGTCATAAGGTCAACAAATCCAAGTCCTAAAATAATATTCCACAACCATAACCTATAATTACACATTATATCACAATACATACTTTGATAGTTGATTATTATACTTTTACATAACATTGTTCCTTTATATATTCATCAATTAATATGAATAGATGACAAAAGTAAATTTTCAACTATCATTCAACATAATTGAATCTTAGAGCAAACAAAAAACATGAATCACCTAGGTTCCTCTATCATGATAATTTCAATTCATTTGATATCGCAATTAAAATCTTCAAATATATGTTTTATAAGACAATCTAACTTACATGAAATTTCATATGGGATATCTAATCACATAATATCGTCTCAATCAATTAGATGTCTCAAAATGCTTTAAATATATACTTTATGAGACAATATAATGATTTAAGTATCTTCGTATAGGATATCCTATCACAAAGTATTGTCTCTTTTATATACTTTATCTACAATTTTGGGATCTTGTTTCATAACTTAATACAATAAATATAAGTTCAGTAGCAATGTTTATCAAGACATCATAAATTTTTTACGTCCTACTAATTTTGAATATATCCACTAATGGTAGTGGTTTATTTAAAGTTCAAAACAGTTATGATATAGCAAAACTTAAAATATCATGAAAGAACATTACAATTTGTGTTTCAAGTTTGTCTCTAAACTTAATCGATCATAAAAAAACATTTCTCAATTATAAAAACATAAGCCACTTAACGAAAAATATAATATTCTCCTACTTTACTCATATTTTACATCAACTAAGAAACAAACTTGAAACATTGAATAAAACTAAAAGTTGAACATTTCATACTAGAATGTAACATGAAAGATATTTATGTGGTTATAACATCCACTTCATTTAAAAGTTATTCATTAATTTTTTAGTTGTTACTTACTAGTTTTAACATTCATCACTAGCAATCAAAGATTTATAAAGTCATAAACAACTTTATCATAATTTCTTCATTTACCATATTTTATGGCACTTACCACTGCCGCTAATATAAATATTCTTAATGGACCACATATTATTGGTTTTAATTAACACTCATAATGCTTTAATTTAGGTTATAAATATATACCTTATAATAAGAGATACTTGCATGCACTCGATTAAGTAACATTAAATTATATTACAATTATACTGATATAACATAAAGTATCAAGTTTACAAAGAGTTTAGTGACAATTATATGATATTTACTACCTTAAAACACAATTGACTAACTTCATGTTTGCTTCTAAATATCACTATATATGAACCATAACAATGAGATCTACAAAGTACAATTTTTTGTCATATATTTGCTCTGGCCTTTATACACTTAGATACTAAATTATCTATTTTGAAACAGGAATTAAAGTAGTGAATCAAGTTTTAACATTCATAAGATGGTTAGTTTACCTTAAGGTAAATTCTTAATATCTTATAACTAATGAACTTCAATAGGCTCATTCATCAAGTACTTAAATATGTTGTAAGCATTCATAAGGAATGAATAATTGAATAATATAAGTATATATTCACCAATTTGAAATTCCAGGAACATTCATGTTCAGCTACTTTGATGACTAACGAACTTCACATTATACAAATTTCAAAATGTTGCAATAAGCAATATTTTACATATTCCTCAATTTGAAATTCATGGAACATTTAAGTTTGACCATTTTTTTACTAACGAAATTTTCATTATATGAATTTCAAAATATTGTAATAAACAATATATTACATTGTTAAAGGTTATCATTAAACCTTTTAGTTTAATCATTTTGATGACTAATAGAACATAAATTCCATGAACTCCTACATGACAATATAATTATTATATAAACATTATGTTGTGATAAATAATAAAGTTAAATATACAATTTTATTGAAAAACCCATAAATTATTACCAAAACCATCATAAAATATTGAAGTAAAAAAGAAACTTAATTAAGCTTTATAAATAGGGTATCAAGGGTTTTTATGACAAGATAAAATTATGGAGAAGTCAAGTATGTTACTCTATGAGAACTTTGAGATTGGAAATAAATCTCATATATAAAGACACATTTAGATTTATATGAATAATACCTCATAATTTCTTAAGTGTCAATTTGCATCATTTTGACAATAATGCCCAAAATGTACTATTCAAATAAATAGTTATCCATGAAAGGATTTTAATGAAATAGTCGTTGATCCATGACAATTTAGTAAATTCTATGTGACATTGCATCACCTCATTTATAACCATTTCATGATAGTTAATCAACAATAATATTATACATATAAAACTTTAGAGTTCAATCACTTTGATGGCCAATGAACTATTCATAAGTGAGTTTCAATTGTATAATACAAATAATTGTGATATTCAAAACATTGAGGTTAGAGTTTGATGACTACTGATAGAGAAGAAGGCAAATAGAGGAGGAAGAAAAATGAACAAAGCAAAATCAAGAGAGGAAATTCCAGCCCAACTAAACAAGCCTGGAGGAAGATATTTTATATATGCTGGAAGGCAAAAACTCAACAAACAGTACACGTGTCAAACAAGAAATGAAAAGAATATTTTCTACAACTAAGTACATTTCTCAGCCTTATCTTACAGCTAATTACATTTCTCAACATCCTCCTACAAGCTGAAGGGTCTGTGAAGCACCGTTAGCTTGGTACACAGGCTTTGAAACTGACATGTAGGTAGTGGTTTGGTGAGGATGTTTGCAAGCTGCTCTTTAGGTGGAGTGAATTTAACCAGTAATGAATTATGGAGCACACGATCATTAATGAAATAATAATCAATTTCAATATGCTTTGTACGAGCATGTAAAATAGGATGAGCAATAAGCCGGGTGGCGCTAAGGTTGTCAGCATAGAGAATCGAGGCGCGAGTAAGGGAATATGTACCATCGAGGACAAATAATCTAAATAAGTTTTGAAGCCGCATTAGCCAAACCTCTATATTCGGACTTAGCACTAGATCGAGAAACCACCTTTTGCTTAGTGCAAGACCATGAAATCAAATTAGGGCCAAGAAAGAAAAAATGGCCACTAGTACTTTTACGATCATCTGGGCAGCCAGCCCAATCAACATCTGTGTAACAAGCGAGAGACAAATCAGTTGAGGATTGAAGGGAAATACCATAAGAACTCATACTCTTGAGATAGAGTAGAATCCTCTTAATAGCTTGCCAATGAGTGGTGGTAGGTGAATGCATGAACTGACAAACTTTGTTCATAGAAAAAACGATGTCTGGATGGGTGATGGTATAATACTATAGAGCTCCCACAATGCTACGATACAAAGATGGATCCTCCAAGTGCTCACCATCATACAAGGATAACGATGGTGAGGTGCTCATAGGCGTAGAAGCATGCTTGCAGTCAAACATTTGAGCCCAATGAAGCAAAGCAATGATATATTTATGTCGGCATAGATGTAGAGTAGATGGAGTCTTGGTAACTTGAATGCCCATAAAATAGGAAAAAGGCCCCAAATCCTTGAGAGCAAATTGACTGTGAAGTTGAACAATCAAGGTGTTAAAGAGGGCAAAGTGACTTCTTGTAATAATAATATCATCCACATAAATCAACACAATAAGAATGGAAGAACCCGTGTTGGAGAAGAACGCCAAAGTATCAAACTTAGAGCCCTGAAAACCATACTGTAGTAAATAGGTTCTCAGTTTCGTATACCAGGCACAGGGACTCTATTAGAGACCATACAATGCCTTGTTCAGCTTGTAAACGTAGTTTGGAGTAGTAGGATTAACAAAACCTAGGGGTTGATGCATAAAAACAATTTATGAGAGGTCACCATTTAAGAATGCATTATGAACATCCAACTGTTTGATAGGCCACTAAAGAGAAATAGCCAAACTCAAAATAATTCATATAGTAGTGGAAACCTTTAGCAACTAACCGAGCTTTATATCTCTCAAGGGAGCCATTAGGTTTAAGTTTGACTTTAAACACCCATTTTCAATCAATGACTTTGTGACCAAGTGGAAGAGGCATCAAAGTCTAGGTATCATTTCAAAGAAGAGCTTCATATTATGTAGCCATACTTCGCAATGAGAATGTTCGCACTGGTGAAAATGTACTCAAAAACTGCAAGTTGATCAGCATGGGAATCAATGGTAGTAATAAGAGCCTTCGGTTTATAAATCCATGCCTTTGATCTAGTCACCATAGAATGAGTGTTGGTGGGAGGAGGGGGGTGATGAAGAACAGATTTCGATAAGGCAATAGGTGTAGGAGCTGGATTATCCCTTGAGGAGTGCGATGAAGGTGTGGGGTTAATGCCTGGTGAAGGATCAGAAGAAGGAGATATGGGATGTGAAGGTGTTGAAAGATGAGAAGGGGAGGAAGTGAAAATGGGATGTGGAGGGACCAAGAAAAGGAAGGGAATGAAATTGGGAAGATCATGACTAAAAGTAGATGAGTTTGGAGAGAGAGAGAAGAATAAGAGGATGATGAAGCGAGGGGAAAGGAGAACTCATTGAAAATCACATGACGAGAAATATAAATTTTACTTGTTTGTCTATTTAAGCACAAATAGCCTTTATGATGAGAACTTATGCCAAGAAGGACACATTCCTTGGAGCGAAACTAAAGTTTATGCTAATTTAAAGGTCTTAAAAATGGGAAACAAGCACAACCAAAAACCCAAAGTAAGGCATAGGAGGGAGATTGATTATAAAGCACCTTAAAGGGTGATTTATTATGTAAGATGGCAGTAGGTAACCTGTTTATTAAATCTACAGCATATTGGAAGGCATATGGCCAACAAAAAGTTAGAACATAAGAGTGGGCCAACATAGACAAACCAACTTCAACAATGTGACGATTCTTGCGCTTAACTCGCCCATTTTGTTGGGAAGTGTAAGGACAAGAGTGTCGATGATGAATACCAAGATTTTCAAGGAAAGTTTTAAGACGGTGAAATTCACCACCTCAATATGTTTGCAAAGCCTTGATTATTTCGTTAAACTAGTTTTCTATGAGGGATTTAAATTTAAGAAAATAGGAGAATACTTAAGCTTTATCCTTTAACAAGTAAAACCAAGTAATGCTTGAGTAATCATCAATAAAGAGAAGAAAATAACGAGCACCAATGACAGTTTGAACAGGGGAAGGACCCCAAAGATTATAGTGTACCAAATTAAAAGGTTTCATTGCTTTGGATTCTGAAAGTACAAACGGTAATCTATGGCTCTTAGCCAATTGACAAGAGGAACATAAATTATATGATTAAGAAAATTTCAAATTACATCTCTGCATGACTTGAGAAACAACATTTGAGGTTGGATGCCTTAGTCTATTATGCCACAATATGGGATTATTCAGCTGAGTGATAAAGGCTTGAGTTGGAGTAGATGATAGTTGAGTAGTAAAGACTGAAGTTGGAGCTGATGAAGAGGGGGCAACAAAGGATGATGAATGAGTAATGGATGATGAGACTTTGTAGAGTCCATTTTCAAGTATTCCTAAAGAAGTACCTTCCTCGAAGCTTGATCCTTCACAAAAAAAATGAGAGGGATAGAATTCAACAAAGGCTTGATTATCATAACAAAGTTTAGTGACACTCATAAGTTGTTTTGAGATTTGAGGGGTATGCAAGACATGTTTTAAAAGAATGGGCCTCATAGAACTATGAATCACAACATTACCAATATGTGAAATTCCAATTGACTTACCATTGCCTACCATAACCTGCCCCTCACTAGTAAAGAGAGATGGATAAGATAAGTTGCCAAACTCTGGTGTGAAGTGATGAGTTGCTCTGGAATCCATATACCAAGAGTTATCACAACCAACAGGTGACATAGTAGGGGTTGTTGAAGTGGTGAACATTGCAGCTATGGAATTTGAATGTTGATGTGGAGGTTGTAGCTTAGGTTGAAAGTTTGGGAGCTGCGGTTGGTAGTTTAGGTTGGCTCGATGGAAGCAATGAAAGGTTGTGTGCCCAAATTTGCCACAAATTTGACATTGTGGCTTTGGTCCAAAATTTCCAGTTCCTGTTTCTAAGGCCATCTGAGGGTGATTGAGGTTGCCTCTGTGGTTTCCAAGAATACTAGGGCTGAGAGTCAGCAAAAGGGCTTATACGAGTTCGTGGCCTTGTTCGGGGAAAGTCAATATGAACTGTGGGTATCTGAAGAATTCGGGGTGATGATTTTTGTGAAATTTGTTTTGGCTATGATAGGTAGTGAGATTAACTTGGGGAAAGTGAAGTTGTTGAGCAGTATTCCTCTGTTCTAATTGATATTCATAGGTATAAAGAAGACTATGACCTTCTTCCAAAGAGGGTTTATCATATCTGTTGTAAATGGAGGTTACAAATCCATCGTATTCTTCAATTAATCCATTCAGAGTATACATGTCACGCCCCTACCCCCGCCTGGGCGAAGAGAGGGGGCACAGCATGGGACTGGGACTGGGACTCTTTAACTTATTTTCTAACATTGGTGAGCCCATTACATATATATAATTTCATAATGAAATAAAACTTGTAATACTACCACCGTAGTGGTGTTTAAACTATCCTGTACATATTACTGAGTCCTATTTACTTGTACATAAACAAATTCCACTATTATAAAAAACTTTTACATTTACATTCCAAAACAAAATCAAAAAGCCTATATCAGGTGGACTCCTATTGTTGTGTTGGCCCTGGCGAATGCGAATATCTCGAATGTCCTCTTCAATACCCACACGGATGAAACACCTGTGATAAGCTTATAGCTTAGTGGGAAACATATAACAAATATGACCACTTAAAGTGGTCCATAATTACATGATACATATAACATAATGCATATGTCAGAGTTTACGTATAACGGAGTTTTCATATCTCCCGTAGGAGTTTAGAGCAGAGATCTTGTACAGAAGGTACCCATAGGTACATTTAGAACATAGCAGAACTGATTACTTATGTTTTCTATTGTTTATTATTCAGATTCTTATCATATAAATGTTTATTATTGTGAAGACAACAAAGGTGCCGTTGACAATACGTGTCTCCGCCTCACGCACGGGCTGCCTTAGCACTAACATGAGTGTCGTAGCACTGATCAGAGACGTGCCTACCCACGCAATGGCGTCGAGCACAAGCAAGAGTGCCGGGGCTAATTAAAACGTAGACGTGTTTACCAACGTAATGCAGGTGTCGTAGTTATCAATGCAGGAATGCAATCGCAATGAACAGACGTGTCTATTCATTCACTATCCGGTCTTCGACGGGCATACAATTATATTTGTTTTCGAGCTTGTTATTTTATTATTAATCACATTAGCAAATAAGGGTAAGAAATAATGTTTGCCCAACGACAAGATTGCTGAGGCGGCGAAGTACAAAACATTTTTCATATAACTTTTATACATGTACCGATCCATTCATTCAAAATTAACGGAAGAACATAACAAAACAGGCTGCAGGACTCCAGATTTCTGGACCAAACAACTTTGAGTACCGGTATCAATCTTTCTGTGATGGGTATTTCAACATCGCCTAGATCTAAAAACCACTTTGAGTAATCGGGGGTACTTAACATCCTGCACTGTAAAAACAGCCTTGAGTATCTGCACTCAATATCCTCTGTGACCAAAACTAAAACCAACAAAAATCACTTTATACGTAAATAGGTTCTTTCTAACCCAAACATAGGCAAAGAGAGAGTTAGGAGTGTTTCCTAACTAACAAATCCATACACATAGGTTCCATACAAGTATTTCATACCTTGATTTCTTGCAGCTTAAACATTTTCTTCTTCCTTCCTTCTCTTTGAGCCAAATAAAACCTTGAATAAATGGAGAAAAGCAAACTAGAATGGCTTCTCTCCCAAAACCGTGCCTTAGCTATCCTTTATTACTCAAATGGATAATCCCCAAAATGAGATATTTTGATGTTATCATAAGGCCATGTTTGGCCTTATCCTCTTTTAAACCCAATTATAGCCCTTGCTATTTAGTCCCCCCACTTTCTTCTATTTACAAATCAACTTATCAAATTCCTACTTTAACATATAATCTTTTCATCTCATGTCACTTGGGTCCTTAATTAGTAAATTACCAATTTACCCTTAGTACTCAAATTTCCGAAAAATGCAAATTTTACTTATATTATACCCTAAACATGTAATAAACTACTAGGGTATAATTCGGGGTATTACAATACATGAGTTTGTCTCCATAGGATAATTGTTCACCCATAGCAGAATATTTATTAAAAACATCTTTAATACGAGCAATATACTCAAAGATACTGATACCTTCCTTTTTTATCCTCTGAAGTTGAGAGTTTAGCCCTAGCACAAACATGTCTACTGAAAGCTCCTCTTCTCCAGCAACCCTAACCACGAATTCCCAAAACTCTAATCCAGTCCCAACATCCAATTCCAATGTTACTCAACCCAGTTATCCTTTGCTTTCCCAACCTCTAACCATTAAACTCGATGAGACAAATCTGCTACTATGGAAAAACCAACTTCTAAATGTGGTCATAGCCAATGGGTTGGAGGATTTCATTGAGGAAAGGACACCCATACCAGCAAAATTCTTGGATAATGCCCAAACCCAGATCAACCCTCTCTTCATACAGTGGGAACGAACAAATAGACCCGTGATGAGCTGGATCTATTCTTCCCAACACCAACAATGGTGGGAAAATTTGTTTGAACAAAATTCTTGATGAATGTTTTATAATTTGATATTAAAATATCAAAGTTTGGTCAATTTGGTGACTACAAACATGCATAATATAAATATCAAATTAAAAAAAAAATATTAAGTCATGTAAAACCTTCGCAATACCACTACCAAACATAAGAGATAATTGTCCAAGATAATTTACAACCTTCATAATACTATTACTGTTACCATAACATAAGAGATAATCCACGTAAATTTTATGATCCTAGGTAGTACGATTAGCATTCTTTCATAAATGAATCAAATTCATTATATAAAGTTATAAGGAATTCAATTTATTCAATTTGTACATTAATAGTAGTAATCAACAATTATGTAGCAAATAAATGCAACTAATACCATGATTCATGTACACATACATCACATCATTTATAGTATCTATTATGTGAACAATTTTTATTTCTTAAAATAAAATAAAATAATAATAAAAAAATTCATAAATAAATAAACAAACATTCAAATTGAAAATATGACACTTATGGGTAAGCTACTCTAGTGACTAAAATTGATAATATATTTTCAATATATTTAGTTATTTATTTAATAAGATCTTACATTAATCTTACATTCATTCATATTTATGTTCTTTTTAAAAAATGTGCAAGTTCAACATTATTACACTAAGCATGCACGTTTAGTGGGACTTCTTATCAGAGATTTGTGTTGGTCCTTCCCACTTTTATCTAGGCATGGATAATTCAAAAGGGATAATAAAAATTTTAAAAATGAAAACACATGGAATAATTCAAAATAATAAATCACAATATCACATGTATTTATTTATTAGTTTATTTATTATCTTAAGTAATATATATAATTCATTCCAGGAATATCATGAATATCTAAATCCATCCGATACCACATGTAATTTCATAATCAATTCAAAAACATGTTGGAAAATTGGGTTTGAGCACATTAATTAGCTATCTTTGAGTTAAAATTACAATAGGTCCTACAAACCTTTTTCGGTGGGTCCACATGGGAATGTGTTCTTCAATATGGACATTTAAGATTATATATCAGCTGTCAAACCATTGTCAATTATAAATCGCTTCTTCAAACATCACCCCTGCGAAGACAGAACTGTGCCGCGAGCCAAGGGAAAGCTCATGGCCCCATATCGGATGAGCACAAGACTTTGGCCAGATATGTTCACCTATCTTGTAGTTGGGTTTGGACCCCAAGGGGCACCCCAGTTTTGTGGAAGGGGAAGGACCTAGCTCATGCTTGGTTCACCACACACGCGCACCGCCCCAGGCCGGGCTCGGAATGTATATATCCTTAATTTTTTAAACCTAAAGGGTTACCGTTGGGAGTCCAAAACGCCGTCATTTTGATGGCAGCTGTTGACTGAATGAACACCTTCTTCTCCACAATCGCGATTTTGTCTGAACAGTCACGACCATAGCCAAGCTTCATGACTGTACCAAACAGTCATGAGTAGGTCTATAAAAGGCCACACATTCTCTTATTTGGGATTCATATTTTTTGCATTCATCCGTTCATATTATGTTTGAGAGAGACTGAGTTCTGCACAGTCCGGGTTCGACAACCAACAAAGAAAGTATTTTCTTACTGTTGGAAGATCATTTCATCCTGAGAGACGAATTGCCATTTTTCTCGAAGTACCACTGCGAGGGTAATATTTGTCTTAAGGAGATTGTGTCCAACACAAGACTTGATCTACACACAAATTACAACTAATTGTTTTTATTCTGGTTTTCATGCAATCTGGTTTTCATGCAATCTGGTTTTCATGCAAACAATTCCACATACTGCTATATTCATTTCCTTTGCTTTGTTCATTCTATTTTACAGTATTGCTTTACCTAACAAAACATATATAAAATAAACATGTTATGTAATTCCATAAACATTATCCAGAAATCCTAGATTTCATGATATTCACATGTTAAATAAAAGAAAAGTCTATTCATTGCTGACCTGGATCCATTATAACCATGTTTCAAAACTTATCTGAAAAAAAATGAATTCTTTTTATATCCTTTTGTTCTTGTGTTCAATCTTTGACAGTACTCATTCGTGATAGTAAAAAAAAAAATCTCAGATAAACCTTAGGAGTAAGGGAAGAACTTTATATACATGAGTTCAAATTTAAATTTAAACATTTAAATTTTCACTGCTTCCATCAAGTGTTATAACCCAAGCCGATCAATTATAAGCCTTTTAATTAATTATTTATTTATTAAATCGATTATCAATCAAGTCATAAAATTTTAAATAAAAAATTCTTACAGTATATACACATTGATAGTCACTTATATATATAATTGGTTAAAGGTATTTTTGTTCCTCAACTATGACACTTGTATCAACTTAGCCATCAACCAATTTTTTTGTCATTTTTATCTTCGTACTATTTACAGCCAATTTTACCCTTCTCTAGTAGCAGCTATTTGTTGTTGCTGACATGACACTTAAGAAAATAAATTACAGGTCACACTTATTTCCGAACATGTGAAAGGCCAGTGGGCAAGGGCAGACTGGTATAGGCTTGGGAGCAAATGCCCCCCTTAAATTTTGGGGAAAAAAAATTGTTTACATTAGTATTTTAACCCATATGTTTTCAATTCAAAGTAAAATGTAATTGTTATTAAACCATTTAAATGATTTGTGCTTTGATTTGTCCCCATCGGAATTAATCTAGGCTATATTTAGTTCCTAAAAAATGCTAAAAAAAATGCAAGGGAAAAAAATATTGAGAAAAAGTCTAACGAAAAAAATTAAGATAAGTAAAAATAGAGTTAAATCTTACATATTAGTTTTACTTACTACTTCAAACAAAATTTAATATTTCAACTCAATAATATAAATATTAAATAATTTTAGAATTGAAAAGTTTAAAGTAAAATTTTCTTTATATGTGATTTTCTTTAGGACTTAGTTTAGTTCCTGGAAAATTTAAGATAAACTCAAAAGAAAAGAAATAGGAAGGAAAAGTATAAAGAAAAAAAAATAAAGGAATATAAAAATATAATTAAAATCCATATAATAGTTTTATTTGCTACCTCAAATCAATTTTATTTATTTAAACTCGTTAATATAAAGATTAAATAATTTTAAAATACTTAAATTTTTAAGTAATTTTATTTATATTTAATTTTATTTAAATTTTTATTAGCAATTAAACATACGAAAATTAACTCCATAAAAGGGAATTAAAACCTTAAAACTGCTAAGGAAATAAAAAAAAATTTAATAATATATATAACAATATTTGTTAAAGTTATTTTATAAGGATAATTGACATAGCTACCATCAATAATAATATTTATCATTTTTCTAAAATTATCTCAATTCCTTTTATATAAAGTATTTTATTTCAAATTTAATTTTTAAAAGTTTTATACAGATATATGGAGATAACCTTTGGTATTGAGGTTAAAATTTTCATAAATTACATTATAATTTATTTTATCAAATCAATATTAATTTATTAGATCTTAGAACTTCATTATTTTTATTTCAATAATTTCTAAATAAGTTTATATTTTTAATATTTTACAATCATAATATTTAAAATTATATAAAATGAGAAAGATAAATATAAAAAAATATAAGCAATGTTGTCCATCATGTCTAACTTAAATGGTAGAGCACTCACCCTTTTAAACACACAAAGGGTATAGAAAGGGTCCAATGTTCAAATCTAATGTGGACAATTTACTACCTTGAAACTTAAAGTCTATTAAAAAACAATAGAATCAAACCACTTTCAACAATATTTTCAAACTTTATTATCCGTGATTAAACTTTATTAATATATATATATATATATATATATATATATATATATATATATATATATATATATATATATATATATATATATAAACTTTTCTTATTTTTCATCTAACATATAAATTAATTGATTTACTAATGTGTAAATTTTAAATATATTTCATTTTATTTTATTTTTATTGTAAAACTAAACATGATTTTTTTTTCTTAGGATCCTTTGAGTAATTAAATATGTTGGCCTAAAAATGATATGAAAAAGAAAAAAAAATGTTTGATTAAGTCGATGTTGAGTGAGGGAAATAAAATAAATTAGAAACATATTTAAGCTCAATATTTTATTCCTACCCACTTCTTGTAAGTCATTTTATGAAACTAAATATTAGAAAAAACATTTTCTTTACTTTTTTAATTTTTAAAAATAAAATATAGTAAATAAATACTAAATGTCTTGAATTATAGTATGATAATTATAACTATTTTCTTATAAAAACAAGTGTCATTTGAGCAGCAAAAGTGTCATGTCAGATAAGGGTAAAATATTGGTTTTAAATGGTACAGATGTAAAAATAACAAAAATACATCTATTCACTTTGTAATTTGTTAAAGTGATATATTCTTAATTTTAAATAAGAGGGAAATGTGTATTTCAGGCTGTTTGATTAACAAATAATGTCTTCAAATTTGAAGTTTTCAAATATCCAACATCATCAAAGCTAAAATAAATAAATAAATTTGGGTTGCTAGAATTGACTAAGATAGTATCTAAGGTTCGTGAAAGTAGTACTTCAAGTTTAGTAAAGTAGTACCTCAAGTTCATAAAAGTAATACCAAAGTTCATTATAAATTATAGAGAAAATATGGGAGTTGGTTTAAAATGATACATAAGAAATGGAAAAAAGTCTGCTTTTGAACTGTCTACTGGTTTATATGATCCCCTAATTTCTTTTGTGGGCGAAAATTATTTACATCATATTACCATAACATAGAGTGGAATCTCAACTCTATTACTTCTCTCCTTCCCTCTATTATTGTAGCATACATAAAAGCAATTCTAATACCTTCCTCCAAAGTAGAGGATATGGTTTTTTGGGGTTAAATCTAAAATCTTAAATTGGATTTGGAAATTAAAACTTTTTTGGAAAATAAATTTTTTTCTTTGGTTGGTTATTAGAGATGCCCTTCCTACTTATGAATTTTCATATGCTAGAAGATTAAAAATTTCTAATAAATGTCATTTGGGCATAGGAAGTGTTCTTTTATTTTAAGCATTTGGGATTATATTAAATATAATTTTTCCAAATCTCTCTTTTATGAGGATGATTTCATTTCTTTGTTAGAAATGATTTATAAAAATTATAAAACTAATTGAAAATTGTTTAATCACCCTATGGAAAGATTGACTTAATCACGTGGAATGTTTGAAAAAAAAACGAAGTTGTTTTCAAGAATATTCAAGTAAACCCATTTCTTATTATTGAGAAAACCATCTTAATATTCCAAAATCTTTAAGAGTATTAATTTGTGTGATCTTTATCTTCATAATGAATGATGAAATGTCTTTTAATTGGCTAAAAAATGGATTCATTGGATTCCTTCCATTAATGGTAGGTTCAAGTTGGATTTTGATGGTTTTAAGGTAAAGATTAAGTGTGAGATTATAATGTTATTATAAGGATAGCTGCTTGTGGACAATTAGGCAATAACTCAATAATTATTGGAGAATGTATGACACTTAGAAATAGTATTTTAGCTCAAAAAGCAATTGTTTTTTAAGCTTAGAGATTGAATACTTCTCAAAAATAGTAATAGGTTATTTTAATTGAAGGATTAGAGTCCCTTGTTCTATTAGGATATTAAATGAAAGATATTTGAAAGTTATCCTATGATCTAAATATATATAATTATCATCATGTCTATAAAGAAACTAATATGCTAAATATATTATAAATATTAGCTTTAAAGATTAGTATATATCTTTATCCAATCACTTCTATATCGGTTTAGAGTTGTGTAGTTCTCAGTCATAAAAAAATAAAAAATAAAACTCAATCGCCTGAAAATTTTTTTTTTTTCCTTCTCTACAGATAATGCTGAATCTATTGAAAACTTAAAACATTGTAAATCACGAACATGAAACACATTTTCCCCGTAGTAAGAAATATGGAATAGTTCCATTAATTCCTTGGTGTATTCTCAAAAGATTCATTTTAACCCCCCCCCTCCTGGTTATTTTATTTTTATACCCTTTTATTGTAGGTGTGTGTATACCCTACCAAATCCCAAAAAGAAAGAAATGGATTGATTGGAGGCAGTGGAGGGGGTGAGATAGAAGGCACTGAACTTGGTATGTAGTGGGGGATTGGGCTCAAGTTGAAGCTCCCCTGTTTTTTAAAGTCATTTCCAGAAATGGATAAAAGACATGAATGATTACTGTGAAAGACGACTCTCTAAAGGCTGAAAGCTAAAACAAAGCTAGCTGTTGTCAGAACCCTGCAATACACAGCTAGCTAGCTAGCTGGGCTACTCTTCTTCTGGCATGGGCAAAATCTTATCAGTTCTTTCACCCAATCCACTTTTCTTCTTCTCTTTTCCCTTTTCCCTTTCTCTTTCCATACCCTCCTCTCATGGACCCCATACCAATCATAAATAGACCCCTCATTTATCTGTTTATGCCCCCAATGCTCTTTCTCTCTCTTACCATCCTTCTCCTCTTCACCAAGAAAACTGGAAATAAATTGACATTGCTTTCATTTCATGGGGCCCAACTCCTTGATGTTGGCACTTGTCACTATTAAATTCCATGCTAGAAAACTGGTCACATTTTGCATGGGAAGGGTCAATCCTAGTTTCTTCTCTTTGTTTTTTCTTTTTTTAAATATACTTTTCATCAATAGGTTAAGATACATAAATGTCTTGATATTTGACCATATTTTTAACTTCATCGTTAATTCTTTTGGGTCTAATATTATTCTTAATGTTTATTTTGTATCTTAAATATGATATCATTGTCAATAAAATGAACAGATGAGAAAACAATTAATATGATAGCTACACGTAACATAATTTGCTTACATTTTACATCATTGACAAGTGGACACATAAATAGTATTAGATATTCATTTACTCATTTATTCGTTTTATTAACAATAACGATATATTTGAGTTATGAAACAAACTCTAAGGACAATATTAAACCTAAACATATGATTATACATCAAAAACTTTTGTGTGCCTTATCCATTTCATCAGTAGCTAGGATAAAATTTTAGAACACCCCCACAAATGATTTTGAATTCTTTTGAAATTAAAATAAAATAAAATCAGTAAAAGAGATTGGGTTCAATGAGATGGTGCCAATTAAATCATGTAAACAGGGTAGCATTTTGGAAGAAATATCAGTATTTGAGCAGTCAGCAGCTGCATGATTGCTTTCTTGTTTGGCAATCACTTGCAATTGGCATAGTGGTGGGGGCATCCTTTTGTCATCCTCATTCCTCATATAGAGACAAATGCCTTTTGTCATTTCTTATTTTGTTTTCTGGTTTCCTATCTCAAACACTGCTTTTGTTTTGTTAAAAAAATTTATTTTCAGAATTCCAATGAATAATCTTAATTAATTAGAAATCGTTTTACTTTTTCTTTTTGACACGTTCGAGAAAAATCACATCATCTTAAAATGAATAAAGTTGCCAAAATTTATGTAAAATGAAAAAGAATTTTAACAACCACCAACAAAGCTTTTGCTTTGCACGTTTTTATGTACATTCGCTAAGCAAAAATTATTCAAAGGAGACTTTTGAAATTTTCTAAATCTATGTTTTGAGAGCACCTTGATGAATTAAGTCATATAAATATTTGCACAATATTTATTAATCACAAATTTACACCCTCCTTAATATATGCAGTTACATACAAAATTATATATTTTTATATTGGAGTACTTAAATATAGTGGATCTTTTAACTGCTCATTGTTTTGAAGAAAAAATTGAACTATTTGAGAAATTGGATTAGGTAGAATAGCACTCATATGAAATTGTTCAATAACATTCTAGACATAATGATAATGGGGACAAGTATGTGTGTGGTGGAGCAAATTAATGTATCCATGGTGGAAATGATCATTATCGCTTACCCGAAAAATATTAGGAAAAAGAAAAAAAATATTAAAAAATTATTTTTTTTTTATATATTTTGTTTTTAACTATATAAAATATAAAATAAAAATAAAATATAATCAAATTTTCTTAAAATTTTAAATATATTTTTAAATTTTTTAGTCCTTTTATAATCGAGAGAAACAAATAAATTAATTTTAAATAAATATATAGAATTAATTTTATTAAGTTTAAACATATCTTTCATTTTCCTCCTAATTTTATTTCTTTCTCTTTTTCCTCTATGTATTCCTAATATTTATAAAGAAAACAATCTTTATGTGAAAATAAAAGAATCAATTATTTTGGAATCAAAAGTTGCACTAGTCTCTTACCAGATGAATCATGAACTGATAAGAAAAATCAAATAAGAGTTGATAATGATATTTAAATTTCGTTGTTTAGCAAATAGATGGAAATGAGACGGGTCCATCCTTTTCATTATCTTATTTTAATTACCTTTTCAAAATTTCTGAAAAAAGTATTCATCATGTAATTTGAACTATGCCTATTCATTCAAATTAGCTATTTAGCACTTATTACTATTGTTATTTTTTACTCAAACTTACCTCAAATTTTGGGAAACCTTTTGGATTGTTATTACATGGATTAAGTCTTCATAGTAGTCAAAAGTGAAATTTATTTACCAATAAAAAATTTAATTACATTAAAGTTTCTCAAATATCTTCTAAAAAACAAAATGATCTTCCAAAGTGTTGAAACAAAAGCTTAGGGCATGTTTTGTTCCTATTTTTGAAAACTGTCATTTGAGAACAATTTTTTAAAACACTAAAAATTATTCTTAATATCCCACCTCCCAAGATTTTTGTGTTTTCTATATTTTTCTATAAAAAAAACCTATATCAAAATGCGTTTTATATTTTCCTTGTTCTCCTAATTTTTAAAAATAGAAAACAATTTCAACCAAATAGGCCGTAAACCTTTTTTATTGTTACATAGATTAAGTCTTCATTGTAGTCAAATGTGAAATTTGGTTTTACTATTGTACCTAACTACATTAAATTTCTAGAATATCTTCTAAAAACCCAAAATGATATTCCAAAGCGCTAAAACAAAAGCTTAGGATATATTTAATTCATGTTTTTGCAAAACCTGCTAAGTAAATAACTTTTAAAAATATAAAAACAATTACTTTGTGTTATTCCAAAATTTTCTTGATTTATCTTAATTTAGTATTTTTTATGTTTTATAGTGTTTTCCAAAATATAAAAACTAGAAAAACTAAACAAATACCCTTGTTTTTAAAAATGTAAAACAAATATTTCATCATATAAAATACCTACTTGCCTTATCTTACCCTAAAATCTTCTACAAAGTTTTGTGTATTAACAAAAATATTTGTTGTCTGTCACTTGGTTATGATCATCTAAACACATCCCTCCTCTTGG
Organism: Tetrastigma voinierianum; assembly: GCA_016808115.1. NCBI lineage: Eukaryota > Viridiplantae > Streptophyta > Magnoliopsida > Vitales > Vitaceae > Tetrastigma > Tetrastigma voinierianum. The sequence continues at coordinate 457,460 of JAEQBH010003536.1, forward strand.
CTAAGCACCTACCTATATTTTGACTACATCCTCTTATTGACTAAATTAGACAAAGTTTGAATCTTTACTTTATGAAACCAAATTTTGCTTTCCAACATAATCCTCATTCCTGCCAATTAATTGGGTAAAAATAAAATATATAATTTGAAAATGGTTGTAATGAAGATATGGTCGCCTAGTCAAACTACACACCAAATAGTGCTTTTTGGATTGTGTTTAGAAAAAGACACAATTTCTTCAATCTTTAATAAGATGGGACCAAAATCTAATATTCTATGTTGGGTTTGTATTAGTATCATTGTTAGCTCATAATATTATTCATCATCCATGTTTTGACTCTTTCTGTTGGAGTTTTCTTTCTTTTCTTTTCTTTTTCTTTTCTTTTTTTTTTTTGTTATTTATATCACATCCATTCAAAAAGCTCATCACCTTTCTTGAAAGTTCTTGCTTTAAAATCTATGCTGAGCATTATGTTTGTCTGAAAACCAATAAGGGAAAAAAAATCCTATGTTTAACTTTTTTCTCAGATCTCAACTTGATCTGGGAGGCATTTGATTTGATATATTTGATCAACTATTTATGATCTTGTATTAGAAAACTTTTGAAGTACTTGTATCTTGTATTCTTTATTCACATTCTTAATAGTTATGCATGTTAAAGAAAAAACATAAATAGACAATAAAAAACACCATGAAGGGCTACATATAGCTTACATTAAAAACCACTCAAATAAAAGAAACTGGAAATCCTTTCCTGAAATTGAGTAAGATTAGAGTATTATAAAGACATTTATAAACCTAAACCAAAACCCGACCAAGTCCACATTGTAAGAGCTCTATCCAACACCTGGAACAAGATCAAGATTAACTCATCAACCAAATCTCTTCACTATAATAGATTCCGCCGTGGAATTATAATAACACTACAAACTTTGTTCATAAAACAAAAATTCAGACAATCCAACTTCTAAACAAATGCCAATTATTTTTTATATTTGTGGAATAAAGTAACCCTACGATGAAATAAAACTTGAGATTTCTTGCACCTTCAAATGATAATTTTAAATACACTAGAAAGACCTACAAAATATTAAAGTGATAAAAGGTCTACCCAAACTATGGAGCTCTCAACAGAAAAGTGATCAAAGTTAATAATAAAAAGATGTGAATTTAATATTGGGTTAACTGATTCACTTTGAATTTAGGGTTGGAAGTGGGGACTTGGGGCTGGTACTTTTGATCATCACTGTCATCCACTTATGATCTTAATTAGCTGTCTTTCATGATATATATATAGTCTTGTTTTTACTTTTTATTGTATTAATATATAATATAGTCCATATGTAAAGCACGCACTTTATCATTTTTTGTCTTGGGGAAATGTTGTAGACACGGAAGGATTGCATTCATCAAAGGTAATTGTGTCGGTGAAAGTTTTTTTACCTTAAATAATCGTGGTGAAAGCAAAATGTCCTCCTAATTAGTGCTTCATTTACACTACCTTTTTTTCTTTGTGTTTATATTTTTCAAAGGGTGAAAAGTGGTAATATTGATAAATAAAATATAATAAATAAAGGTTTTTCGTGATAATTTTAAACACTAAAAATAAATGTATTTTTATTAACTATGAACTAGCTTACAAATGCCTCAACTAATCTCATAGATTTTGAAGTCAACAGCAAGTAGATCCTCCAATGGCTCTAAGGATATTCGAATATATAAGTGATAATTAAGGAGCAAATCCAAAATCAAGTCAATTGAGTTATCCCTCAAGATTAAAAAAATATATTTTCAAACAAATATAGAAAAAAAATGAAAGAAAATAAAAAGAGAATTAAATACAATGTATTATTTTTATAAAATACTTGACCGCTATTATATTTATTTTCATTCTTCAATAACAAAATAAAAATAATTTTAAATATGTAATATCAAATTTTATATATATTGGATTTTTAATTAGAAGATAAAAGTAAAACACAACAAAATCATTTTCTTTCATTATTATTTTTTATTTTGTTCGAAGAATCAAAGGCAACATAAAAGACTGTCCATTATTTGTTAGACGTGGCGACTTAATCGACGTAATATGTATTGAGGTTGAAGGTGCATGGGCTTTGCATATATTGGATTATGCGGTGATGTATCAACAACAATACGATAAAACAAAAATAAGTAACGGACTACAAACCATTTTTTAAAAATGGTTTTTTAAAATATAAAAATTCCAGTGACGCCTTTTAAGTATAAACTATAAATAACAGTTTACACGGGAAACCACAGTGGTCTTTACGTATCTCCTCAAATAAATTAATCATGGTGGTGGACTCCAAACCATTTTTAATAATAAATCGTTGACTGCAGCATTTTAAAAAAAATGGTTTTTCAAAATATAAAAATAAGTTATTGACTTTAAACCATTTTTAAAAATGGTTTTTCAAAATATAAAAACGAGTCTCATATTTTAAGTAGAAACGCATAATTACAAAAAATGTGGGATCCATAATGAGTCATGGTGCCAACCATACCCACGTCAATAACCCTAACTTTAACATTCTAATTCTATCTAGAATGCTTTAAACTATGTTTGGTAGGAGCAAGGTTGGGTATTTAAGTCAATCAAAAACCTAATAATCAACATGATGAATAAAATCTTCGATTAACCATTTTTTTATTAACTATATATTAATTAACAAAAAATAGATATATTATATAATATTAATATTATATATTATATACATTGTCTTTTACTATAATATACAATATAAATAATTATATATTATACTTAATATTATATATTATATACATTGTATTATATAATTTTAGTATTTTTTTGTTGACAATCAAAACAACGATATTTTATTTTGTAAATCAAACCAAGATTCAGATAAACAAAACTCAAAAATCGAATCGACGCTCGATTAACCTTTTTTCTGACTTGATTTCAGTTTGTTTTCTTGGTCAGTTTGGTTTTTTAAGTCTTTTCTCACCCCTAATGTTTGGTTCCCAAACAATGGTAGGGAAAATGCATAGGGAGAGAATATGAGGGAAAAGGGGAAGGAAAAAAAATAAAGGAAAAAAAAATATAGCCAAATCTCAAGTATTATTTATATTTGCTACCCAAACAAATTTTATTTATTTTAGATTTTTTTTTTCTTTCCTTAGAAATTTACGGGAAGTAAACATGATGTTAGAAAAAAACTATCAGCAACTCAATTTCTTTGAAATTAGAACATTATAATTTCTTCATTTATTTATTCTACTTCTTCTAGAAGGGAATTCTCATATATATTCTTGCATCCAGCCCATTTAGAGCCCAAACAAACTATCAATTGGGCCTACGGCACGTTCGCTGGGCCTAGATTCGGTGATCCGTTTCCATTATATTCCTTATGTTGTTTTTATTGTATATTAAATCATTTTTTTTCAATTTTTTTTCCAAACTAATAGATTCAAAATTAGACAATATTTATTATGTTGATTCATTAATTAATCTAGTAATTTTTAAAAATAATTTTCAGCTCAGATACTTATGCGATTAATAATTTGATACCATGTAAGCCTAAGGAAATAAAAATTTGATTTGAAATTACCATTTTTTTGTTTCATTTAGAACTTTTTATTTTCTTTGAGAGAAAGTGTTTTTCATATCCTATATACAAAATCATCAAATAAAAACACTTTAATAAAGGGATACTTTAACGTTTAACGTCTATGTTCATTGGCAGGTATTACATTTTATTTGACCTGGTGCTAAAATTTGAATTATTTTTTAAAGATTTTTCTAAATTTAAATGAGTTTTTTATAAGAGGTGGCCTTTTTTATTATTATTATTTTTTTTTTACTTATGCTAAATAAAACTTTGTTATTACTAGTATTTATCGATTTATAAATAGTTTATGTAAATGCTTCCTAAAATTGTTTCTAGACCTGTAAAACACTTAAAAGTGCTTTAAGACAAAAAAAAAAAAAAAATCCTTTGGTAATATTTTCAAAAGTGCTTTGAAATCTGTAAACCACAAGGTAGTGTTTTTGAAAAGACTCAAAGTGTTTTAAAAAAAATAAACACTTCAAATTCTTGATATTCAAAATACATACTTGTTTATTCTTTAAATGTCTATTTATTTTTCTTCTTAAAACATCTATCGGTTCATTTAAAATCCGATAATATCATATACTTTTAAAAATTCAAATAATTCAAATTTTTTGTAAATTTTTTTTTTTTAATTCTATAATCATAAAAATAATATTTTATAAAAATAATAATTTTAAGTTTTTATTAATACAAATTTTTGCATACGATTTATTAATTAATTCAATTTTTTTTAAATATTTTTATAATCATATGAATAAATATTTTAAGTTTTTATTAATACAAATGTATGTTTATTCATTAGCTCAAATCTTTATATTAATATTTTAAGGGAATCTGTAAAAATTTATATTAGTTTCATTAATACAAACATTTATATAATATGTTTATTCATTAATTGATTTATTTCTCTAAATTTTTTTAAATTTTATAAATCATAAAAATAGTTGATTTAGGCTCATAAATATAAATTTTTATATGTATTTATATACTTTTGTAATAAAAATTTATTTATTATGGTATTTCCTCTTTTATAATTAAATATTAAATATCATTTTTGTACTTTAATGATGTAAAAGTTTCTTTGACTCAAAAGCCAAGGTTATATATAGCAAATGCCAACTGCTCTGAGGTGTTAGTTGCTTTTTTTATAAAAAATAATAATATTTTAAATTTTATCTAAATTGAGAAAATAAACTTTTAAATAAAAAATTAAAAAATAAGATATATTTTTATAAGTAATTATGAAGGTTTCTCAAAACAGATTTTTTAGGCGCTGGTCTTGATAACAGGCGAGATGCGCAGAGAAGACTCGAGGCGTCTGGAAAGCCAAACACAATGATAAAGGCATTTTTTCTCATTGCTGCAGCTCAAGTAGAGTCACATCGCGCCTGCTCAAAGGAGGATGACGTCAGGGTTTTGCGCTTCAAAAGAAAATAAAAAACCTAAACCGTCCCGATCACTTTCTCCCACCGAAGGAAAATAAAAACAAACTATTTTAAAGGAGAAACCTGAAGAATAAACCCCACCCCCAAGCAGCCGACCGTCGATCATCCGCCCATCTCCGTATCTGGGTATGTCTCGCTTTCTCCTATTCTTCTATCCCTTCATCCCATCTCTATTCAATTTCCCTTTCTTTCATCTCTCAGATCTCTTCCGATCCATTCCATCTCTCCCCCGCTGCGCTTCCCCTTTCGATCTCCATCTCCCGACCCTTTCTTCCTTTCATCTCTTCATCTCCACCCGAAAAACTACTCGACTGCCCTTTCGTCTTAATTTTTTTTTGTTTTATTAAGCCAAAGGAGGCTGGTTTTATCATTCCACAGAAGCCGCCCGCCCCCGCTCTCGCCCTACTCCTTCTATCAATTAAATCTATTTTGGCGGTTCATTTTACTCGTTTCTTCATCAAACAGTATATATTTTTTTAAATCAAACTACTTTGAAACCTGCTTTGGAACAATAAAGCCAAATTAAATTTAAATTTCTTTTTTGTTAAATTTTTCTTAAGAAAATATTGTTTTTTTAAATTTAAACTAATTAAATTCAATTTCATTCTTCTTAATTTCCCTAAAAAAATATTGGTTTTTTTAAATTTAAACCAATTAAATTCGAATTTCATTCCGACTTCCTCTAAAATATCGCTTTTTAAATTTAAAACCAATTAAATTCTGAATTTCCATTTTTAAATTCCTCTTAAAAATATTGGCTGAAACTTAAACCAATTAAATTCGAATTTCATTTTTAAATTCTTTCAATTATGTCTTGTTATTATTTTTTAGTCAATTATATTGTTATATAATGTGATTATTATTATCAGGTTTTTTTAACGTAGTTCCTCTCGATTCGAAAAATTCAAGAAGCATTTCTCAGGAAATATGTTATTGAAGCCTTGGAGCAATATTCGAGATGTAAATTTTGCAATCAAAGACGGAGGGTGAATAGACCTGCCATACCACTTAGCCGAACTCATCACATGAAACCCAAGGCCCTAAAAAAGCATAGTGAAGATGTTGATTGGAATGCAAAGATGCATTGGCCAATTTTAAGGATCAAAAAACAAAGAAAATGAATTGCTCCAAGAAATGGGTATGGGTCCAACTTCAATGCATGAGTGTCTTGTCCAAAACAATTACGCTTTAGTGATGGGAGGAGTTTGTTTTAACCTATTCCTGGTAATCTATGGATAAATTTACTACTTCACGCAACCCCAATGCTACTTTAATTCAAGGTGGAAGCAAATAAGAAAGGAAGCCAGAGAAAATTCAGAGATTTATTGATTCAAAAGGTCTCCCATTCAACACCGCGAACGATCCTTATCGGATTCTTGCCGACGGATGTCAAGCAAATTCGTCTCGTTTAAGCCTCCATCTATGCACCAATCAGACATGGATTCTAAAGAAGAGGTTAATGACCCAAGCATCATTATGGAAGATCACAAAAGAGCTCGAAACAATACGGATATCCAATCAAGTCGATGGTCGGGATGTGATGGAAAGGAGCAGGTGTCTTATCAATCTTTTATAATACCCTACTGCACCGGGTCGGCGAAACTGTAATCACGCCTGATAATAAAAACGGTGAATTCTGACGTTCAAATATCTCGGCGACGTATCAAATTGGGGGAGAGAACGTCAAGCCATCACGAGTAATGCCTCTAATTACGTGAATGCCGGAAACAGGCGGTGAAAAAAAGTGAGAAGATCGTGGACTCTCAGGTTTACATTGTATTGATTTGATGTCGAGGATACTGAAAGGTAACGTTCATGATACTACACTCGCTTCGAGCCATAGGCGGCAAAAGCTAAGTTCATATACTGCGTTACTGTTTGTACTTTGATGAGAACATTTACAAAAACCGCACTTCAGCCCAACAATTACACTGGCTTTTTACATTTATTTCTTACCTTCAAAGCCTTATAAGCAAAGCAAGCCTTTAAAGAACGTTTCCTTAAACTGCTCGCCAAATGGCCAAAAAGGTAAGGTGTGGTGCTCGGAAGCATGCGGTTGATCCAAATTTTTGGCCCTATGCCTGCTTTTGCATAAAGACCACTGCTCAGCTAGTTGGCGGTCTCGAGAGAGGTTGATCTCGTATGGAAAGACTGCCCATGGGTTATTTATGAGTCAATGGATTCCATTATGAAAATCGTATTTAATCGCTGGGCGCCGAGAGAAAATATGTTCCACCTGAGAAAATTGATTGAAGATTGACCAGAACTTCATCGACCTTTACATGCAATGACATTATCTTAACCCTTTAATTGGCGTGATGGGGATGTTCTCTAATGAAGATGAGGTGGAGGAAGTATCAGGTTTGAAACACGGATGTGGATGTCAGATTTCATTACGAACGCTGGTTCCCCACATCCGCCCACCCACGCCGACGCAATGGGTGAATTCGTGGTCGCATTGCAAATCGATTCCTCTAACACGTTCCTGCAAGTCGGCGTGGATGCTTGGGGTTCACCTGAGCCAAAACATATTCCCAGTCCTAGCCTTACTAGAAGCCTCGGATGGAAAAGAAAATTGTATGTTACTACCTGAACTCCGTAATATTTCTATTTTTATACATATATTTCTATTTCAATATAGAGAACTTTATTTCATTTTAACACATAAATTTCTTTATTTTATTATTTGTAGATACATACAAAAAAGAAATAAATCTCAATATCAAAGGTTGAACGCCTAGTGTATAAGGTACAAATGACTTGATTGAGAGAACCTGTTCCAGAAGGAAACAAAATGTCATCCCGATTTCGCAGAGAGATTGATCTCGATGACTGTGCGGATTGCGGCAAAGATCCCTCCTCCCCTCGATCTTTGTCAGTTTCAGATGATGAGCTATTCACCGCTGATACATAGTGCCGTCATCCAATTCCCAACATCAGACTCACAACAACACTACATGATTCTCTTCAAGACCCTACAAAAAGGAAACATAATGAAGCACCAAGTAAGTACCAAAAATTGTCATAAATTTGATTAAATTTAATGCAACTTTATAACATTTACACCTAATTAATAATTTATACTAGGCAAGGCTGGAGCAAAGCAAAAGAGGCGTAGCCTTAATTCGATAACTAATCATAAGACAAGATCAAATAAGGATACGTGATAATGACATTTTTACTTTGATATATATATACATCAGATTTGTTATTGATCATGCCCCCTCGAGAGGAGGATTTAAATTGAAACAATTTAATTTAGCCTTATTTCACGACTTGTAAGGGCTTTTGTTGTGCCTGAAACTATTAAGATAACAACTATTCTCTATCACTAAGACCTGCAATGGGCTTCTAAAGTATTAACTAAGATAGCTTTTTTAATAACTTAAATTGAACCTCTGTTTCTACTGCTTTTACTTTATGCCATTTTATTTTATATACTTTGAAAACATTAATTAATTATACATCGTTTTATGGCTCAAAAAGCCACGCCCAAGTCCTCGAGGCTTCACGCTACGCCCTCTACACTCATGTAAAACGCCATGTCTCACGCTTCCTTTAAAACCTTTGATAACAGTATTTACATGAATAATACATGAGCTTTGACCTTAGATCACATATTTTTACTATATCTGAATATCTAATTTTTTTCAATAAAAAGACATTTAAAACATTAAGAAAAACAAAAATCAAACCTCTTCTATTCAGAATGTAAAAATGCAAAAATTCAACAATATATCATAAAAATATTAAAAAACAATGTGATTAATGTTAAAAGCAATTTTACTTCAAAGAGCTAATAAAACCACCGAGCTAGTAATCTCAAACTCAAATAGAGACGTTAATATAAAAGTAATTATCTATAAAATTGGTTCATGTTCATTCCTTTTATTTATTTATATATATGGTACATTCATATTTACAAGTAAATTTTCGCAATAGAGAAGCAGAGTCTGAATCTGGCTAAATATTCTATTGAATTTATAATGGATTTAAAACATTTTAAAAAATAATTTAGAAGAAAAAATATCTGAATCACTAAAAAGAATAAATAAATAAAATTACTAAATAAAAGTTTATATAATATGAGCCATAACTTTATTATTTCTCATATAATATTAAATTCATATATTTTTATTTTTATAGTTAAATGAATTCTCTTATTTTAGTGATGCATAAATCATAATTACAATTCTCCTAAATTATTAAACAAACTTCAATCTTTTTTAAGTTTATTTGAAATCAAAACTCCAACTTAATTAATTACATACTAAATCAAAGCAATCTAATTGCAAGAACTAGAATGGGAAATAAGTCATCTATAAGTTTAAAAAGTTTGAAAGTTTTGGTCCCTGCACTTTTCATTAACGGAAACTTATTAAAGCCCTGATCTTACAAAGACTGTAATGAGGAGATCAATACTAATCTTCAAAACTATTTAAGCTGTGGATTATCTCAGGGCATAGATACACAATCTAAAAAATAATATGACTAAAACACCTTATAAATTTACTTGGGTATAGATAATTATTATTATAATATAATTTCTATTTTTATCAACATTATTTATCAAATTTATTTATAATTATACAATATTTAAAAATAAATAAAACTGAATTAATTTTACCAATATTATTGGATTGCCCACAGTATGAGATCAAGAGGCTCAATCACCTGGCAACAATGAGTATTATGATATTATTTAAAAAAATATTAGTCACTAAACTACCTGGTATAAATGTTCCTAAGCTTAAACATTTTTTGTCACAAACACTTATAATTGAGGTTTTAATGATAACAAATCAGATGTCTGGTTTTAGATGAATGATAAGTGACTCATAATTATGAGCTTCAAGTTAAGAGTCACTCAAAAAAAAAAGAGAGAATCAAAGTCCAAAAAGTCTAAGAAACCCATGATTTGAATTCTCAAACATCAAGTGAAGAGCCTACAAGCATAGGATTAATACAAGATTTAGCTACTACCATTTTTAGGCATTGCCCATTCGAGTATATCTTCATCCCATAACCTGCTGTTGGGGATTAGAATCTGTATGAAGTCTTTAAATTCCAAGTCTCCAGATCAAACCTTGTGTAATTTGAGACCGAAGTGTAATTAAACCTTAAGATCAAACCTTGAGATGCCAACCAAATGAGAGATTTGCTTGCAGTTATTTCGGTCTCTTTTTATGGAAGAGACACCAAACATTCAAGTGTTTGGCTCTAAACAAAAGGCCTGTTATTTTAAAGCTCCTGCCTTTATGGATTTGGTTCTTCGTTTTGATACAGCCACCTGTCATTAGAGAGACAGGAGTAATGGTGAGGCTGAGAAGAGGGACAAAAAGAAAAGAAAGGCTTTTCTTATATTCTGTTTCATCATTTGCTCCGATCAATGCTTCAAACTAATAATCTGATGGACCCTAGAAATCTTAAGTCATGTGATTTTTTAACTCCAAAGATCTTGCTTTGGTCAATGAGATGGTATTTGGATGACTCAGTGGCAAGTACAATAAGTTCAACATTTGTCCCAACTGATAATGGAATAAGTTTATAATAATTTCCATTATAAACTATGTTTAAAATTCTGGGTCTGGCAAATACTATTAAAAAGCGAAAAGATTTTGAGTTCAAGCAACATAACACTTCCTGCGCTTCTGTCAGCCCTCTTAGAAGGCTTTGGGTTGTAGAACATATCCAGATATAATAAAAAAATAAAAAATTTGAAATTAATAAAAATTTAAAATACAAAAATGATTAAAAATTTTTGAAAATTGAAATAACAAGGATGAACATCCAAACACCTGAGCAAGATTTATGATTTTAGAATCATGTCCTCTGTGAATTTTGAGTAATATCGAAATCTTGAAGAATCTGAACAACAAATACAGTTTTTAAACGTATCAAATCAATAAACCAGACAGCAGGCAAGCGCACTACAAGACAACACACGATGAGAAAAAGCCAAAAAACGTGAAGAAGCTCACACTAATCATATATGCATAATTATAATGAAAAATAGAATGGTGGAATGAATAAAGGCCTGAATAACAGCAATCTGTTATTTGTTAATAGTAAAAGATTATCACTGTTTAGCAGACAAACCCATAGCATCCAAACTATTTACAAAAAGTTTCAAGTCTTACTAAGAGTTATGTGTGGGAGTGATATAAACATTTTCTCATTCCTCATAGCTACCAGCAGAGAAGAGTTCACTACAGCAAAAGATGACCATGTCAGGGCCCCTGAGTACCTCTTCCAGCTTCTGAGGATAATATGCACAAAGCAGAGTCACTTAACTTGGTATGAAATGGCAGGCACTAATCTTACCTGCAAATAGAAGTAAAATATATGCACAAGAACTTGACTAAGATTAATTTACTTTTTTATAATATTTTCTTTTGATAAATCAGATGTCCTGCCAATATGTAAAGACCTTGACTAATTTATAATGCCAATAATGTAAACCTCCATTTATTCTTATAATGATTTCAATTACTTATGAAGAAACCTAAGGCTGACTTCAAATAAGCTATCCCTCCGGTCTAATTCACATTTTTGCACACTCATACTTATTTAGTCACCTGTGATACAAGTTGGTTACTGCAAATAATAATTAGGAAAACTATTTGAATCAAATGTTAGTAAAACATTTCCTCCATATTTGTCCTAATCCCAAATGAGTAGCTAGTAAGAGTTTTCTCAGAACAGGATCAAGAGCTGTAAATCAAAATTTATAACTTAATCCTCACTGTTCATGAAATACCACGAGGTTGCCAGGTTCGTCCATGGTACAAAAACCTGTTTTATCTCACCAATATAACGCAACTATAGTTGTTTAAAGATTATGCTTTATTGTTGTAGCTGACACTCTCCACTCTCTAAACTAACTTTGGCAGGCCAGTAGATTCCTTCTTCTCTCCCCTATGTTTTTTTCCTCCCCATTTAGAGTTTTCCACATACATTTGTTTGTTCCTATTCTGTTTTTCCTTAATGTTTATTCCTCGTTATTTCTCATAACAAATCAGATGAAATGCTCTTATTCTGTTTGTTTTTATTAGATGGGGCAACCTTGGAACAAGTATTTATTGCAAGGAATGCTCAAATGGGACAATATAAAAAGAATTATGTTTGAATAAATTTGAAGTGGTCAAGGAATTCTAAGGTTACATATGGTTTGCAGAAAATTTAAGAGAAAGAAAATAACAAGGAATATTTGAAGGAAAGGAAAATAACAAATAAAAATTAAAGATAGATTTAAGGTCTAGAAATTATTTTTATTTGTTTTTCAAATTCAATTAACTTATTTCCATCCATTATAAAAAATTAAATAATTTAAGAATGAGAAAATTTTTGCCAATCTTTAATAATATTTTATTTTATTAATTTTTTCATAGGACAAAATGAGAGAGTGTCCATCTTTCTTGGTATTTTTTCTTCCTTAACACTTTTCTATAGGAACCAAACTATAGTAAAATGAAATCAGAAACTGAAATGTATATATCTTTATCGGTTCATAAATGAAAAATGAACTAATAATATCTATAATGATGTTATAGGAAGATGATTCTTTGCAAAAAGATAAACAAAACAGCCACAAATGTTGATGCAAATAGAAATATGGACGATATTCAAATATGGAAAAACAAATGGAATTACAATAGATTTTCTCACTGGCTGCTGGAAGTCTAAGAGGCAAAGCCCGGTGTTCAAAACAAGAGTCCTTTAGTAAACAACTCCCAAAGTGCCACCTACAGAGATTAAAACCAACTTGCTAAACCCAGTCGAAGTGTCCATGGCTATATGTATGCATAAGCTAAATACAAAGAATCTGGAGTTCAATGACTAAATGTCAATATATATATATATATATATATATATATGTTATAAGGTATAGAGAGAGAGAGAGAGATATATATGAGAGAGAGGTATATGAAAGATATAATCGCTGAGACTGATATAGAATGTGATCATGTCACAAAGCCCAAACCCAAAAAATTATCTTAAAATATACAAGATGATGTGCACTGAAGTAAACATTAATCAGATTTGTAATGTATATGGAAAAGAGCTAGTTTTACTTGGAACAAGAACCCTGGCATCAAATTGTAAATCCTGGCATTTATTGGGAGGAAGACCTAAATATTTAACTCAGCATGTTCAATCTGGGTGATGAGAGCAGAATTTGGGTTGCAACAGCACAAAATAGATCACCAAGGTATAATTTCTTTTAAAAATAAAAAAGACCACAAAGGGAAACAATAATTCTTTTTTTGATAGGTACAAACGTATACTATAATTATACATTTTTGATAGGTACAGATGCAAAAACATAAAAACATTTATATATATGTAATATATGATGAACTAAATTGTAGACATGCTGAGATGCTGAGACGTGGACATACACAACTAAGCTGCCATGACATGATCCAAACCCACACCATCTTGATCAATAATAATCTACAGGTTTTAATCTATACATAGATACTTAAATAGTGTCATACAGTTTATTCACTTGATAATATACTTCAGATTTGATTAGGTTGAATATTTGAAACTTTAGTTTATGCATGTAGGTTCTGGCTTCATACACAAACTATTGTCAAGGTCACTTATAATTACTTCAAGCCATTGCCTATCAAATCTAATTTGTCTTCAAGTGATACTAGAGGTTAGAGCATAACTGGATCTATCTGATTTTATTTCATGTTTCTTCCATATTTCTTTCTTCTTTCCAATTATTCCTAACTTTTTATGGGATCAGAACAAATGACATTATCTATTATATCCAAAGATCAGGAGGATCTTAGTCGATAGAAAGTGGGAAACAGGACAACTACAACAAATGTCAACCTCATGAGGTTTTTAGCTAAATCCCATGATCCCCACAAATGGGACATTATAGTCTGATTCATTCTTATGTTTGAGATATGCCAGATTACTACCAATGTATCTGATCAAAATATTCTTAGTTTGATTTGGTCTTGTTTGCAAGTTGGCTATTATATTTTATATCCTTCGTTTATAAGACTTATATGCAGACCCATCTGAATCAAATGGAACTCTAAGTCCAAGTTATCTAGAAATACCAAGCACCATGTTATATGCATAAGAAGTGATGCATTTAGAAAACCTCCTAACTAAAACAAATACAACTTGCATACAATAACCCCTTCAAAATGAAGTTAAGCTCAATCAAAGATCACACAACTGAAATGACATTTGAAATAACATTTACTTCCTAAACTTTGGTGATCAGAAAATTTGCTTGAGCACACCTTACAAAGCCTACTTATATTTTTAGAAGGCCCCAAAAATTTCTATTTTAAATTACTTGCTCTTGTAGAATGAATAGCATAGAAAAACCTCAAAAACCTGTAAAGAGGTGGAACAACAATTTCTTCCTGAATAGCCTGATTCAGTGCCAAACATGAAGCTTCATCTACTTCCAAACAGGTAACACTTTCTCCCATTACAAGAAAATTTAGAAATAAAATATTTTCATAGACAATAAGAAATCTAGAGAATTCTGAAAACTATGATATCAGATTCTGTTTATTTAATTTTGATGAGCAAAAGGAAAACCATTCGTGGAAAGCATTATACATGGAGTATACAAGAGGCCCCAGAAACCAAGAAAGGGGAGCAGAGCGCAAGAAAAACACAAACCACCCCACAAAAGGGCCCAGCTCTAAGGCCAATACATAGAATCTATACAAAAGCAGTCTAACAGAAGAGATATCTGCATTCGGAATAAAACCAGTCCAAGTAAAGAGAGAACTGATAACTGAGTGCTTTAATCTAAGGATTGAGAAAGAGGCGTCTTCAAAAACAACTCCATTTCTTTCTTTCCAAATGGCCCAAAGGAGAATCAGGGAGTTGCCCTCCAAAGAGCTTTGGCTTTTTTCCTAATTGGAAAGTGCATCCAACTGAGAAGGAGATCTTTGACCAGAGGAGGGCAAACCCAACACACACCAAAAGTAGAAAGAAGATCAGTCCACCGTCCCCAAATTGATGGACAGTGGATCAAAATATGCTCCAACTCTTCTTCCTCCATCCCACAGAAAGGGCACTTGCTTGCCAAGAGAACCTCTTTTTCTTCAGCTGATTCAAGGTGAGGACCTTGCCCCACCAAGCCTCCCAAGCAAAAAAAAAAAAAAAACCAACTTTAGATGGGATGCAAGGGTTCACATGATTTTGACAGGAGCTGAAAAGGAGGGACCTTCCAAGATTTTGAAATAAGCCTGTACAGTGAAGCACCCATAACTGTCACCCTCCTAGATCAGTTTATCCTTTAACTGAGGAGAATTTTCAGAAGTAATTTGAAGCTTGGACTTTTGATGATGGAAGGATCTCTAGTTTAATTATAACCAAAAACTCTTTTCAACTTGTATAAAGGGGCAAAAATAGAATTATCCTCCTGAAAAAAAATAAAATAGCTGGACCAAGCATGAACAACATTTTCCTTCACTTAATTTGGCTATTCTCTAAAATACACTCCAGATTTTTAAGTTGGGAAAATAAAAGGCATAAGAGGCTCTGATATACGTTGAACAAGGAGAAGAAAAACCACAAAACAAAACAAATAGCCCCAAATTAATTTAAATGAACTTTACAAAACCACTCTGGATTCCATTGAAACAAAACAGTCCACCATTAAAACACACACCAATATGAAAGATACAGACCAAAAAGATCTCCATAACTCATAAGAAACCCTACTGATCAATACCTTCTGTTTCTCTGCAGCTGCCTTTTCCTTCTCCGCCTTAAGCTTTTTTTTCTCCATCCTTTCTCTCTCCATTTTCTGCATCCGGAGAGAGCAAAATAACAAATAAATAAAATAAAAATGAAACATAAAAAAGAAGATCTGTTCGGAACTGAGAAAAATAAAAATGAACATGTTATGATCGGGACCCTTACTTAAATCAGGAGTTCTTATATTCTTAGTCGACCCAAAATCTATTATTCATTTTATCTGTTTATCCATTACTTCCCTTCAATTTCTCTAAAACCAAACGATGTGATTAATCCAAAAACAGAAAAGGAAAAAAGGCAGAGAAAACTAACTAAACTAAAGAAGAACCTGGATGTAAACGTTCTCAGCAGCTCGTTCCTCCTCGCTTAGGACCTTGCCTTTATCATCGCTGAAGTAGCGAGGAGCACTTCTCCTAGAACCTTCCATGAAACGATTCAGCCTGATTCGACTTACAGTAGATCTCATAGCCATCTGATGACACTCTCAGGTTCCTGAGTTTTCGGGATAAACCAGAAGAAGAAGACGATGACCGAGTCAATACTCGCTGAGTGACGAATCTGATGATGAAACCAAAAGCTCCAGAATCTTCCTCAGCGAGTATTGACTTAGGTTGTTCGGTAATTTATGATTTGGATAATTGACGGATTTTTAGGGTGGAAGTATTTTATGATTTGGTAATTTTTTCCCCTTTAAATGAAAACGATAGATCGAGATAAAATAGAGACAGGAATTGTTTTTTTTTTCCTATGACTTAAGGTAGAAATGACATTTGTATCCTACTACAAATATTATTATTTCATTGCACGTTTTAATTATTTTATCGAAAACATTAAATGTTTTAATGGTTTGAAATTCAGTGTAGAGCCACCACGGGCATATGCCCCTCTAACATTAATTTCTTTAGTTTAATTTCAGATACAGGACATTATAAGTGGATTGAGACTATGGGTTGGAGATGCAATGATAGTAAGCTATGAATATAAAAAAAAAATTAATTCGGTCAAAAAAAATAATTAATTGATAATTAATTAACTTTCATCTCGATGTAATATCATATAATGCTAAAAAAAAAATGGTTCACGTTATTGACTGTAGCCTTTTAATTCAATTTCAGATTTTTCTTTCAAAAAGAAAATCAATTTCAGAATTTGATTATAATAAACCAATATTGTCCCACTAGTTGTAATAGTCTCTGTTCGAACTCACATTCTTTTAGTGTTGCATGGTCTAAGGGGAAGTTTCAAATTAAATATAAGTGTGAAAAAACATAATACATAATTACTTTTTACATTACTTCACAAGCATAATATATATATATATATATATATATATATATATATATATATATATATATATATATATATATATACTATATATGTATTTATTGAGTATGTAGTTCTACCACTTGTTTTTGAAGGTTTCATGTTATGTGTAACAAAAGTTGACATAATAAATTAATAAAACCGTATCAGTGAAAATAAAAAGTTTTTTTTTTTGTATGGAATATAAAGCTTATAGAATGATTGTGTTTGCATCTATGATTTTTTTTTTTTTTTATGTATGCTTGCATTCTAATGTCAAGAAAGATGTTTGTTTTAAACAACTAAAGTTTTTCAAGAGAAAATACAAAAAAAATTGATATAAAGAAATTTGCCAATAACTAATAGCATAAAAAATTTGTATCAGTCAAATCTCAACATCTCTCTGAACCCTAACTTCGCTTTCTCCTCCCTTTCTCTCAACTTTTTCCTTTATTAGTCTCTTTTCTTAAAACAATGAAGGGTGATTTTTTTTTTCATTATTGGCCATAAATCACCTACTACGCTTTATTTTAATATTTTTAGCAATAAAGTGGTTATTTTAGACAGATATAGGTTTTATATATTTTTTTTTACCGTAATTTAGTTGTCGACTTTGGTCATATATAATTATCATTGGCTGGCTGTAGTGTTTGGTTGTTGTCTTAAATATAATGAGTGGTTGTGTGATCACCGATTATATTGGTTTGGTTTTAAATGGCGTTTATTTGTGTTTGAGTAATTCGAGCGAAGCTAGTATATAAGATCGAACAAAAATTAAATCGATGATGGTCGATATCTTGGCGAAGTTAAGGTATAGTCATAATATTAATATCGAATGTATGGTATTTATAAAATGTATAGATTTTGAATGGTTTAATTTATCTTTGATAACGCAAAGCTATTTCATCATTTTATGGTTTTGCGAGTTTTGATTATATGTTTCTATCTATGTATTGTTAGTTCGAATAAATAAAATTATATTTTCAAAATAAATAATAATAATAAATATATATATATATATATATATATATATATATATATATATATATATATATATATATATATATATATATATATATATATATATATATATATATATATATCATAAAAAATTTGTAAAGTTATAATTTTGATGTGTTATTTTTCAATTTAAATTATTATTGATAAATTATTTTTCATTCGAATTATCAATTGCATAAATGGTGTTTCAACTTTTAGATATTTTATGTTTTGGTGCCTTAGCACACGTCATATGAAAATAATAAAATTATTTAAATGACCTTAAATGCAATTAAACAACAATATTTCTTCATTATGTTTTTTATTATCTATTTTTTATAGTAAAAATTGATAAAATTGACTACTATAAATTAAGATATAAATAAATGTTTTAATTATTCTAAATATATTTTAATATCTAAATGTTATAGTTTTAATTATTCGTATATAATTAATTTTTTCTTCAATAATACTTAGAAAATAAGTAAAAGTAATAAGATAATTAAAGAGGTTGTGTTTATCAAATGTCGTATTCACTTTTAGAATTTTTATTTTATTTTATCTCAATTATGCAGGCCGTCAGTTTTATGAATTTTTTTATGGTAACAAGCACATAGTAATATCATCTTTTATCTAATTAAAGGTCATTATAATTTTATTATATTTAATATATAATGTTGAATAACATGTGAATCCACATTTTTCTCTCATATTGTTCTTTTCTAAACCTTATTCCTCGAATAAGAAGGTGATTTTTGTCATTCTTAACCCAAAACCACCCTACGTTTTCATTTTTCGCTCGATAAAGTGATTGTCGATTTGAGTTTTATTTGGTTTCATAGTGTGGTCGTGATCTTGCTGCGGCCTTTGGTTTTCATTGTCTTATTGTAGTGTTTGTGTTGGCTCAAGGGTACTTCGAATTGAGGTTTTGATGATAACAAATCAAGGTATTAAGTTACTAATGGTTGAGATAAGTGACATATTGCAAGTGATAATGAACTTAAAGACTATATCATTTATCCAAGATTTGAATCAAGAATCAAGCTTAAGATGGCAAGGATTCCAAGTTGAAGCTTATACCATGAAGACCTTACAGAAGCTTAGGAATCTACGTAAGATGATTGCAGTGGTGCACTTTAGAGTTTATCATAATTTCCATGCACTCACTCATAAACTCGGTTTTCAAAACCAAAATTGCATATCTTTTGAAAACTTGATAATGAGCATAAAACCTTAGACTTGATAATCTTAAAATGAACTTTAATGTTTATCTAAGGTTTAGAATTGTTTGAAATAAAAAACACGTCAAACTGAACATTTTAAAAGGCAAACCGATTGAGGCAAAACCTCAAGCGGTCGACCGATTGGTGTCGATCTGTGAAACAGTCGATCGGTTGGAACCGAAAGAGTGGTGAAACTCGATCGATCGGATCTAGTAGCTTCAATTTAGAACTGATCGATGAAACGGTCCAGCGCTGGTTGAGGCAGATGAGGTGTGAGATTCGACCCGGTTGAATCGCGTGGCTCATCGAATCACAAAAAGGAAAGCGGTCAACCGGTTGGTTGAGAGCAGATTGACATTCCTCAATGATCGGGTTTCAACGACTATAAACGGCTAGTATATAGAAAATGTTAAAACTGTTACAAGGATTACAGAGAGAAAGTAAGGTGCGAGAAAACCATTACAAGAACAAAGCAGGAAACCAATTAATGCACGAAAATGCCGAGGTCGTGAGCGTCGCGATCTCAGCCCAGCAGTTCATCGTCACGGGTGCTCTTAAGAAGTCGCCGACGTGTTTCCCGGGATCTAGCGGCGGACAAGCGTGCCTCAACACCTAGACAACGCTCAGTGAAGCCAGAGCTACGTCAGAGGCTATCACCCCGAACACCACACTCTTTGATAAACTCAATAAAAAAAAAAAAGCGCATCGCTGAATAGGAAATTCTACCTTTATAGGCTAAGGTGAGACCCTTGTCGAAACCAACGTTCAACAAGCCAAGCGTTGGACTCCACACCATTGGACTCGAAAGGTAAATGACAATGAATGTCATTTATTCCAACAATTCCCAAGATGTTCATGACCAAAGATCTAAAAGACTGGTGATGATTCAACTCGAAAAGCTTGCATAGGAGAGGTAGGTGTTATCCTTTAAACATTCCCTTGTAAAATATGTTTTACTCTACTAACTAAGCAGTAGACATGATGTCCAGCGAACCATTCTGTGTTGATTTAACAGACGATGACATATTCCACACAGGAATCTTCTAACATATTTCGAGTTCTCACTTTTATATGTCCATTTGGCCATGGACATCTTTGGATTCTGCAAAGAGTTTAATAGGAATTGTGCTATTCAGTTCCTCTTAGCGGCCACACTTCACTCTTACATGAAGGTGATCTCTCTATAAATTAAGAGTAGCTCCATGTTTACTCTTAGGCAATGTTCAGGAATCATTAAAGCATAACTAACCTTCTTATGAGCATCAGCTTCATCATAGGAATTGGACACGATAATATCCCACATTGATTGTATCAAAGTCTTGCACAATTTGATTTGTCCCTTTGAACCTAAAATCTTGGGATCTCAGTCTGACTAGGTTGGGTATCCATTGCATCGACTTATTCTTTACGGGCTTTAGTCCATTCTGTTCGATGACTTGCACAATAGCACTCTCTGTTTAACCCTTTGGTTAGCGAATTCGCAATGTTATCCTTAGATTTTACATAATCTCTGAATCTTTGATTGAGAAGTTGTTGTTTAATGTGTGTCTGACGAGATATGTCTAGACATACCATTATACATCTTTGTTTGTGCTCTACTTGATAAGCAGTTAATTTGTCCTGATGTATGCATATTGAGGCACTTGTGGCCACCTTAGGAATGTCCTCTAGGAAGTGGCGGCCTTGTCTGCCCTCTTCCCACATTTGTCTATTGCTATAAACTCAGATTCCATTATGGATATGACAATAGCGGAGTCGTTTTGAGGAAGTTTCCATGATCTCAGCTACACCTCGGTGTAAAACCTTAACTTATTGTATGGGATTTGCAGTGCTAGCATTAGATATCGATTAGCATCCTTTGTATCTTTAGAATGCTGACAGGATATCTTGTGAGTCGGCCCATAGTCACGAGTGAATCGTAAGTATTTAATACTCTCATTATTCCTTGCGATACATAGCTCCCGGGATTGCTTTCGTGTACCTACTCGGTTTATTAAGCGCATAAGGTATGTACGGGTCTTGTACAACTCATTAAGTACATTAGACTCCTATCACCTAGAATATTCTACTTGAGCAAAACACTCTCTCCTTTGTTCTTGGAAAAGTGTAGAGTTACATCTGGGTCATTACAGGCTATACGATTTATCATATCGACTTACGAAGAATATTTATCGACGTAGTGTGATTGACTTAGCGAGTCCATCTGATGTTCTTTTTGATTTTATTCCCAAAATAACATCAGCAAGTCCTATGTCTTTCATGTCAAATCTTAGTTCAACATGTTCTTGGTAGATCTCAATCCCATCTTATCATCCCTCTAAACCGTCGGCATGTCATCTGTACAAACATACAATGACATAGCCATATTTCATCATCTTTGACATAGACACACTTGTCACATTCATTGATTTGAATCCATGTGACAACATAACGTTGTCAAATTTCTCATGCCATTGTTTGATTGCTTGTTTTAATCCATGCAGATTTGCAATCTACAGGACTTTCATTTCTTGTCCGGAGACGAAAACCCCTCGAGTTGCTCCATGATCTCTTGTTCAAATCTCATTTAAAAGAAATCTTGACATCCATTTGATGTCTCAAGATCTTTTAGTGCGACAGTACAAGCACCATCCTTATGGAGTTTATTCTCGTCACAGGAGAATACATGTCAAAATAATTGGACCTCAGTTTGCCTATAGCCTTTGATCACAAGTCTTGCCTTGTGTTGTCCTATTGATCAGTCTACTTTAGTTCCTCTTGTCAGCAGACTTGAGGTTTACAACCCGATGGAGAAGATCTACTAATTCCCAAGTATGGTTATGCAGTATGGAATTGTTTCTTTTAATTGCCTCTTTCCACATGGGACTCTCCGTAGAGTTCCTTTGCCTCTTTATAGGTTTGAGGTTTCCCCTACGTGGCATGTATGTGGAAAATGCGGGGCCAAAATAGTTTTTACGTCACGCACTTCTTGCTTTGGGTTCTACCTCTCCATTAGTATCTTCATCTGACTATTTTCATAGATAGTCTCAACACTTTCGTTTGATGAACTAGAATTTCCTTGGATTGTATGAAACACATATGAGAATGATGCATTCCCTCGATTCCATTGTGTTAAGTGAATATCAGGGATATTAGACTCATAAACAAGAAATCGATAAAGCGGCACTATTATGTGCATAACCAATGAAGATGCAATCAATAGTTTTGGAGTCTATTCTCACCTTTTAGATTGGAGGAGCGCCACTTTAGTAGGAACATCCCCACGCTCATGAAGTATTTGTAGGATGGCTTCATTCATACCACCATAACTCATATGGAGTCTTTTCTTGCTTTCTTTTTAAGGTTGCCTTATTTAGAAGGTAGTGCGAGATAAAATAAACTCTCCCACATGTTTTGTGGTAGACTAGAACTCTCCGGCATTGCATTCATCATTTCTTTTAGAGTGCGATTTTCCGCTCGACCACTCCGTTAGATTGTGGCGAATAAGGTCTTTGTGGTTTCACGTATAATCCCATGTTGAGCCTGAGTCAACAAATGGAGATTCATACTCTCCACCTTGATCACTTCTTAGCACTTTAATTTTCCTATTGAGTTGATTCTCAACTTCGTTTTTGTAGAGAACAAATTTCTCTATCGCCTCACCCTTACTTTTAAGTAAGTACACATAACGATGCCCAGTGCTATCATCCACAAAGGTAATAAAATATTTTATTACCACCTCTTGTTTGTCTGAGCTTCAAATCACATATATCACTATGGATTAAGTCAAGAGGTTGATGTATCTTTCAATACTTTGAAAGATGACACGGTTAGTTTTGCCTCAACCGCAAGTTTCACACTTGTGCTTTGCATCAATTTGGAAGGGTTGGTATATGATTTAAGTTGATTAATTTACGCAATGTATCATAATTAACATGTCTAATCTACCATGCCATAGATTAGATGACTCAAGAATATAAGCGAAGAAGCCCAGCTTTATTCATTTAAACAATAGTAGTCATTACATTAGCTTCCACATCTTGCCACTCATATACCCTTTTTTGACATACATTTTGTTCTTTGATAAAACAAATTTATCTAACTCAAACACTAACAACAATCCATGACTATTCAGCAAAGAACCAGACACCATGTTCTTACGGAGTTTAGGTGCATATAACACATTTGTCAGAGTCAGCTCTTTTCCAGAAGTTATCTTCAAGACCACCTTGCCTTGCCCTTTGATATCCAATGTGGTAGAGTTCCCCATGAACACCTTTTCTCAGTCTCGGTGGTTCAAGGTGGAGAACATCATCTTATCCAAATTTCATATGGCCGGGTAGCACCGGTGTCAATCCACCATTCCTTGGGATTTGATCACAAGTTCACCTCGAGATCATGCGGTGAGGTCAATTTGGACACATCATGGGATATCGTCAACCACATTAGCTTCCTTGAGTTTGTTTTCTCTTCGAATGCAATCAAAAGATTTGTGACCTTGCTTCCCACGGTTGAAGCATTTCGGAGTGAACTTTTCGTCTTGAACCTCTCCCCCTTTAGTCCCGGCCTTAGTGCCTTTTCCTTTGTTGTTGCCTTTTTTGAACTTGGAACCTTAACCATGTTCCACAAAGTTAGCCTTAGCCTCATTGGGATTTGTGTCATTTTCCTCTCAGATCCTTTATTGTCTTCTTCGATGCGAAGTCGAATAACTAGATCTTCGATGCTCATCTCCTTTCTCTTATGTTTGAGGTAGTTTTTGAAGTCTTTCCAAGCAGGAGGCAGTTTCTCAATAATAGTTTGCCACTTGAAAAGTTTAAACTCCAACATCATTCCCTCGGCGTAGATCTCATGGAGGATTACTTTAAGTTCTTAACTTGTGACCACGAGTCTTAGAGTCCTACCATTTATAATCGAGGAATCGGCCTGATGAACTTTTGGCCGACATCCTCAGTTTTATATTTCCGGTCTAGTGAATCCCATAGCTCCTTGGCTGTTTTCTTATCTGTATACACATTGTATAGAGAATCAGTTAAAGCATTCATGACGTAGTTCCTGCACAGAAAGTCAGAATGTTTCCAAGCATCCATATCACTGATGACTTGGATATCGCGCTCATGCTTTTCTTTGAGGCCGTAGTAGCTTCTTTGAGTCAAAGAATCTCATAGATTCAAGGTGGTCAAATAAACGACATCTTTTAACATACCTTTTGAAATTAAGTCCCGCTTCGAATTTCTACGGTTTTCAGTGAGACCGAGAGATAGGCACCATAGTAGGCATCACTGGTGCTTGTGTCACAGTAGGGGTTTCCACTTGAGCAGATGCAGTGGGAACCATGGTGTCTGAACCAATGTCCATTTCTCTGCAAAATTATAGAAAATTGATCAATTTCTATTCCCAAACCAATTCACAGAATAATTGGAATTAACACGTAACAAAGTATTCCCAGGAAAGACTGGTGGGGTAAAAACCCGAGCCAAACAACTAGCCTCCTTAGACAAGAACTTCTACTGTTTTGTAGTTTCCAAATTCGCAAGGTAACTTAAAGGAATTAGCACAAACTCACAAAGTGAGAATAGGGTTTTAGCCTAAAGACTTTTCTCCTTATCATATAATTCCCTGCAAGAAATATCACAACAAAGCATGTGGTTTATTGGGATGAGCCTTGGCTCTTGAACTCAGGTCGGTTCATTCTCACTTTGTATTTTTTATTTATTTCTGAGAATTTCAAATAACCATTGTTTTGTTTGGTGTTTCCTTGTCAACGGTGGTTCTCCTCCTTGTATCCAAAAAGGAAAACCTCAAGGCCAAATATGGTTTCTTTTTTTTTTTTTTCCTTTTTTTTTCCTTAAATTTTTTTCCGTGTAACCAAAAGGAAAACCAAAGGGACTAAAGCTGTTTTTCCTTCTCCCTTCCAAAACCAGAATGCAAACCAACGTTTTTGGTATATATATATATATATTTTACTAACGTAATTCAAAAAAAAAAAAAAAAAATTGTCCTGTTTCAGAAGACAAAAAAAAAAAAAAAAATCAGAAAAGTTTCTTTTATTTTTTCTCCTTTCCAATTTTTTTTTCAGTGACTTCTTCTTCTCGGACCAACCCTGACTCTGTTTTTTTTTTTTTTTTTTTTTTTCGAAACGGTTTGTTTTTAAGTTTGTTAAAGCGTACAAGGATTCTGAGAGAAAGTAAATATTGCGAAAAGACCGTACAAGAACAAAACCGGAAACCAGTGTACGAAAATGCCGAGGAGTCTCGTGAGCGTCACGATCTCCCCTTAAAAAGCAGATTCATCGTCTCCACGGTGCTCGGAGAAGTCACTTTGCGTCCCATTTCCCGGGATACAATGAACTGCAAACGATCTTATCACTTTGGGCTTCTGCTCCGTGATGAAGCTACGTAGAGGCTTTCACCTAAACACCACACTCTTTGATAAACTCAACCAAAAAAAAAAAAAAACCTATATTTTCTGAATAAAGTGCACCATTTTATGAAATTTAAAGGTGAGACCCTTAGCCCGATAGGGAAACGGCGTTTGGCAAATAAGCGTTGGACTCCCTACCCTTTGGACTCCTCAAGGAGTAAATGACAATGAATGTCATTTATTCCAACAGAAAACGGTCGATCAGTTGACAACTTAAATGCTACCGAGTTCTCACTCTATAAATAGAGTGTGGAGGATCGCTTAAGAGGTTGGACACTTGCATTTATTCTCTCAATCATATTTCTTCTTGTCAATCAATTCTCTTATTGAGATTCTTGGTGCATCCATCTAACTTGCATACTCTAGAGTGCACTTTTGTATTCCTCAAGTTTGAGTTGTATTTGATCTATATTGAGAGCCTGAGAGAGTGTCTTTTTGTACTTAAACGAGAAAGCTTCAAGTGTGTATAACTTGAAGGATTTGTGAAGAGCCCATTGGAACCATAATACAAGTGTAAAGAAAAAAGCTCGGGTTAGAGCTTGCCAATAGTGGAACCCTCACCGATTGAAGGCTGAGGAGAAGTGGACGTAGGCAAGGGTGTGCCGAACCACTATAAATTTAGGTTTTATTTTCTCTATCCTTATTTTTTATTTATTGTTATTGATTGAAAAGTTTTTAAGAAAACCAATTCACCCCACCTCTTTGTTAGGTTGCTAAGTCATAGTGAACTTTCAATTGGTATCAGAGCAAGACCTCTTGTTTTTCAAAACTTAGTCGTCTCAAAGGAAAATGACTAGCACTAGCACCAAAACTAGCACAAGTTTTTTTCAAGCCAAAAGTTTTCCAATAAATAAACCACCCTTCTTTGCCGGGTCCAATTATCAATTTTGGAAACACAAGATGACTTGGTATTTAGAATCTCTTGATTTGGAAGTGTGGAAAACAATCTTATATGGTTATACTTTCCCTACAAAAGATGTTGATGGATGTAAATCCTAAAAACTCTTGATGAATATAGTGAAGAAGAAAATAGAAAATTTCAATTAAATTCTAAAGCTAATTATATTCTTGTATGTGTTATGGATAGAAATGAATATAATAGAATTAGTCAATGCAAAACGGTTAAGGAGGTTTGGAGAATACTATAAGTTACCCATGAAGGAACTAACCAAGTTAAAGATTCCAAAGTTAGAATTTTTGAAAATGATCATGAAATATTCAAAATGAAACCTAATGAATCTATTGCTGAGATGTTTACTAGGTTTACAGACATTATAAATGGTTTTGAAGGCTTGGGAAAAAGGTGAGTGAATAAGACAAGGTATCTAAAATTATAAGATGCTTACCTCATAAATGGAACTCCAAAACGAAAGTTATTGAGGAAGCAAAGAATTTGAAGGAGCTACCTCTTGAAGAACTTATAGGGTCCTTAATGACCTATGAAATGAAGATTGCAAGACAAGAAAAAGAAATGCAAGAGGACAAAGGCAAAAAGAAAAACATTACACTAAAAGATCAAGAAGAGAAAGTTATTGATGAAACAAAAATAAACAACATGGAAGATGATATTGCCCTCATCACAAAGAGATTGCAAAAACTAATGATGAATAATAAATATGGTGGAAAGACCTACAATAAAAGAAGTAACTACAAGAAGGAAGGTTCTTCAAAAGAAGTCAAATAAAATAGAGAATGGACAAAAGAAGTGATTTGCTATAAGTGAAAAAAATTGGCACATGTAAAATATGATTGTCCTCTCTATAAAGTCAAGAGAGAAAAGAGAAGAACTGTAACACCCTGAAATATACCATAACAGTTTTCGAACATGTTTAGGGTATAATAAAAGTAAAAGTATAATTATCCGGAATAAAATAAAGATAAAATTAAAATAAGCAAGAACTTGAAATTAATACAACAGTTAAGGGTAAGTGTAAAATTAAATTCGTGACCGAGAATTCGTAATATAATAAGTTATTATCTTAAGTAGGAATATACATAAGTTAAATTAAAAGTAAAAGAGAGTTGGAGGACCAAGAGTAACCAAAAAGAAAGATATAATAGAAATAGGAAGAAAAATTGTGGAAGAGACAAGTGGGCTTTGAAGGAAGGGAGGAAGTTTATAATTTGATTGGATGGTCGAGATGCTCCAAAAGAAGAAAGAAAAGTGAAATAAAAGGGGATAAGATCGAATAAGGATAAAACGAAAAGAAATATCTCATTTGGTCTGGAGAAAAGAAGAGCAAAAGGATAAGAGAGAAGAAAGTAAAGAAAGGAAGAAGAAGAAAGAGAAGAAAGAAAGAAGAGAAAAGAAAAGAAAGAAAGAAGGAAAAGAAAAGAAGATCGCGGTATGAAACTACTAAATTTAGTATGGATACATGTCTTGAGTTTGTATGGAACTATGAGTATATTGCATGTAAGTGCAGTGTGTAAATCTAGTTTTGGTCTAGAAAGTTTAGATACATGGTTTCGAACCCTTTGTTTGGTGTATGGTTTGGGTTTGGAAACTCCCAAACTCATTTCTGGTTAGGGTTGAGTTGAGAAGAGTTCTAAGGCTCATATAGGTGTGTTTTGGGAAGGGTTTAGTTGCAAGTTGAATTAAGAAATTTCCCTATTTTTGATCATACTCAGTAGTCGGACCTTAGAACGGGTTTTTGGGTCAGAAATAAAGGGAATTTGGCAGTAAGTCCTTCTGGTAAATTGTAGCCACATCAATGAACTTAATGTTAGGATTTTGAATTTCTCAATTTGGACCCCTATAGATCAAGTTATGGTCTTTTTACTCTGAATAGTCTAATGGGCGAGAGGTCAGCCCATAAGGTCATCTGCGGCGAGGTCCGCGGGGCCTCATGCGACGAGAGGTCAACAGACCTCATGCAATAGAGGTCAGCAGACCTCATGCAGCAGTGGTCTCCGGCGGACCTCATCTGTAGAAAGGTCAACGGACCTCGTCTGTGAGACTTCATTTCGACCCGATTCAAGTCGGCTCGTCACGGGTTAACTACGTATGACCTCCAACTTCGGAAGGTCATAACTCCTTCGTTCGAACTCCGATTCGGGTGTTCTTGGACTCTATGGAAAGCCCATTGAGTCAAGAATCCATTGATATACCTGAGGAGGATATTAGGTGTCAGACCAAGCTCAACGAGGTCAGGTCAGCTCGTCCAGTTCAGGATTTGACTACGTGCGACGCCCGACTTCGAAGGATTCATAACTCCTTTGTCAGGAACTCGATTCGGGTGTTCTTAGGCTACATGGAAAGCCCATTGAGTCAAGAATCCATTGATATTCCTAAGGAGGATATTAGGTGTCAGACCAAAGGTGTTAGACCAAGCTCACCGGTCGGGTCCAGCTCGTACAGTTGATTTGATTACTTATGACCTTCAACTTGAAGGTCATAACTCCTTCACGATCGAACTTCCGTTCGGGTGTTCTTGAACTCTATAAATCCCATTGAGTCGAAATACAGCCATATAGTATGATAAAAGTGGAACTCATATTAGGTCCAGAAATAAGGAAAAACAGTAAGCAGATATGATAATCATAGTATATCATGCATAATATAAGATAGATACAAGTATAAGATAGATAAAAGTACAAGTATAGAAATGTATTGGTATATGTCATAAGATATGATAGTCTAATAAAGTACATGAAGATATAAGTTAACAAGATATAAGATGTTACCAGGAATGAGTACATGTATAAATATGAGAATGAGTAAATGCATGCATGATAAAAATATAGGAATATATGTATTATAGAGAAATATGAGAACCGTATTATGAAGCTACAAATATGAGAACGAATACAAATTTAAAGTAATGATAGTATATATTGCATAAGCAATCATAATAACAATAGTTATTCATGCTTATGAAATATGTACAGAAAATATAATAAAGCAGTTACGTGTCGAGCCCGAGTAGAGGATAGATTGGCATGCCGGTAGGGAATAAGTCTGACATCTGAGTTACGTTATGAATATGAGGCCCGGTTTGGGTGATGACGCCGATCGTTTGGATCACGGTGGCCCCGAAAGGGTCACCACAGCGCCTTCGGGCCTTTATAGATGATCATTGTCTCGTACAATGATAACAACGCCTCGGGCCACGATAAGACCCTTTGTTTAAGTGCAGTGAGTGCAGACTTGAATACTTATAAGTTTCCTATATCCACTTCTTTGGTATTTCTGAGGCATGGAACATAAAATAAATGATTTGAATATGACATGTGGAAAATATGATATGATATGAGAAGCATAACAACGCTCTGTGATGATAAGTTCTGTAACATGAGATTATACGATCTGACGTGATATATGAAAATGTATAAGAATGTAAAATGATCTGAAAAGTTAATATGATAATACAGTACGTGGAAACAGTATACGATGACAGTACATGATCACAGTACATGGAAACAGTACATGAAAATAGAACATAACAAATGGTATATAGTATATAACCATGAAAGTAATATATGTATAAGAATATGACATGCCTGAAATAGGATATATGTAGTATTAGAAAGATAATACCATCGGAAATGATAAGTACTAGAATAAGAAATATATGATGAATATATGATTGACATATCTAAATGAATAAGGAACATGCTATGAACACATGATAGAAATGCATAAGTGCTAGGCGATAGAGATAAGTAAAGATGACAAAGCACGAGAATACAGTAAAGTATAGATAGGAGATAATGTCGAACGAAAACATGTAACGGAAACGATTGATATGTAATAGGAATGTAAAGATGATAAGTAACCAAAAGTTAAATGAATATGTATAGCTATATGAAATGCATATGTATAAGCTTGAGATGGTCACCATTGGTGGTTGTCTATGCTTATGTTCCCACTAAGCGTAAAGTTTAGCACGGGTGTTCAATCCGTGTAGGTACAGAAGCGGAAGACAAGGATAGAGGACATGACATCCCACATCGTGAGCGGGCCCGACTCCCAGAATGGGTTTACTCCTGCTACATTGCTTCCGCGATCTCTGATGTGTTGTATTAGAAAAAAAAATGTACATGTCTAAGTAAATGGGACTCAGTATATGTATATAGATGTTGAGGGACATCACTCCGGTGGTAGTTCTTTTATATATGTAAATGATTTTTTGTTATTACAGAAATTGTTTGTATAACCATAGGTACAAGTTCAGCTCTGAGAAAGAACTGGTCAATGAGAGTCCCAGTATATAGTCTCGCGCCCCGGACTCGGTTCCGATCCGCCAATCGGGTCGGATCGAGAATGGGGTGTGACAAGAACTATGATGACAACATGGAGTCAAAGTGAAGACTCATCTAGTGATGAAAACGAGAATGAAGTTGTCAACATATGCTTCATGGATTTTGAAGACAAAGATGAGATAAATTATAACATTGATGAAGATGAGGAATTTATATTTAAATATGATGATTTGCTCAAAGTCATCTACAAGCTTGATGAAAAGAACACCTTACTTAAGAAAAAAGGTTTTTGAACTTCAAAAAGAACTTAATGAAATAAAAGAAAATTTTTCAAAAATTGAAGCTTCAAAATTTCTCTTGAGAAGGAAAATGAGAAGCTACTTAAAAAGAACGAATGGTTAGTCTCCTCCCTTTCAAAATTCCCATGTGGACAAAAGGCT
Organism: Tetrastigma voinierianum; assembly: GCA_016808115.1. Classification (NCBI taxonomy): domain Eukaryota; kingdom Viridiplantae; phylum Streptophyta; class Magnoliopsida; order Vitales; family Vitaceae; genus Tetrastigma; species Tetrastigma voinierianum. The sequence goes on from JAEQBH010003536.1 coordinate 488,820, forward strand.
TTTGACATGATCTTAGCTAGCTAAAAATCTGTTTTTGATAAAAGAGGGCTAGGATATAAATGTTCAAAGAATGAAAAATATTTTAAAAACTATTTTGTCAAAGAATCCACAAGTGAAAGTCCCTCAACCATTTGCAATTTTTGTGGTATAGGAGGACACATAAGTAGTACTTGTCCTCTTAGAAATGGATCCCAAAATGCCTTAACCTCTAAGTAAAAAATATTTTGGTTAAAAAATCAAAGGTAACTAACCACCAAGGACCCAAAAAGATTTGGGTACCTAAAGTTTCTTGATTTTCTCTTGTATGGATCAATGAAGGAAAAATGGTTCTTAGATAGTGGTTGCTCAAGGCACATGACCGGAGACGAGTCAAAGTTTACATTCCTCACAAGAAGAAAAGGAGGGTATGTGACTTTTGGAGATAATAGAAAAGGTAGAATCATTGGACAGAGCTTTATAGGTAACAACTTTTCATCTCTTATTGAAAATGTTTTGCTTGTTGATGGCTTGAAACATAACTTTTTGAGCATTAGTTAACTTTGTGACAAAGGTTTTGAAGTGATTTTTGAATCCTCTCATTGCATCGTCAAGGACTCTCAAAACGATAAAATCATCTTCATGGGCGATAGAAATGAAAATGTTTATACAATTGATATATCAAAATATGAAGGCCATGATAGATGTTTTTCTATCATACATGATGAGAGTTGATTGTGGCATAGGAGATTTGGACATGTGAACATGAATCTCATTACACAACTTAACAAAAGTGCACTCGTTAGAGGCTTTCCCAAATTCTCTTTTGAAAAAGATAAAATTTGTGAAGCATTCCAAATGAGAAAGCAAATAAAAACATCTTTTAAAAATAAAATTTTAATTTCTACATCAAGACCTCTAGAGTTTCTTCACATAGATTTGTTTAGACCCTCAAGGACTACTTGTAACATCCCGAAATATACCATAGCAGTTTTCAGACTTGTTTAGGGTATATTAAAAGTTAAATATGAATTTTAGGAAATAAAATAAGAGACCCGGAAAGTTTACAAGATACAAGGGCAATCTTGTAATTTGTTAAAAAGGACCTATTGGTCATAAAAGTGAAAGATTAGGGGTTAATGTTTAAAATCCTTGAAAATGAAATGTAAATAGAGGGAGTTATGGGGTTAAAGGCAAATAGAGAGAATATGAAATAGAAATAATAAAGAATTGAAGGGCTTAAATGCAATTATGAGAAAGTTAAAAGTCAAAAATGGATTTTTGCTTGAAGGCCAAACATGGCCTTAACTAAACCCATTTGGATAAGACCAAATTTGGTCTCCAAAAAGAGGGAGAAGAAACCATAGAGAGAGAGAGGAAGAGCAAAAGAGGAGAAAGAGGAGAGAAAGAAGAGGAAGAGGGAAGAAGAAGAAGAGAAGAAGAGGGCCAAGCAAGGAGTATGGAACTTTAGTTTTTGTATGGGCCGAATTCAAGTATGGTTATGGAATTCTAAGGCTTGGTTTGGTTAATAGCTTGTCTCAGCTAGGGTTTTGTTAGAATTCATTCTAACCTTGGATCTCTTGAAATTAGGGTTGGTAAAACCCCATATGGAACAAAGTGGAGTATAGAATCACTCCCTTTTTAGGTTGGATACATGTTAAATGAAAGGAAATTGAGTTAGGGTTTTGATCAAGCCTAACAAATCTTAGTACCCAAGTGTATATGGGTGGTAACCCATATTAGAATGATATTGGGAGAGATTAATGGAAAGTTTTTGAAAGAAGACAAGAAGTGAAAGAGGAATTGAGTAGAAAAGTGATTATAAGATGAATTTGAAGTGGTCTTGAAGTGTAGATGAAGTATAGAGTTGAAATGGGGATCAAAAATATGGAAAAAGGTGAGAAAACACCCATTCTGGGCATTCTCGGATGTCTTCTACCGGTAGAAGTTAAGTTCTACCGGTAGAACTTCGATTCTGGTCATTTTTGGCCAAAGTTCTACCAGTAGAAGTTAAGTTCTACCGGTAGAACTTGTTCTGGTTTTCCATTTTGACCAGTTTTGTATTTTGGCCACTCATTTCTTATCCGATTTGAGTGATTCAAGTGGCCACTTAAAATAGACTTCAAGGAGAACAAACATATTTAATAAGTATCTCCAAATTCTGACTCTAGATAGCCCAAAAATTCACTCAAAGTGGGGCTATGTGCAAGCCCATTTCCTGCACCTGTTAATCATAGAATAGTCCGAGTTGTTTTTCGGATGGCTTCAGTCGGTGCTCCCGGGTGGGTGATTCCAGTTGGAATAGAACCCTTAGCACCTTAGCTTTAAATGAGTATAAGGACATAGTGTCAAAATATTAAGTTAAGGCCCCGGAAAATTGAGTAATACCAACAGTCCCGAGGGTAATCGGTAAACCGACTAGTTGGCATGAAAATGCCATAACTTTAGTTTGGATGATCCGATTGGATTGATTCCAATTCCTAAATAAACTAGGTCATAAAAGGAATGAGAATATATGAATGAGGTATGATCTGCGCTAGGCATCATCTTCATAAGTATATGAAGTGTTATATGTAATAGCCATGAAACAAGAAAAATATAGAAAATGCAATATGTATAGATATGTTCATAAAACATGAATATGATAGGTATAAGTCAAATGATATGAATATGATATGAATATAGGAATAATATGTAGTAAGATATGATAGGTATAAGTCATAAAATATAATAAGATATGATAGAACATGTCATAAGATATGATAGTTTAAAGTACACGAATGATAGGCACATATGCATATAAGATTAAATGATATGAATATAAGCGTGTATGATAGGATTATATGATATGACTATATGGTAGACATACTGAAAGGAATAAGATGGAACACGCTAGGAAATATGATAGACAAAACTAAATGATAGAAAAAGATATGAATACATGTATTATATATATATATGAGAACCGAAATATGAAACTACATATATGAGAACTAATACAGAGTAAAGTGATGATAGTATATATGCATAAGCAATTATGATAACAATAGTTATTCATGCTTATGAGATATGTACAGAAAATGTAATAAAGCTGATTAATACCTTAGGGCACGGTAGAGGATAGATAGGCATGCCTATAGGGAAGATACGAATCTTTGCGGCGTATTCATGAAACGAATGTGAGGCCCGTTTGGGTGATGATATAGATCAGGATTTGGATCGGTGGCCCATGAGTCACCTGATAGGCGGAGATCAACGCGCAAATGCGGTGATAGTACCTTGGTACCGATGGCGTATGACGTAGGTCATTTGTCTCGATGCGATTGATACCTTCGGTGTGAACGACAGAATCCTTTGCCTCGTACGGTGATAGTGCCTTTGGAGTACACATAGTTTCCGTATCCGCTTCTAAGGTATTTGCGAGACATGAAACCAAAGAAAATGATATGTATAAAAGATATGACTGATATAGAGCGTAAGCTTATTTCTTTATGCGATGAAAGTATAGACAATTACAAGAACAAAGTATTATAACTTGATATGAAAATAAGTATATAAACACAAGAAAAGTAATGAAAGTATACGAACCTGAGTATATGATAGATAGAATATGAATGTTAGCGATAGTACTGTGAGAAATATGAATATGTATGTATGAAAAGTATAGATGTAACCTATGTCAAAAAGGTATAGAATAGAGACCTGACTTACAACATGAAAAAGACTAGAGACAGGTAAAAGACATATGAAAGAACAGTATATGAAAAGTATAAGAATGTAGATAAACGTACAGGATAGTATAAGATAGGTTATATGAAAGTATACGAGACATGAAAGCATAGGAAACTTACAAAGAACATGTCTAATAAGATGAAATAGATCAAGTCTGATATAAGCAAGGAGGGACAGAAATAGGCAAAGTATTTGTGATAGATAAGGAATGATATGATATACGTAATAGTATAAAGGAATCTGATAAATCATAGAAATAGAAAGATGAAAAAGGTATAGACTAGAGACATGATATGTAACATGAAAAGAATAGGAACATTGAAAGACATGTAATAGCGTGAAAGATAAACACATGACAAGTATAGGAATATGCAAAGAATAGAAATAGGAATATAGTAAAAGTATAGATAAGAGATAGGCCAAAGTCATAGAATATGTAACAGAAAAGATTGACATGCAATATAAATGTGTATAGATAGATAATATGCATATGTATAAGCTTGTGACAGTCGCCATTGGTGGTTGTCCATGCTTATGTTCCCACTAAGCGTAAAGCTTAGCACGGGTGTTCAATCCGTGTAGGTACAGAAGCAGAAGACAAGGATAGGGACAGGACATTCCACATCGGCAAAGAAGGGCGGGCTGAGGAGATATGTGCTCCTGCTATTTGCTTCCGCAATCTCACGATGTGTTTAATAGAAAATTTTAAATGTATAGGTAAATGGGATAATAATATGTATATAAATTGTGATGGACACCACTCCGGTGGTAGTTCCTTTGTATATGTACAAATGATTTTTGTTATTACTGAAATTGTTTGTGCACTAATAGGTACAGGTACAGCTCTGAGTAAGAACATGTCAATGAGAGTCCCAGTAAAGTATAGTATAGTATATAGTATGGATAGTCTCGCGCCCCGGACTTCGGTTCGGATCCGCCAAAAGGGTCGGGCCGGGATCGGGGGCGTGACACTACTATTCTCAGAGGTAAATCATATGCATTTGTGATTGTAGATAACTTCTCTAGATATACATGGGTCTTGTTCTTAGCTCACAAAAATGATGCATTTCATGAGTTTTCAAAGCTTTGTCGAAAAAATTCAAAATGAAAAAGGTTTTATCATCTCTTGTATAAGAAGTGATCATGGAAGGGAATTTGAAATGTTGATTTTGAAAGCTTTTGCGATGAACATGGAATTGAACATAATTTTTTATCTCCTAGAACTCCCAAACAAAATACGGTTGTTGAAAGGAAAAATAGAACATTGCAAGAAATAACAAGAACCATGCTTCATGAAAACAATTTACCAACATTTTTTTGGGCTGAAACGGTCAATGCTTTATGTTATATATTGAATAGAATTTTGATAAGGCCTTCTTTGGACAAAACTCCATATGAACTTTGGAAAAATTAGAAACTTAACATTAGCTATTTCAAAATGTTTGGAAGTAAATGTTTTATCTTAAACACCAAGGACAACCTTGAAAATTTTGATGCAAAATCTAGTATTGGAATTTTTCTTGGATACTCTTTATTTAGTAAAGCTTATAAAGTTTTCAACAAGAAGATCATGGTAGTAAAAGAATCTATCCATGTAGTCTTTGATGAATCTAACAACTCTCTAGAAAGAGGAGAAAGTATAGATGATGATGTAGGTTTGAACTTCACCATGGGAAGATTGAAAATTGAAGATGGAGCTCATCAATAAGAAGAGGAGATTGATTCAAAGAAGGAAGAGAAATCACCTTTGGCCCCTTCTCCACCTCCTCAACTTGAGCAAGGAGAATCTAGTCAAGGACTACCAAAAGAATGAAAATTTGTTACAAATCATCCACAAGATCAAATTATAGGTAATCCATCCATTGGGATAAGAACTAGATTCTCCCTTAGAAATATTTGCAACAATCTTGCTTTTATCCCTAAAATTGAACCCAAGAAATTAACTAATGCTATAGTAGATGAAAATTGGGTAATAGCCATGCAATAAGAAATAAATCAATTTGAAAGAAATGAATTTTGAGAATTAGTACCTAGACATAACAATCAAAGTGTTATTGGCACTAAGTGGGTATATAGGAACAAAATGGATGAAAATGACATAATCATTATAAATAAAGCGAGATTAGTGGCCCAAGGATATAATCAACAAGAAAGAATTACCTATGAAGAGACTTTTGCTCCCGTAGCTAGATTAGAAGCCATAAGAATGTTGCTTGCTTTTTCTTGTCACAAAAACTTCATTTTATATCAAATGGATGTGAAAAGTGCTTTTTTAAATGGTCCCATAAATGAGGAAGTATTTGTTGAACAACCAGCCAGGCTTGAAAGCTTTAATTTCCCTAACCATGTTTTCAAACTCAAAAAGACACTTTATGGCTTGAAACAAGCACCTAGAGCTTGGTATGAAAGACTAAGCAAATTTTTTATATCTAGTGGTTTCAAAATGGGCAAAATTGACACAACTCTCTTCATTAAGCTAAAGAAAAATGACATACTTATTGTTCAAATCTATGTTGATGATATTATCTTTGGTGCTACTAATGGTTCACTTTGTGAAGAGTTTTCCAAGTCTATGCATAGTGAATTTGAGATGAGTATGATGGGAGAGCTCCACTTCTTCCTTAGTCTTCAAATAAAACAACTTAATGAGGGCACCTTCATAAATCAAGCTAGAAATGCGTAGAGACCTCCCTCAAAAAAATACAATTTGGAAGAAGTGAAGGCCAGAAGCACACCTATGGGCTCATCCATCAAGCTTATGGATGAGAAAGGTAAGCCCATTGACCAAACTAAATATAGAGGCATGATTGGTTATTTGTTAGACTTAACGGCTAGTAGACCCGATATCATGTATAGTTTATGCTTATGTGCTAGATTTCAAGCATGTCCTAAAGAATCTCATTTGAATGCAGTTAAAAGAATACTTGGTATAGCAAGAAACAAAATTCGGTTGCATTGTTAACAGCGGAAGCTGAATACATAGCTGTCGGTTTAGGATGTGCACAAGTGCTTTGGATGAAACAAACACTTAGTGACTTTAGTTTGACATTTTCTCATGTTCCCATTAAATGTGACAACACAAGTGTCATTAGCATATCAAATAATTCCGTGCAACACTCTAGAACCAAACACCTAGAGATTAAACATCATATTCTTAAAGATCATGCACAAAAAGGGAATATTACTCTTGAATTTGTTAGGACCGAGGATAAACTTGCGAACATTTTAACAAAACCCCTTAACGAGGAACAATTTGTTAACTTTCGAATGCAATTAGGAGTAATTACCTTATAATTTTGGGATAAAATCACTTAAAATTATAGGGAAATCACCTAAATATCTAAGGGGGAGCTTCTATTGACAATTTAGAAAACCCGTAAGACCAAACGATCGACCGATTGTTCGACATAAGTGGGTTTAAAAACCCTATCCTTCACACGTCTTCTCATTCCGAACACCACTCTCTCTCCCAAAACCCTCCCTTTCCTCTACCCAAACCCTATTAACTTGCTTTCCTACCTCAGATCTTCATTCTTGGGCTACGAAATCTCGAACTTTGGCTTCTCTCTACAGTGGAATTTCTCTCCATTTTGGTAACGCCTTACTCCTCGTTTTAGTTGCATGGTGTTTTTGCTTGGCTCATTGTTGCTCCACAGTTCTTTTTGTCTTTCTACCCGAGCTACTAGTTTCGATATTTGGAACACTAAATGGATCCGATTTCCCTAAATGCTACTCTGTTTGGATCTAGATATGCTCTTAATTGCTAGAAGTTACAAATTGATGGTGCGACATTGGTGGAGTTGTGAAGCGGCCCATATAATTAAGCTCGGTTGGACATTGTTTTGATGTTGGTTTGGTATTGGTGTGTTTTGGCTTAGATTTGAACTTGTTTTGGGGTACTGGATATTTGGCATTAGGAGCCTATTAACACCTTTTGGGTTCAGCTTCGGGCCAGTGTAGCAACTGATGTTTGGTAGTGGATATTAGGCTAGTTTTGGGTCTCTATTGCCTTGTGTTGTTTTGAGATTAAAGTGTTTGGGCCCCTACCCTGTTTTGAAAATCCTATGTTTTTGTAATGTTTTGGCAATCTGTATTGGTTCACATTGTTTGTTTCAGTGTTTAGTTCATATCTAGAGTTTGGATTTCTCTTCGGGTCTTCTTTTCGGGGTCCTCTTAGAATATCTCCTAGAACTTTCAGGCTTCTCCCTTTATCAGTCATTGACCTAGGACTGTTCTTTCATATTATATCCAATATCGCATCTAGAAGCGAATTTGCTTCTGCACAAGCCTAAGGCAAACGTCCCATGGAGCCTGAGACTAAAATACAACCTGCACATGTGCGAGAAGGGTACCAAAAAGTGCGACCTGATATGAGTATGTTTGGATCACCCGCCGACCATGAGTGTTACTATCTTCTGCCAATGGAAGGTCATTGCTGGTCGGGACATTGACTTCTCCTTGCTAGAGGGACCTCGCCTTGAGGCCCTATTCTCTAATATGGGGTGGCTCCCACTAGTCTCACTTCATGAGCCGATGTATCCCACGCTGGTCTAGGTCTTCTTCACCCAAGCACGCATTTCTGGCTCACGCGTCACGTGCATGCTCCTAGGGGTGGAGTTCGACATCGGTGCCTCTGAGTTGTGCTATCTTCTTTCTATCCCTGACATCGGCGTACGAGTCTTCAAGTCGAAGACATGGCCTTAGGTTGACGACTTTGATCCAGTTGCAGCAATACATTGCCTTACAGGCTCCATTGCCTATGGTGTTGACCGACCACAAGCAAACAGCCTTACTCATGAGGCGCGTCTCCTTCATCAAATTGTAGGTCGTTGTATTCTTCCTCGTGGTGGTCACTGGAACGAGGTGTCTTACCTAGATGCCTTCATTTTGGATTCCATTCTAGTCAAGCGACCAGTTGATCTAGGCCATCTAATGATTCGACATATGATCTCGAGCCATAGTGTGGCTGGTCGGGTTCTACCTTATGGACGTCTCTTCACCCTCCATGGTCTTAATCTCATTAATCAGACGGACTGATAGGAGCCAAGAAACTACGACACATTCACTACATCTACTCTTAATCGTATAAGGATTCTTGCTCTTGATGCACCGCCTGCGGCTCAGGAGGAAGAGGATGAGATAAGAGTTATGGAGGCCTGAATTGATCATCCTGACTAGATGGAGGATGATCTTCATATCCCTCATCTCCAAATTGAGTACCCACCTTCTTACGGTGAGCCACACTTTTCTCTACTTATTCGTCAGAGCCACCACCGATGTCCTCATACACTCAGTCGCCACACTTTATGAGCAACCTTGACACTATTCACCATTCTCTTATCCTCATTATACACCACCTCCTGAACAACCTTCTCTACATGAGCTTCAGGCCGAGTTTCATGCTCTACACATGGACATTCATGACATGAGAGATGATATCACTAGCTTGCGTGGATCAGTTGACGTGAGCTCGGATATGCATAACACCCAGATGAGTTCCCTTCATCACCATAATGTTGAGATAATGGACATCCAAGATCGCCAGTTCATGTCTCTTGAGACACGCTTAGATGATTTTGAGACCCAGTTGGATCGTAAGGACGAGCGCTTCACTCAGATTCTAGAGTTTCAACGTGAGATGATAGACTATCTTCGTTCAGTGTTCCCTCCTCTAGCACCTTAGGTTCGCAACTTTTCATTTGTTTTTGGTGCAACCCTCGTTATTTCTTTTTGTTGTTGACAAAAGGGGGAGAATTTTGTATTTAGGAGTATAGAATGCCTAGGAAATTGACATACTTACAATTAAAAATATGTTGTATGGTCAAATCTTGAAGGCCTTGATTATACTAGATATATATACACATGCTTTTGATTTCACTGTGAGCCTTAAAATGATGCTATTCTTTATCATAATTCATAATGCATGTTGTTATATTCTTCTTGATTTATTGATGGAATATTTGGTTGATGGGGAGTATTGCTTCTCCTAAATAACCTAGGTTTGTCATCATTAAAAATGGGGAGATTGTTGGCCCAAGGGTACCTTGAATTGAGGTTTTGATGATAACAAATCAATGAATTAAGTTACTAATGGTTTACTTGAGATAAATGACAGATTTCAAGTGATAATGAACTTAAAGACTACATTATTTATCCAAGATTTGAATCAAGAATCAAGCTCAAGATGAAAATTGAGATTTTAAGTTCAAGCATACCATGAAGACCTTGTAAACTTAGGAATTTATATAAGATGATTGCAGTGGTGCACTTTAGAGTTTATCATTATTTCCATGCATTCACTCATAAACTCAATTTTCAAAACCAAAATTGCATATCTTTTGAAAACTTGAGATTGAGCATAAAACCTTAAACTTGATAATCCTAAAATGAACTTCAATGCTTATCTAAGGTTTAGAGTTGTTTGAAATAAAAAACACATCAAATTAAACATTTAAAAAGGCAAACTGGTTGAGGCAGAACCTTAACCGGTCAACTAGTTGATCGGTGAAATAGTCGATCGGTTGGAATCGAAAGAGTGGTGAAACTCGACTAGTTGGATCCATTAGCCTCCATCTAGAACTGATCGATGAAACGATCGACTGATTGGGAACCAAATGAGGTGTGAGACTCGATTGGTTGGATGCAGTAGCTCATCTAAAATCCAAAAAAGGAAACGGTTGACCAATTGGTATAAACGATCGACTAGTTAGTTTAAACGATCGACCGGTTCCTCCAACGGCCAAGTTTTAACAGCTATAAACGGCTAGTATATAGAAAACGATCGTCCGGTTGACAGCTTAAATGGTACTGAGTTCCCACTCTATAAATAGAGTGTGGAGGAACACTTAAGAGGTTGGACACTTGCATTTATTCTCTCAATCATATTTCTTCTTGTCAATCAATTCTCTAATTGAGATTCTTGGTGCATTAATCTAACTTGCATACTCTAGAGTGCACTTTTGTATTCATCAAGTTTGAGTTGTATTTGATCTATATTGAGAGCTTGAGTGTAAAACCCGAGAAAAATCAAATTTTTATGAAAAAGGGTAAAACAGTAAATTGCCATAATTGTACAGGCTGAAAGCCTAGAAATTTTCTAGATCTCAGATGATGAAACGGAACTCACCGTTGGATTCATCTCACGAAATCTAGTTACCCAGACAAATTTTGTCAAATTCCGAGACAGTCGAATTTTCACATTTTTTGGGGTGACGGGTGTCCAATGACTCCCAGGTACGAGATTATTGAAAAAAATCTCGGAAGTTGGGAAATGACTTGAGTTAAATTCATGATATATAATTTGAACTTAAACGGAGACGAAATAAATCGCTTCGGGCCAGAATAGGACCAGAACAAGGGTGGACACATGGCACGACGTGGCCACACATCCAACTTAAACTTGAGTTGGGACAAAAGAGGAATTAGGGCGAGAAGAGTCCATATTTCCTGATTGATTGAGAGAAAGAGAAGAGAGGAGAGAAAGAGGAGAGCCAAGGCTTCCTCCCAAGATCTACGGAGTTACATTGGTAGGTTTTCGTCAAGCCCCGAGAACAAAGTTCTTATCGGCGAGTGCGTGTGGTACACGGAAGGAGGATTTGTGAAGATCCCGGAGGGAGATTTCGAGGGAGAAATCGAAGTTGTCAGGTTTAAGAGGCTTCCTATTTATATATCACGCTCCTAGGGGTAAGGGATTCTTCCTACCTTGGCTTACTTTCCATTTTGGGGCGGGAGAAAGGGTTTTTCGTTGAGACTGTTTAGCGAAGAAAAAGCTGGTTTCGAGTTAATTCGATGTTTCTTCGCCTAAGTAAACCTTAGTTCGCCTAGGCAAAGGTGTGATTCTTCTTAGGGAAGGTTGGTTCTTCGCCTAAGCGAAGGGGTCCGCCTAGGCGTGGGCATGTAAGCGAGCGAAGCTTGAGGGACGAGGAAAAGGGAGATTACGGTCCACTGGCGGTATTGCTCGCATAGGTGAACCGCCGCTGGCGAGAGGAGAGGCTATGCCTAGGCAAGCTTGCGACTATATGAGGCTTGTGTTTATGGCCTATTTGGGGTCGGTCTCATGACCCGGTTTGTGATTGTCGTGGCTTGCTTCAGGGGTCATTATGTGACTTGTTTGAGAGTGTCATTGCTTGACTAAGAGTGACATGTTTGAATGTCAATATGTGTGTTCTAATATGTTGACATGTGATGAGTTTATATGTGCAAATGGCTATGACATGGCTTGATTGTGAGCGTGCCACTACTTGACAATGTAATGACCTGTTTGGATGTCAATATGAGTACTCCAACGTATTGACTGTGATGAATTGTTATGTGCAATGGTCATTACATGAATTGCTTGTGTGTGTGTTATTGCTTGATAATAGAATAACATGTTGAATGTGAATGTTGATATATGCTTGTATGATATATCAACATGACTGAAGTGATGTATGGAAGTCATATGCAGGTGATGTGATTGTTCATGACACCGGTAAGTGGTGTGGATTGTGTTGTCCATGTAGCATTCATTATGCAGGTGATATGATATAACATGCAATGACATATTGCATTGTATATGCACGAGGACATCGCATTAAATGCGTGTGAGTGCGTGGTTAATGAATCGACATTGCGTTTGGTGTTTGATTAAGTAGGCTCGGTTAAATGGGACAACTTCCAATAGAGTCGCACGATTGATTAAAATGGTAAATAAAATACGTGCTAGGTATCACCAAGAAGGGATAGATCCCCCCTCGGGTGAAAGACCCGCCAATAATGGTCAGACATAGTTCCCAGCGGTGAAAGGCCGTAAAAGTGTCTAGGTTTGCAGAGCCTACGGTGTGACACCAAAAATCCGTTATCCACAAAAAGGCGCACGGTTTTGAATATAAAATGATCACATCCAAAAAGTTTTTGGTTTATAAACAAATGAAATTTGTTTTGAAAATGATCATTGGATGTAATCCAGAATTACGGTTTATCACACATGGGCTTAGGCGTTGTGTGAGGAAGTTGGTGAAGACTCGGGCGCATGGTACATGATGAGTCGCATTTCATTTAATGGTATGACATGTAGGATTCCATATAGAATTGACATTTTCTTGTTGGAATGTGAATGTGAAATGTTGAGTAAACATTGTATGTGCACTTAGGTGGAGAGTAGCCCTTGTATGAAATTATTCTCTATGGCGTAGCTCCTGCCCCCATGGGACAACCCTTCCGGTGCGGGGTCTACAACGGTGGATGAATTAAACGCGATGCGTGAGTCTGCCGAAGAAGGTCGGCATGTGGCCTTGATAAATCTTTTTGTAAAAAGTGTTAGGGACAAACTAGTTCTAGCATGTATTTTTGTATAAAAGAATTGTAATTAAATTATTTTGGACTATTGGCAATATAGTCGGGTATGTAATAATGGTAAGAGGGTCATGATCGGACTCTTATGGATTGTATTTAAGTGTATTATTCTCATATTTTTAACTTAAATATGAATGAATAGGTCCCGGTGAAGGGACGTATCAAGGTGGTGTCGAGTAACTCGGTGTCCATGAGTAATTGATATCGGTCCGGTACCAAGACTTAGGTGCGCAATGACCTAAGGTAGAAATTCCACAGGTTGATGACTAGTCAACGGGACCCCCGAGTTTTGGGGCGTCACATTGAGAGAGTATCTATTTGTACTTAAGTGAGAAAGCTTCAAGTGTGTATAACTTGAAGGATTTGTGAAGAGTGCATTCAAGCTATAATCCAAGTGTAAAGAAAGAAGCTCGGGTTGGAGCTTGCCACTAGTGCCCTCACCGGTTGAAGGTTAAGGAGAAGTGGACGTAGGCAAGGGTGTGTCGAACCACTATAAATTCGGGTTTTGTTTTCTCTATCCTTATTTTTTTATTTATTGTTATTGATTGAAAAGTTTTTTGAAAAAACCAATTCACCTCCCTCTTGGTTAGGTTGCTAAGTCATAGTGAACTTTCAGTTTGGTTTGTTGTTGTCTTATTGCGGAGTTGGGTGGACCCTACCCGATCCACAGGACGGCACGACTCACTTTTAAAAAAAAAATGAAAAAGGTTTCCGAGTTCTGGGAAAATCAGTCCCCAGGAGGAACGATTTTGTTTGGAGTCGCCACTTACTTTTTATTTTTATTTATTTGGGGAAAATCAAGTAAGAACAAAAACCCTTAATGACTCCAGTTAGGAAGAAACGATATGCGAAACATGAGTCTGGGTTTGAGGATCGGGTTACTTATTGGGAAAGTACCTCATGTGAGGTAGCACCCCTCTCTAAGCTCGGGACTTGGTCTCTATTAATGAATTGAGCACATGGGAGACTATGGGTCAAAGATTTGTTAACCACCTAGGTTAGACAGACAACAAGAATCACATAAACCTAGTGGCATCCAGCATACATTTAATCTCAATAAATTATAACCAAAGGCATACCTGTGGTCCCCAACCATGCTCTACATAAGAAGTTAGTCAATAAGCACAACAAGCATGTATGGAAAACAAGCATAAGTATTCGTGGCAGATTCCATTATCTGACATCAAAGAAGCACATACCTGGTCCTAGCCATGCGTTGTAGGAAGGTTAGTCACATATTTTAGTCATACATTAATCTATCAAAATCAAATCTCAAAAGCAAGGGAAGCCATGAGAAACCATACATTCTTTGCTACACCTGTTCGACTATAAAACCATGCCCAATTCATCACAAAGGTGGTCGACAAAAACACTACCGATTACTAGTGCTTAACTAACGCCTTTGACTGCATAGACCCAATTCTTATGAGTCAAAAATGAGACCAACATTTACACGAAATAAAGCCCATTTCAGACCACTAAACATAATACTACAACGATTTGGGTGAATGTACTTGAATCACAAGGTCATGGGCTCAATTAAAGCGAATGAGACTACCCCACAGAAAAACCCAACAGGTAGGTGATCCCGGTTCCCCAACTAAATTTGTAGGTTGAGAAAAAAATCTAAAATTTTGTCAGAACATTCCTCACAGAGTAAGGAACCCAACAAAAGGAATGGTGTACAATTTTGACTCCGAACAAGTGAGAACCGACCCAAACAAGGTAGAGTGCCCTAACTACTATCCTTGGAAAAAACCTAATGAATTGGCTGATCCAGTTCCCCAACCTATTGAGTTGGTTGAGAACAAATCCCAAAATTTTCCAAAACATTCCTCATAGAGTAAGGGACCCAAAAAAAGCAACGGTGTATAATTCCGACTTCGGATGAGTAAGAACCAACCCAAACAAGGCAAAGTGCTCTAACTGCTATCCTTGGAAAAAACCGAATGAATTGGCTAATCTAGTTCCCCAATTGGTCGAGCCAATTGAGAAAAAATCTCAAAATTTGTCAAAAAATTCCTCACATAGTAAGGAACTAAAAAAAAGTAACGGTGTATGATTCCGGCTCTGGATGAGTGAGAACCAACCCAAATAAGGAAAAGAGCCCTAACTACTATCCTTGGAAAAACACCTAATGAACTGGCTGATCTAGTTCCCCAACAGGTCGAGCCGGTTAAAAACAAATCTCAAAAAATTTAAAATCATTTCTCATAGAGTAAGGAATCCAAAAAAAGTAACGGCATACGATTCTGACTCCGGATGAATGAGAACCGATCCAAACTAGGAAAAGTGCTCTAAATGTTTTTGCTGAACAAAACCTAATGAACTAGCTGATCCAGTTCCTCAATCGATCGAGTCGGTTGAGAAAAAATCTCAAAATTTGTCAAAACATTCATCACAGAGTAAGGAATCTAACAAAAGAAACGGTTTACAATTCCATCGCTAAATGAGTGAGAACTGACTTAAATAATGCCTAGTGCTCTAAAACTAGATTGCAAACATCAGAGGCAAAGACAAGCGCTATCTAAAAGAAATGGGAGAAGCGTACGACGTTCATACTTGTAGGATTCACAGCTACTCCCCCTTTTGTCTTCTTTCTTTTCTGCTTCCAAAACCAGGTATTCACTCCCTCAAAACTTTAGGAAATCCCCTTCAAAATGAGAGAGACCACTCACACCTAGATCTAGAGAATCTCTTTTTTTTTTTTTCTTTTTCCTCATTTTTCTCCTCCTCTCTTTTTCTCTCTTTTCTTCTTTTGCACGTTTTCTCTCTTGTATCCTTCTCCTCTGCCTTCTAAGCCCACTCCATTTTGCACACCTTCAGCCTCAGGAACTCCCCCAATTAGCCTCGGACTTCCCTAACTCCATAAACATTATTCTATTCACGAGGTTAGCAGTTGTCCACATTAACTCATTTGCTTAACCATCGAGAATCCAAAATGGACTAAAGGTGGGTTGTAAGCAACCCATAAGATGACCCAAAACTAGACCCAAACCATGCCTAGGACTGATCTGGAGCTTATAGGCCCGAACCAAGTAGGATTTGGGCTCCAAAATCACCAAAATCAATGCTTTATACATATGGCACAATGATCCGGCTGTACTGGTTCCAACTGGTTGAGCCGGTTGAGAAAAAATATGAAATTTTCACAGAATATTTCTTGAAGAATAAGGAGTCAAAAAAAAAAAAAAAAAAAAAACGACGTGAGATTTCGAGTTCAAATGAGGGAGATATGACAAAAACAAGCTCAGGTACTCTGAATTCAAACCTGTTTGAATAATGAACTTCCAAGCGAAATCCAGTCAAGCGGCTCCCCAGCCGTGATCGGACAGTCAAAATTCTCAAATTTTGTCAGAGAATTCCTCAATGAGTAAGGAATCCAAAAAAAAAAAAAAAACGGTGCATGATTTTGAGTTCGGATGAGAGATATATGACCAAAACAAGCTCGAGTGCTCCTTATTTGAGCTTACTCTACGAACTCCAACTGAACTGAAACTTTGGGGATGCTTTACTTCCTTCCTATAGCACGATATGGACAAAGGGAAAGGGCCATGGCGACACTCCAAAATGAACCACACACTCGCACCATCATGAACTATTGATGTACATACACAAGGCTCAAAAAATGATTAAGCCCATAAGGGGCTAGAGTCATGACATATAAATGACTAGGTACAGGTGGCACACCTGAGATCAATGCAAGTGTCGAGGGGCGAAATTAAGGATCTACAATTTGTCATCGGCTTATTACGATGTGGTGCTTTTAGGCGTCTTGTTACATCACTTTATTTGTGTGAGGACAATCCAGACAAACAAAACGGATTCGATTGATCGAAGATATCAAATTATAGGCGTTAGTATGTTGAATATTTGAAGTCGTTGATATTCGAGTTACTGTATTATCAAATTTGTAGGCTTTATACCAATTTATTATGCTATTAACATGTATATTGTTTAATCCTTTATGATTTTTACCAATTTGTATATTAGATCCATTGATCAGGTGCAAGTTTGAATCAATAATATAATTTTTTGTTGATTTGGTAACCTAGTAAACTTTGTTTGATTTGAAGGCACTTAATCGAACAAAAATTAAAAGTTTGGACACATAATCAAACAAAAAACAAGTTGAGATAATAAAATAGAAAAAATCCAAAAATTTAGACACAATTTATGTAATTAATCATTTTTTTGTAAATATTACAAATTCTACCATTTATAATTATAGAAAATCAATTTTTTATATTTATGGAAAATAATTTCTTATCTCATATGTGACTGTTTTATAATTAAACACCCTATTACAATTTTGTAAACTGTTCCACTCATTAGCCTCTATCCTCCTTTGATATCTTGGAAGGAAATTATAGAATTTTTTTTTTTGTTTTTTTAAAAAGAAAAAACAATATTATTAATTAAAACTTGTAATAGATCGATAGATCCAAAATATAAATAGCTAAAAATCATATATGATGAAACGATATCCCCAGATTAATAGTATAATAAATCGGCCTTAAAATACATAAATTTGATAAAGCGATTGGCCCATAATATACAACTTTGGTTATTTAAGCATCTTGTGATCGTAATTTAATATATTCGATTAATCATATATCTTTGTTTATGCAATTCTTCTCATACGGATAAAAGCATCAGCAACTGAATGCGAGCAATGCGTCGTAACAAGCGATAACAAACCAAATGTCGATAAAATGATGATAAATCAAACGTCGATAAAATGATGATAAATCAAACGTTGATAAAATGATGATAACACAAAAAAATAAAATAAAACTTAAATTTTTGTGAAAGAACCACATTATTAAATAATAAAGTGAAAAAACATTACTTGGATGGATAATTTCAAATAAAAAACAATAAAAAAAATCATCCATCGCGAGGAAAATAGGAATAAGTTAAACCGGGCTTATTGAATTGTTTTTGTTTACGTAATTATGCATTTGAACTGGACGGGTGGGCAATACCCAAACTGCATCGAAACCGGCTAGGGAAAACAAATGTAAAAGCTGCGACGGACGGTAAAGAAACGGAAGTTTTTCAGCTGTCAAAGGAACCCGAAGATAGAGAAACTGGAAAATGTATCATCCTACCAGAGGGGGCGTTCGTGGTGGACGAGATCGTAAGGGCTTCTCTTCCGTTTTCTTTTTTATCTACTTTTCTAGGGTTTCTGATCTTTTTAAACCTCAATCACGTCTCTAATCCAATATTCTTCCTTCTTCGTTCTTTTATTTGTTTTACTAGGGTTTTGATTTCAGTTTTATTTGATTTATGAACTCTTGTATTCCAGTACTTTTTCTTTTGTTTCGATTTCTTATTCGCTTTGTTTCTGATGCTGTGCAATTCCGATTGAGAGTCTGAAGATCAAATCAAAAAGCCCTAGCTCAAGTCAGCGCTAGGTTATGAATTATTTTGTGAATTTAAATCTATGTATGATCGTAATATAAGACTTGAGAGCAGATACCTTGTCTATTAGTTCTTGGCTATATTGAAATCGAAAAAAGTAACAATAACTAGAAGAAAAGAAAGACAGTGGACCAGGTATAAAAATTGATGGTGAATGAGAGGTTTTTCCTTAAGCGTAGTCATTTGATGAATAATCAATTTATGGACTGGTTTAGACTTATACCATCTTATTCAGATTCCTTGTTACTTCAATATGTAAGTTATTAACAATATGTGTATTATGAAAGTGGCCTTAGGTTTTAAATCAATAATTTAATGTGGATTTTATCTGCATTTTCATTAGATATACTTCGTAATGTTGCAACTTTGTCTAGTTGGTTGGGAACTTTCTTCTTTCTCTCTTACTATCAATTGTGCATAAGCCTATTTGTGGGCAACTCATGGATAATTGGACTTATGACTATATACTTGTGATGTCCAGAATTCAAGTGGGACGATGTCAAGGTTGATAAGCACAGAGAGAACTATCTTGGCCACAGTCTCAAGGCCCCTGTTGGAAGATGGCAAAAAGGTATTACCTTCTGATTCCTCTCTATATACTCTTTTAACATGAAATAGTCAGTTACAACTATAAGACCTAGTATTTAGTGTTTATAAGAAGAATATTTTGCTCGAGTCTATAAGAAACCACTTATGTTCTGTTTTACAACTATCTTGTCATATTTAATATTATTTTTTAGGCACCATGGATTTAACCTGCTTATCTACCTTCAATGAATTTTTTAGTGATTTTGCACCTTTGTTTAGATTTTGTCATATCTGGAAATTGCACTAGTTCCCTTGTTGGTTTGGTTTTCTCAATCAACCAAAATGTTGTGTGTAATGATGGTATTATCCTTCTAGTTTATTAATGGGCCCACTAGCATATTTCCTTTTTCTATGGACCTTTTTCGGAAGGTAGAGTGATCAAGCAAAGAGATCCTTCTTTGGATCTTTATTACAATTTTTTTACTGATCTAAGGTAATGTTATATAGACACATCAAAGTATGTGAAGCACTTGATGCTTGTGCATACTTCCAGCATGCACATTGATCAGATATATGCATACTCATGAGGTGTGCCTAGCAAAAGAAATGAAACTCAACAGGTTATTATATTAGAATAATTCTTGGACTGAAGATAGGCATACTGTATTATATACTTTAATCTGGTCTAGTTTATAAAAGGGAGAAAAAAAATGGAAACTAGGTAATTAAGTATTGTGTCTATTTTCTATGGTATGAGGTTGAATGAATTTGACATTTAGGCATATGCCTCAACATTATGCTTCTTCTTGTGTCCATGGAACAAAGACAAGGTTAAGAGTGACGTCCCTATATGGTTATGTAATATATGGACTTAGAGAAGGACTGCAATCTTCTCTTTTTTTGGATGTGGTGTAGGGGATTATCTATGGACATAAGTAGGATTCAAAGTCTCGGCATAGTCTTACTGGCCTTAGTTATGGCGGATACTGTATCGTACCCAAGCCAAAATCAGTCTGGTGAAAGATTGGTCTTTGGAGAAGCAGAGAGAGAGAGAGGGGCACTAAAGAGGAGATTTTCTATTTCCGTCATAGAGAGATGGGGTTCATCACAAAAAGAAAAAAGGAGTAGAGAGAGAAAGAGGGAGGCTCCCCTCTCTCATCCCTTTGATTCAAAATTTGAACTTCAAACCGTAATGAGAGGCTCATGCATCTTCTTCATCAACTCTCTGTGGGCTACTGCAGATCGAAAGAAATCTGTGTCTCATTGTCTGTCTTTTTGTTTCATTTTGCTTACATGTGTTTTTGCCTCTTTGAGTAGCCGTGTGGCTTGTGATTTGGGTTCCATATCTGGCTTAGTTAGGAGGCACAAATCAAAACATATGGATTAGAAGTATCTTCAATTGATGCCTTTGATCTTAAAAACTAAGGCTTCTAGAGGGGACTCTTGTTTCTTTCCCATCAGTTGTCCTCCAAGCAGCCTTAGACATTCTTACTTCCTCATAAAAGCTTATCAAAAAAAAAAAGAGTGAGTAGTTGGGGGCGAATTAAGAGAACCGGGGGGATGAACCGCAAGGTGGGGTTTTGTTGGAGAGAAGGAGAAGAGAAACAGAGAAAGAGGGGTGTGTGTGTGTGTGTGGTGGGGGAAGGAAGTGAGGGGATAAGGTGTGGTTGATTTTGTTCTTTTAAATATTAATATTTTTAAACCTATTTATTTAAATAAAATAAAATAAATAATAATAATATTTTTAATGGTTCATTTAGATATTTAATAGAAAAAAGGATATTTAGATTTTGAATATGATTTATGATTATTTTGAAAAAATTAAAATATCAAATTGAAATAAATATATTATAAAAATAAATTATTTAATATTTATTATGAGATGATAAATAAAAAAGTTCTGCATTTATTTTAATATGTTTTTATTAATATACAAATTATGTTTTTGTATATTTATTAATTTTTTTAGTTCATGTGATTATGTTTATTTTTGTGATTATTTTAAAACTCTCTCAAAAAATTTGGAGTTCTTAATGTAACATATTTTGCATCTTATCTAGTATCTGATCCGAGATATCTAGACCGATATGCCTTGAGAGCTTCCGAGTCAATGATTAATACTGCAATTCTGGACCATGGACAAAAGTGTTGGATTTGATGGAGTGTTTCCCTTTACTAAAGGTATATTTTTTGGAGGTTGAAGGATCAGGCAAAATGATTCTTAATTTTTGCTTTCATTTTCTGTTTTTAGGGGAAAAATTAGTCAGGTTATGAGAAAGGAAGATGGGGAAAGAGATTGGAGTAGAAGGTGGTTTCTTTAAGGATTTACAAGTGCCTCTTGTTTGCACTTCTAATGTGTGTAGTTTATGCTGCTTTTATGTCATCCCATAATCTCTAGGCTTCATTATGTCGTGGCTTCTGTTCAATCAAAGTCAGAGTGATTGGGGTTGATGATGTTATTGATATTTATGAATTAGCTGCAGACTTTTGGAGATTGGGTGAATTCTTTTCCTCCGACCTATGGCAGTACTTTCAACACTTGGTTAATCTAGAGAGTGTTAGAAGAGAATGCCTTAATGGAAATCATGCTGCCCGTTGGAGGGAAGTAAGTCTGATGATATTATTGATATTAATGAGTTAACTGCAGATTTTCAGAGATTGGGTGGATTCTTTCTCGTTGACTTATGGCATTACTTTCAAGTTTCTACACTTGGTTAGTTTAGAGAACGTCAGAAGCTTAATGGAAATCATGTAACCTGTTGGAGGGAGGTAACTTTATCATCCCTAATGCTTTTGGCCTTTGGCAACTCTTTCTACTTTTCACGTGTCCTCAATCACGGCAGACTTTACAAATGGAATGACTTCTTTTGAGGCTGAAAAAAGTGAAATGTCATTAAGTGAGTTGGGAATTGTTGTGTTAGTTGATCACAGCTGATGAATTGACCTTGGGTTTGATGTCAACTGCATACAGTAGCCAGTCCCCTCCCAATTGATTAGCCTGAGTGGTCGGATTGAGCCTCTTCCTGTAGCATGATGAATATAATATTATAATTTTTTCGTGAACAATTATGTAAAAACAAAATGTTCTTGGTGTTCCTAACCTATTAAAAAAAAACAAAAAGTTTTAGGTGTTCCTTGTGTCATATTAATCACGAAACCTTTAGGAACCTTTAGGGTGTACAAAGAGCAGTGCATAATTTCTGTTCAAATAACCAAATGCTCATTATGTTGCATCCAAGTTGCATAATGAGGAGAGGTGGATTTTCAGATCTCTGAGTGTACCTCATTTGTACTTTATGTGGTTGTTCTGCTATATCCAGCAAAAATATGTGTAGATCATGGATGGTCCATCAAAGTGACTATTTATTTATAAGAAAGACACATCAGAAGCCCTGAAGCAGGTGATACTATTACTGGGGAAGCATCCATGGGAAGCCAGGAAGGCCAAAGAAAATAATACTGGGGAAAAAAGGAAACCGCTGGTGATCTAAAAGAAAAACCAGAAAACTGCTGGATTAAACTGCATTCATGCTGCATGAACCATCAATGAAGTTCACAAAGGTACACCCATGGGCTTTTCCCATTGTAAAGTTCTAAAACACCAAGGGTTAAATCAGGATGTCTTTCAACTTCAGGCTCCCCTTGTATACCCCCCCTGTATACGGCAGGGCTGTCTCTTTGGCTCCTTTTTTTGCTAATATATCTCTCTTTGCCCATCAAAAAAAAAAAAAAACTTCAGGATTGTACACTCTTCTCCTAAAAAATTCTTCTGCTATGCTCCTTCATCGACTAGTACAATGGAGCAGATACTACTCTTTCCTCTTGCTCATTACTAGTTTCCAAGGCCCATTTGCAAGAAACTTTAACGGACCCAAGAAGAACAGGCATGATGCATTGATGCTAAAGAATGAAGATTAAGATTTGATTCTCACTAGTCATCAGCAAATGGATGTTAATTTGCTTGGCTGAATCATAATTCCCTTTTGCACAGGCTGCAAAACCCTCTTCATTAGCTGTTCTATCTCAAGCGGTTTTCTTGGACTACAATGTTCCACAAAATAATTGCCCCTGATAGCCAAACACGTAGAAGCTAGCCTCAATTTTAAACTGCTATACCATGTCTTAAGATTAAAAGAGATCACCTTGCCCCGCATGACAAGTTTGTCTTGTCAATGCTGTCACTTTTTCTAGGCTGGGCATATTATATAATGTTTTATTTATTTATTTTTAAATTATTTTACCGGTTATGAGTTTAAATGGCCAAGTGCTGCAGCTGGAAGCTCTGGAACTTGTCTTCTTTAGGCGATCATTGTGCCTTCTGCAAGAACAGGACCATCCATGTATTCTGATTAAATAGTTTGCTAGGGTTCTTTTAGAGACTATAGAGACTTATTCCTCGAGCTTTGCGTCAAGGTATGACGTTACTAATTAGTCTCTAGCCTATAACCTAAATATTGGATTACTAAGGATTAAGCTTCATACTAGTAAGGCTTGCAACCTTGAGGCTATAGCTTCAAAATAGTTGAGATATAAGCCATAAGTATTCAATAAATTTGAACCCTAACACAATCTTCTATCTATTTTATGCTTAGGCCTCAATATGCCCCATGTTCAATGGGCATGAGTGTGGAGTATGGTTATATGTTTAAGTGTCAGATCCTTCGACCTTAGTTGGTTTCATTGATTGGGTTAGTTGTAAGTGATTGAGGGGAATCAGGGGATGCTTTGTATAGTGTGGTTCTGATTTTTGTGCTAGGTAAGGAGGTGAGTTTTTCTTTCTTGTATTTCCCCTTGGGTGCAATTTTAGTTCCCTATTTTAATGAATTTCTTCTTACTTATCAAAAAAAAAAAAAAAAGTTTAGATGTCAAATCCTTTGCATCCCTAAATCATAGGAGATATGATTGGATTGAAAATTACCTCAATTATGGGTGCAGGTACCTGGACACAACATTGGTTTTTATATATTTTCTATTTCAATTGAATGTTGAAACATTATTGAACATATTTTTATCTATCTATATTTTTTTTGTATATTTATTCTGTACTTTTATTATATTAATCATTACATTCATCTTTATATTTTATAGTCGTTAATTATCATACATTTTTATTTTTATCAAGTATTAACTATATTGAAAATTTTCATTAATTTGAAACATATTTATGATAA
This sequence comes from Tetrastigma voinierianum, assembly GCA_016808115.1. NCBI lineage: Eukaryota > Viridiplantae > Streptophyta > Magnoliopsida > Vitales > Vitaceae > Tetrastigma > Tetrastigma voinierianum. The sequence continues at coordinate 512,987 of JAEQBH010003536.1, forward strand.
ATCTCTTATTTTAATAGGATGCTGAGAGAACCTTTTGGAAATTAAATTGAAATATGTTTATTATTTACCATGAACATTGGGAACTTCTAGAAAAATGTATAATTGATTTTGAATCAACCTTTAATTGCCGTGGCTTTTTTTTTGTTGGGGCACATGTGTTTCTTGTATGTCCTTGAGTCACTACTTCGGTGGTTCTTCTTATGATCATGTTCAATTTCTTACTCATCAGAAAAAGAAAAAAGTCATTCTTTATTAGTTGAAATCTTCCAAATTTATATTTGTAAGCACTGTTATCAAAATCGTACGATTCACGAATCGATTCATGATTCTGTAGTTGAACGATCCAACTCTTTTAAAGAATCGAAAATATGCCTGAATCGAAGATAGAATCACCGAATCGCGAATCGATTCACATGGTCGATTTGTATTGATTCTCGACATACCAAGAAATTAAAAATCACCAAAATAAAGAATGAAATACTGGAAAAAACTTGGCGGTTGTAGGAATTGATTAACGTGGAAGAAACAACTCCAACCTTTGTAGTAATACGAGAGAAACGAAAGGAGAAGACCAGAAATTTACGAGGAAGAAGAAGGACAAATGAGAGGACTTGGCTATGGTTGGAGAAGAGAATGATGATGATGACAACCTTGAACTTGGAGATGATGGCTTAGTTTAATTTTATTAGTAGTTAATTATTATATGAAATGATTCTATTAGCATTAGTATATTCAACCACTAGACTAGTATTTGGATCTCTTTTAACTTCTTTTAGACTTGGTTGGTAACTTGGTATGGTTTATTTGAAAATATTATAAGTTTATCATTTAAACAAATATTTAAATAGCTTACAAATTAGGAATTATATAAAATTACATATATTTTAACTATTATAAAAATGTAAGCAGTCTTACGATTCGATTCAATTCTCGATTCTTTTTTTTTTTTTTTGATCGGTAAGCGAGTATAGATGAAAAAGAGCCTGAGCTCCCGTACACAAGAGGTACGGGAAACACTATCTCACTCTCACCCACCACCCCATCCAAGCCAAAAGCCCCACAGAATTTAGGATTATCAACACGCCACCTTAGCCCACGCCACGCCCATGCGCCACGCCCACAAGGTAAACAGAAAGAAAGATTTCATCCTATGAGCAGAGGGGGCCTCATTTTCAAAAACCACCCTATTCCTTTCCAACCACAGCGTCCAGAATAAACAAAGAGGAGCCGCCATCCAAACTCTCTTCATTTTTTTGCCGACACTAGCGCTTTGCCAAACAAGGAGAAGTTGTCGAACCGTACGGGGGAACACCCAATTAGCTTCAGTAATTGCCAAAAAAAAGATCCCATAACATCTTGGCTCTCGAGAGCGATGGATAAGCGAGTGAATTACATTGTTTCCTCATTCTCTTCACATAAAAAACACCTGTTTACTAAGGGAATCCCCCTCCTCTTTAGTTGGTCCAGCGTAAGCACCTTACCCCAGGAAGCTTCCCAAGCGAAAAAACCCAATTTTGGGGGAACGATTGGGTTCCAGATGGATCTACTAGGGAAATCTAAAGGAGGAGAAAACATCAGCTTACGATACATATGTCTAACTGAAAAGCCATCAGTAATAGACTCCTTTAACAAAAGTCGATCCTCTTGAACAGGCCTAATCTTCTTGTTGTGAAGAAAATGAAGGAACCTTTCCACCTCTTCCATCTCCCAGTCATTAAAAGGTCTAAGGAAGACTGGAGACCAGCCCCCATCCTCCCTTGAAGAATCCCAAACGTTTCTTTACCCTCGTCTTTGTGAGGTTGCCAGAGTTGAGCAAGTGGGAAGGCATGGCTCGTACGATCTCGTCGCACCAAGGATCCTTCCAAAACCCCAGCCTTCTACCATTTCCTAGGGAAATAGAATTTTGAAGGTGAGCCATTCTTTTCGATGTCTTTCCATAAGTCGGTACCATCGCAGCCACGATGTCTCTAGTATTCCAACCCCGGCCTCTCAAACTTGATGCTTGATCACCATTCTCCCGAAGAGACTCCTCTCATTAACCAAATCACCAACACCACTTACACAGGTGCTTGGTTCATCCGCGGAAGGCCTCACCCTTAATCCCCCTCTACTTTTCTCTAGGCAAACAGTTTTCCAGTTGACCAGGTGTAGTTTACGCTCAAGATTCCCTCCACCCCAGAGAAAGTCTCTCTGAATCTTCTCCAGTCTAGAATAAACAATCTTTGGCATTCTAAACAGGGAGAGGAAGTAAATGGGGAGGCTAGACAAAGTACTTCGAATAAGTGTGAGCCTCCCGCCCTTAGAGATATATTGTCTTTTCCAGGAGGACAACCTTTTTCTAAATCTTTTCTTCAATAGAATCCAGGACCCACCAGGCCACGTGGGAAGGCTCCCGGGGGAGACCAGTCTGAGTGGGGAGGGAACCAACCACACAACCAAGCTCGGTAGCTAATGACTCCGCGTTGTCCACCCTACCTGAAATCACTTTTGTTGGGTTAATTTTCAATCCTGAAAAGGCTTCGAACCACATTAACGTCCATCTTAAGCACATCAACTGCTCAGATTTGGCTTCACAAAAAATAATAGTATCATCAGCATATAAAAGGTGGGAGATGACCATCTCCCCACCTCTATTCTGACACACCCGAAATAAAATTGCCTTCCAGCTCGGCTTTGTCGGACAACTCCCGGAACTTCCATCTTAGATAACAAAGATATGGCGATAGAGGATCCCCCTTGACTCGGGCCTCACGGAATTCGAAAGAACCCGACGGAAAACGTTAAACATGAGAGAGCGAAGCGGGTAAAATGCACCAATGAATCCACCTAATCCATTTCGCTGAGCCCTATTCTCGAAGCGTCTGAAAAATCCCACTGATGTGATCATAAGCCTTTTCAATATCCAACTTACACAGAATCCCTTTCTCTTTCCTTCTTAGAGGCCCGGGTCCACGACCTCATTTGCTATCATGGCGCATCGAAATTTGCTTCCCTTCTACAAACACGTGCGAGGCGAAATAATCAACCCCATAACCGCACCGTGCGTTGGCCAACACTTTCGATAAAATTTTATAGAGACTGCCCACTAAACTGATTGGTCTCAAGTCCTTTAGATCCTCAACAGTACTACCCTTGGGCACCAGAACCAAGAAAGTAGCATTAAGACTTTTAACAAACTGCTCATTCTGGAAGAAATCCTTAAAGAAGCCCATAACCTCCTCTTTCACAAAATCCCAACTGAAAGACCAGAAAGCTATTGGAAAACCATCAGGTCCTGGGGCTTTATCATCGTTAAGCCCAGAGACAGCTGCTAGGACTTCCTCCTCTGTGAACATTTCTTCAGCTTAGCAGTTGATCGTGCGATCAAATTGAAGTGTGGAGTGCAGGTAAGAGGCGGGCACCAATTGTTTGAAGGCTGAGAGGAGACTTTGAAAAGCACCAACCAGACCATCTTTAACCTCAGCCTCCTTGACCAGTCTTCTCCCATTGATGCTGATGCTACTAATGGATTTCCTCCTTCTATGAGAATTGGCCATTCTATGAAAAAACCCCGTGTTTCTGTCCCCTTCTTTCAACCAAATCTCTCTGGATTTCTGTCTCCATGAGACCTCTTCCAAATCCACCCACTCCTTAAAATCCTCTCTAGCCTTTTCCCTCTTCTCTGCTTCTTCCAAGGACAACACCTTTTCCTTTTCCACATCATCCCAGAAAGATATCCTATTTAAAGCCTCCAATTCTCGATTCTTGATTCAATAATCAAGCATTTCGATTCTCGATTCGAATCTCGATTTAACAACTTTGTTTGTAAGATTCAAATCGAAGCTAATTTATTTTTTATTTTTAATCAGAAAAGCTAATTTATCTTTAAAGTTTAAATTATATACAAAATAAGTTTTATTATTGTGACATTGTTATAGTGCAACTTTACTATGTTTTTTTGATAGGTAAGAAAAAATATATTCAGAAAGAAACAAAAGACAGCCTAAAAGGCAGCCTAAAAGGCAGCCCACACTACATGAGTAAATTAAGATTTATTTTCTATTATAAAATTTATTAACATTTATTGGTTTTCAAACAGGGAAAGACCTACACTGGTATGCCAGAGATAAGAAATCTGAGGCAGATATGGAGGCTGCAAAAGAAGAGATAAGAAGGATCAAGGAACAGGAGGAACAGGCCATGAGAGAAGCTCTTGGTTTAGCACCTAAACGTTCTAGCCGACCTCAAGGTAACCGACTAGACAAGCATGAGTTTTCAGAACTTGTGAAGCGAGGCTCTACTGCAGAAGACTTGGGTGCCGGCCATTCTGAAGCAGCACAAGTTCATGGTCTTGGTTTTGCGGGTATGACTGGGAAAGTTTCATATGTTTTGCTGTGAGGGCTAGTGCAATTATATATGATGTCTTGATGCTGTTTTGTTGATCTGATGTTGTATACCTTGGGTTGTTTATATGAATTCTTACAAGAAATATGTCTTAATTCTCTAAGAGCCATGGCAGTCCTGTTATAAGTAATAAAGTTTTCCTAAAATTTGATAGTTGAATAATGTTACAAATGTGATTTTATTTTTCTGTGTGGGGGTGTGCACGTTCTTGTAGATTGATAGAATTTGTTGGAATAAATACAAATAACATGCTTGAAAGTGCAGTGATTCGTGAGGACTTCTTTATGGGATCTTTTGATTGGCATAGAGGATTTAACATTGTAGGCTATTCCAATGTAACTCTCAGTGATTCATCAAGAACCACTTGCACCAGTAGAGGGACATGCTGGTGTGCCAAATGGGATTCATCTTTATGCCAAGTCGGTTTGCTCTTAGTTTCCATGATCAGCTGACCTTGAATATTTGGCCTATTAATGAAGGGTCATAGCATCACACCTAGTTGTTTTAAGGGAAAATGTCACTACCCTTGAATCATTGAGAAGCATTTCAATTTATGCACTCCTTTAGATCAATTCAGCTGTCTTTGAAGAAAACCTCAGACAATATATTGCTGTCTTTCCTGCCAAGTGGACGCACAGCTGATGCATATCATATAGTTTTCACACAACCTGCTATATCAAGTAGATTTCTGGCCATGATCCTATATTTGGTTTGCTCTGATATATGGTTATGAAATAATGGAAGAACATGGCCCGAACATTCATTAAAATGATCTGGCATTATTAGCATTATACAGTGTAAAGGTTGCCAGGCATGTTATTCATTTTTATTTCTCTATTTTTTGGGTGTTTGAGCAGTTCTTCTTAAGTCCTGTGAAGAGACTCTAAATTTAATCTATGTTCATACTTTCGAATCACATTATTAGAGTGATGATGATGGTTTCCTTTACAATGTGGGTTTTCTTGCCAGCAAATCCGTTTTATTTCATTAAAATTTTTCTGTGACTTTGTTATTGCAGAGCACCTCTTAACCGGGACGAAGCAAGCTTTCTTCAACCAAGCCCTAGAGCTGCATTGCCTGAGAAAGTGGATGTTGCTATACCCAATCCATCAGCACAAAACAACACGAAAGGAGAGTCTGAGGATGAAGAAAGCTACCGAAAGAAACGAAGGCGCGAAGAAAAGAAGCATGAGAAACACGAGAAGCATGAAAGACGTGAGAAGCGGCATTCTCGGGATGCAGATGACAAGAGGAAGCACAAGAGAGAGAAAGGCAAAGACATGGTTCTGAGTGATGCTTGAGATCAATCAAGGAAAACACAATTCTGAGTGATGATTATATCAAGCCAACTGTGTGAACTATTTCTCTCTTTTTCTTCATTTCCTCGCCCAAAAAAGCCAGCATTTCTACTATTAATGTACCTTTTTAGATGGCATTTTATGATATACGGTGGGATATAAATCTTAGAAGGAGAAGGAAAAACCACCTGTAGTAGAGTTATTTGGTGGTGTCATTGCGTGATAACTAGGAAAGCAGATTTTGACTGCTTACGAAGCACAGAAGCGCAAAACTTGAGAAGAACGCCACAGATTACTCCTACTAGCTAGCTAGCTAGCCGGTGAGCTACAACATACAACATTATTGTGCATTTGTTTTTGTCAATGTATTATGACATTGTCGACTGTTTATTGAATGAAAAACATGTACTCCTACTAACTAGGAACCCTCGTTCATAATATAGTACAAAAGTTTTATATTATATAATCGTCTTAACCTTCCATAATCCTCTCCAAATACTTAATGAGATTTCACAGGCCATGAAATTGGAATGGTGAAGAAGGTAACTAAGGGTCACCAACCCTACCCTAGCAATATAAGGGCAAGGCAGGCTGGCTAACCAATTTTGGTTTAAAGTAGCAAGTAGCAACCACATGGGCAGGAGTAGTGGCGATAAATATGTATGATAATGCCGGTGCTCTCGGTAAATGTTAATGTGGAGTCCATTTGAAGCTCCGCTCCGTGCCGTGGGCCACGATGGGAGGTGGTATGATTTTAATTTATGAACAAACATTTTAAATCTTCTTTTTTAAAACTTGGATTTTGTTATACATGACAATCAATAAGCGCGAGAAGAGTATGTTTCAGTTTAACAAATCATGTCCCTATTGAGATTTGAGAAGAAATGTAAAGGGCACAACCAGAGAAAGAAAAAGGCATAGTGGTGGTGTGTAGCCACTAACCAGTAACACTAAGAGAGAGATGTCGTCTTAGCCATTAGTCATTCTCAACTGACCGGACTTCACAGACGGTGATGATCTTCGATTTCGATCTTGTCCGTTGGTATTGGGTCCATCTCACCGTCCAATTCGGTCACATCTGGTCCTGCTGCGTTATTCGAATCTCCCCCGACTCGTGGGTCAAGGTGCGGGAACGGCAAGAACAGACTATGAACCACGATCTTGAGGTTGTGCACAGCATCAGGGATCTTGAGCCTAACGTAATTGATCCTCAATAGGACTTGATCCGCCTCCGCTGTTGGTCACCTCCAGAGTCTGGCCATGTGCCAGCGTCGGCAATACCGTCTTGACCGGAAGTTTACTCAGATCGTCGGCCATCAGCAGCATGTTCGGAACAATGTGAAACCTCACATTACTGATATACTCGCGTCCGCCGGAGAAGATGGTGGCATCATCGAGAGCGAATACCGTCATGTTCTGGAGTTGGACGAGATCGGCGTATTTTACCCTCATTGCCAGAGCGAGTATGCCAAAGCCACTGATACGCAGGCGAAACATTGCATCGCTTAACATCAGGCGGATCATAGAAAATGCAGGAGGTACCTCTGGAGGATCTGAGGGCTGAGGATGAGGAGGAGGAGGAGGAAGGAGGGGCGAATCTCGAAATTACGGGAGAAGGAGAGTTGAGATGCAAAGCCATCGAGGCCGTGAACGAGTATGAAGCCGTTGTTGAACAGATCCGGATGAGTGATTTCAACACCTTCGATGAAGATCTTGGTGCTGTTAGAATCCGATGTGACGGTGATGCATCGGCCGGGGAAGATGGTCTCGATCTTGGTGCCAAAGGCTAAAGAGCGAAGGTGTTGAAAGGAAAAGAGGCCTGAAACAGTGTGTTCCTGGAAGAGGCGAGGGGTGGAGCAGGAAGGACAAGAGTGCATGGAGGAATCTGTGAGTGCAAAGATGGTGGAAGGACCAGACCAGGTGTTGAGGAGGGTCGGTACGGAAGATACACCTTGAACACCCATGGCGAATTCATGGAAGCCAAGGTTGATCAAGATGGGAGCGAGGACAGATGTTGCAGCTGAGAATGGTAGGTCCTCGGAATCGGATTGCTGAAACATTATAGGTGGTGCCGCTCTCCTACATGAAGCTTCCTCAATGGCCATGGCGGTTGAGACCAACAATGACAGTACCAGAATGGCGCTTTGCTCAAACCTCACCATTTGTGTCTCTCAGAAAAAAATAAGTCCGTTCCAAGTAGAAAAACAGAACAAGAGCCGTCCTGAATATTGGTGATACTGATGCTGATATTGGCGCGCTGCACTACTTTTACTTTTTTATTCTTCAAACTAGATCACCGCCTTTATATATATATATATATATTCAGGATTTCATTAGCATAAAATGGGGAAATTTGAGCCCAATAATGTAATCCTATACTAATAGACATCAAAGTTTTTGTTTTTGTTTTGTTTTTTTTTTTTTCTCTAATAAAATATTTTATATACATAAGAGAGAAAATTTTATAGAGAGAAAATGTTTCTTCTATTATCAATAAGGTTACAAGACGGGTTTATATACATAAGAGAAGAAAGCTCTAGATACAACTAACTAGACTAACCAATTTAGTTAACAATTTAACAAACTAATTTCTAGAATATTCGATAAATGTGTTTTTCTTTAGGATGAATTTAAGTCTTGTAGTAGAGCTGTGTCAAAATTGTATATGTTTCAAAAATTAAAAATTAAACTATAAAGCCATTGTAGTATAATTTAGTTTAATTAAAACTAAATTTTAATTTTTTTAGGATTATTAGTCATAGGAAATTTATAGTTTAATTAATAAAGCCAAATTCGATTTATAGTCATATTTTTTTCAAAAATTAAAAAGATAGAATATGTAAAACATGTAAAAAAAAACGTACAACCATAAGAATATATGGACTGGTTTCCTTGTGCTCGTGGTGAACATGCGATTGGACTATAAGGATTAACAGTAAACATGGTTCCGATGATTGAGTGTAAGTATCAAGATTAAAAATATTGTTGACTTTGGTTTTCCGGTTTTTGTTATTTATATAAACCAAAACCATCAACATGGTTAATAAAGTATTAAAGTTCAAATTACAAGAATTACTATAAATAAAATAAAAAAATGCAAAGAAAAAATGAATAAATTGTAATCAATTTATTTGCAATCTCATGACACTTGGTGTATATGTATATAAATTTATTTTTATAATATTATATATATATATATATATATATTGTATTTATAATTTTAATATAATATGATATTTTATTTTTCGATTGATTAACCATAGAACTTAAACCGAAATCAAGAATAGTATAAAACAAAAACCAAAACCGAATTGATCATTGATCTCTTAACTTATTTTTCAATTCGGTTTGGTTCTTGATCGGTTTAATCTCTTAGGTTTTTTTGCTCATCCTAATAAGGACCGGTTTTTCTCGGTTGTAAAATGGAGGATCTTATTCTTGGTATTTTAGTTTAAACTCAACTCCTACAGAATCCTTATTCAATTGAGAAAAAAAAGAAACAAGAAGGAGATCCAAGAATATGAACAATGCACGTAAAACAAAAGCTAAGGAGAAAAGTTGGGCGATGGTACAACCTCATATTGCCGTGGCGACGGTGGGCAGAAGGAAAACCTAGTGGCGGCGCATGATAAGACGGTGGTGGTGGAGAATAATGGCGGTGGTGGTGGAGGAGGATAACGCAGTGGCAGTAGAGGATGAAAAGAAGGTGATGGTACAAACAGAGGTGGCACCTTGGACCTAGTGACCATATTTCCTGTAAAAGCAAAATTTTCTCGAGAAATAAATATAACTGAAGACTGAGAGAGACATTCTTCTTCTGACATAAATTTAGAAAACATATGTTCAAAAGACTGTTTTTCAAAATTTATTTTCTTATTTGAAGTTTAATTAAAAATTGGCCAAAACAATTAATTAAAATTATAAAATGTTGCAACAGTACGACTTGATATCAAATAATAATCCCTCCATAAATGAAATCTTTATTATTAAAATGTTGTAAAAGATACCCTTTGATACTAACAACTTGAAAGATTTAATTCAAGAAGGAGAATACACTCAGAATATTAGGAAAATAATAAAGATTATGTAACGAAAATTATTTCAAATTACGTCTTGATTAATCCTAGGAAATAAATTGTTGACTTTTAATATGAGTTCCAATTAATAAATTGGAATCTTGTAATACCGACTTTCAATCTAGATCCGATTAACAAATTTCAAGAAAATTTTCAAAAATAGTTAAATAAAAAGAAAAAGAAAAAAGAAACCTGATATAAAGAAAAAGATAACCAATTGAATCTTGAAAAACTAACATGTAGTTCCAAGTTCGGATTAACAAATTTTCTCAGAAAAATTTGAAAAAAAGTTAAATAAAAAGAAAAAGATAACAAATCAAATCTTGAAAAATCGAGTTATAGTTCGAGAGTTTCGAATAACAATTTTTCTCTAAAAGATTTTCAAAAAGAGTTGAATAAAAAGAAATAGAAATTTGATATAAAGAAAAAAAAATAACAAATTGAATCTTGAATCCAAGTTCGGATTAACAAATTTTCCTTGAAAAAATAGTTAAATAAAAAGAAAATGAAAAATGGATATAAAGCAAGAGAAACGCCGCAACCGCATTATCCTAAGCCGCCACCGCCTAATCCTGCGCGGCCACCGGGTTTTGGCCATTTGAATATGATAAATTCAATATGCATGGAAGATGGGAATGAAGAGGTGGAATGAGATCTCATTACCTCCTTCAACACATTCCCATAATTGGATTAAATTTAAATGAAGGGAAATGGAGGAAATAAAATCCTACTTATAATTAGGATTTTGATTCAATCAAAATAGGTGGTGTTCTCATTCTCTAATTTCCTTAAAAAATATATAAAAACTCCAAATTTAAAGCATTTTACCAAAGCTATAAATTGAAAATGGAAAAAAAAAACGTCTTTAAATGTATTTTGAATTTTATTTGAAAAAAATAATGTTTTTTGAATTTTTTTTATTTACGTATTTTTATGAGAAATTAAATTAACATTTTATTTTATCATTAAATTTATAATATTGATAAAATGTCTCCATTATTATATTGGATAACTAACTCACATAATATAAAATTATAAATGATTAAATGATAATACTAATACTAAATTATAAACTATTGCCAAAACTAAAAACCAAGAAGATGCTTAATAGCAGTCTTAAAAACCAATGCTGAAAATGATTTATTTTTAAAAATAATTTTAATTTCTAATATTTTATTTTTAATCATATAACTATAATTAATTTTTAAAAATAATTTAAATATGAAAATAGTAGAGAATAATTAAAAGATTTTATCTAAGAGCAAATGATGTTTTTTTTTAAAAACTCTAAATGAAAAAAATGCATTTGAAAGCTATTTTTAGACATAACTTTATATTTTTTCAAACAAAAAAAATAGATAAAATAAAATGATTGAAAATCATGTGATAGGTTATATAAAAGGTAATAGATTTTTAATTTATTAATGCTAAGTATTTATGCAATTATCTCAAAAAAAATTATTTATGCAATAAATACTTTGTTAAATACAAAAAAGAAAAGAAAAGATATGATGTATATGCTATTTTAAATGAATATTAATTTTTTTTTATCAAAAAGACGAATATTAAAATTCAATATTTAATTTTATTATTTTAAAAATTAATATCATAATATTTTTTATTCAATACAATGTCTTAATACCTAATTTATATTATATGTTATTTATTATATAAAAAGGAAAATTATTTCCAATGGTATTTCTATCTCGGCGATATATATTATTTTATCCTACCAAATTACATTTTAAGAAAACTTAGATTACTAGTTTAAAAAAAAAAAAAAACTTAGAATATGATAAGGAAGAGATAAGAGAAGTCAACTAAAGTTTAAATATTTAAATATTATTAATAAAAATACAAAATTAGTTTTTTTTTTCACTCCTATTCATTTTTTATATTATTGAAACTTGGAGGCCCTCTAGTACCTCATCCTACTCCTTCACCATTTAAGTTAGGTGTGTAAGACCCGAGAAAATTCCAATTTTATCAAAAATGGCAAAATCGTAATTTTGGTAAAAATCTAAAATTTTCCTAAATCTCGGATGACAAAACGGACTTCGCCGTTGGAATCGTCTCGCGAAATCTAGCTACCACGTCAATTTTCGTCGAATTCCAAGACAGTCGGAATTTGCACGTTTTTCGAGGAAACGAGCGTCGGGTGAGACACTTGGCGCATTTTAAGTGGCACACAATGTGCCACGTGTCAAGCTCCAGTTCAGTCAACTTAAGCTCAAGGTGGGACCCACGATGACACATGACATGATGCCATTTGATAGAAAAGTCAAAATAGTGGAAAGAAGGGACAAAATTGGAATTTTGGCAATTGTTAATGAATGGGACAATAGATGAATAGTGTTCATCTTCTTCAAAAGATTAAAAATGGGTAGAAACGTGTGTGGCTGGTGGTGGAGTGCTAGAAAGCTAGGTTTCTTTTTTTTTGAGTTTTAGAGAGATAAGGTGCAACTTCTCTCTAGGATTTCGGGTGTTCGGACCATCGGATCGCTTCGGGCCAAGAAGCAAAGTGGTTCTACACATTGAGGACTACACGTGGGCACCGGTTTCGGGAGTTTTCGACAAACTCCGTGAGGTAGGGGTTTTATCCTACTTGTTTTACTCTTGATTTAAGTGTTTTGTGATGTTTGTGTTGGTTTGAGGCCGTGAGGGGCCATTTGATCGGTTCCAAAACTTGGAACCAAAATGTGAAAATTTTAGAGATCCATTTGGACAGTCCGTGTCAGTTTTAGGGACTGATTTGGGTGTTTGTGGCATAATTTATATAATAAATTGTGTTTTGGTGAGTAGGAGACCGGAAATGGGCATGAGGTCGATTCCACCCGAGAGGGGCCCAGCGTTTGGTGAGGTGGGGGCGCACGGACAACCGCTGATACGTTTTGGGACGGTAGAAAGCAGTCCGGGTTTTTTGTCTATTAAATTAGACAGCACGTCCATAGGTTGTGTGTATGAAATGAATGGCTTGGAGTTAGTGAAATAGATAAGGTTAATGCATAAGCTTGATGTGTTAACGTGATTTGTTCAATTATATGGAATATAATTGTGTATAAGTAGTTGGAGATGAAATTGTGATTTGCTCAATTATATGGAATATAATTGTGTGTATGGAAACCGTGGAGATGAAATTATGATTTGCTCAAGTGAGCTAATTTGGGTGTTGAATTGATCGTATTGAATTACGTGTGGTGTGAATGTAGGGTGAGAATATATGCATTTTATATATATTGGTATAAAATGGTCGAAATGACATGTCGTTCGTGTGCGCTAGGAAGCTAACCTAGAAATTAGGTGTGGTGTATAACGCAGAGTTTTTACGAAAAGCGAACATGATTGCGAAAATTTCACGGGATGATTTTCAGGAGAATGGGGTTGGAAGGCAGTCCAATGAATCATTTAGGGCGAGGACCGTAGTTTGTTGGGAAGTTCTCAAAACATTACTTTCGGAGGGTAGTCTATATTTTACCGACGTTGGTAGTTTATTTTCAAAAGGACAACAAGTTTTGTTTTGAAATGGTATTTTTCTCATACATGGCTTAGGCAAATGTGAGGAGTCGGTGAGGACTCGAGACATAGGAGCGAGGCGTGTAGACATTGAAGTAGGATCGCGTATTTGCTTAAGTGTGTGTTTAAGTGGAGCGTGCGTATGCGCGGCAGGTGGAAAAGTAACCCACATTTAGGGTAGTTCCACTCTTGGGGCGATAGCTCACCACAATCGAGGAATATTTTTGGTACGGGAGCGTTCGAAGCGACTCATTTTAGAGACCGATTTTGAAGAAAGCCGGGTTGTGGCTTTGATGTTTTTGGATCATATGTATTAGAATTATAGATTTTAATATGTATTTGTATTAAGAGTAATGAAATAACTCTTGGACTAATGGAACATAGTTGGGTATGCGTTTGATGAGTATTGGTTTATGGGCTCAAGATGCCATTTTACTCGGAGTATGAGTCACCGTGTCTGCAGGCGTATAGATTTAAGCGAGGTTGGCGAATTAGTCAACGTGTAACACCCCGAAATATACCCTAGTTGTTTTCAACGTGTTTAGGGTATTTTGCGTGCAGAAAATGGAATTTTTCGTAAATGCGAAAACATGAAAAATTAGAAACCCGAAAATTGTACAAGACTTAAGGACAAAATCGTAATTTGTCAAGGGCATTAAAGACATGGATTAATAAGATTAGAGGCCAAAAATAAAATAATAGGAAATTGAAATACAAATGGTCAGAGTTGGAGGAGGACTAAAGGGAAATAAATGAAACTTTAAGTATAAATAGAGGAGGAGACAAAAATAACTCATTTTTTGGTCTCAGAAACAAGCTTACGGAAGAAGGAGGAGGAAGGGAGAAGAGAAAGAGGAAAGAAAGGGAGAAATCAAGCCAAGGTATGGATCTTTGGAGTTTGAGTATGGAATTGTATGATTTTGGTATGATTTTTGTACTCCAACTACTTGGGTATGGATTGCTAGGGTTTTCTTTGGAGATTAATTTGGTTCCCTTTTCTAGGGTTTTGTTAGGAATACATCATAACTCTAGATTTAAGGAAAGTTTGGTTGAAAATCCCTAGTTTATAATAATTAGATATGGAATCCTTCACAATTCCAAGGTTTTGTAAAGTTTAGGGAACTTTGGTATGAATCCTTGGATTCTTTGGCTAATTAAAGTGGTTTATTGGAGTTGTTTTGAGGGATTTCATGTTAATTTTTGATTAAGAATGGAATAGAAGAGAAGTATGGAAGGAAAGTGCATGAAAAATGCTGAATTCTGCCATTTCTGGGCAGATTCGGAATATATATAATCGTAGGAATGCCTAAGACCAAGTATTAAATGATCTGACACTTAATCACGGCGTGGGCGGGGCACGTCTCAGTTAGTATGGGTACTCACGATTAGTGCTCGACACTCTTGATTAGTACTTGATATACGATTAGTCATTACGAGACTCTGTTGGTGCTCGGCACTCTTGATTTGTGCTACGGCACTTCCGTATTGTGTAGTATCTTCGGATACTTCTTGGGCTGTATCTTACTTATTTATTAACCTTTGAGGTCTGGGTATTCCCCATGGGTTATGTATTAACAATAGGAAGAAGGAATAAGAGTAAACAAATGTGTATCGTTCTGATCTGTAATACATACGGGTATTTCTGAATAAGAATAAGCTCTGTAACTCCTACGGGAGATCCGAATAAGCATAAGTCTGTTATAAGCATAAGTACTTGTATAAGTCCATTATATGAATGCATGGAAATTATGATATCCGTTATTGTTATATGCTGAATATAAATGTGTATATGCATCCTACATATGTTTCCTACTAAGCGTAAAGCTTAGCACGAGTTTTCAATCTGTATAGTTCAGAAGAAAGAGACAGTGATCTTACGCATTTTGTCGGACGGCCTACAGTAGGGGTTCCGTATTTTGTAGGTTACAGCATTTCCACGATCGTATGCGTGTAATGTATAGTTTGTATATGTAAAATGAGACTCGGGCGTATGTATAGGACACTGTAAACACCACTACAGTGGTAGTTTGATTTTGTAATTTTGTATAAAATCTTTTGATTATGTTATAAGACTTGGGCCACCAATGTCTGAAAAAGCAGGTAGAGAGTCCCAGTTTATAGTCTCGCACCCCGAACTCGGTTCGGATCCGCCAATCGGGTCAAACTGGAAATCGGGGCATGACACAACGGACACCCCGGGTTTGGGGCGTCACAAGGTGTCAATGGCTAAAAATATAAAATTAGTTAAAAAGTTATAAATTAAAAAATATAATAAATTAGTATTCAATATATATATATAAAATAAAAAAATTATAAATATATTAGACAATATATTTTTTGTAACGTTTCATGTAATATTGTTGTATAAAAATAACCGTAATTTTTGAAAAAAGTGTGTAATATAAGTAGGGAAGACAACGAGTAGGTTTTTTTGGGTTCTTGTCCAGTCCCTAATGGGACAAGTTTAGCTTAAGTGTAATTGAATTTTTAATGGGTTTAAGGTTTTTTTTCTTAAACCTAGGATGAGTTCAGAGTGGGTTCGAGTATTGTTATGTCCAGTCCCGCCTGAATTATTTTTAAATATAAATATTAATAATTAAAATATTTTGTACTAAAATAATTTATAAAAATTTATAATATTTTATTTATTATGAAATATGTTAATTTTAATATAATAAAAATAAAAATAACAAATATTAAAATATAAAAAGACTAAAAAAAAAAAACAAAAACAAAAAGTAAAACTAAACTGGGTGAGTATGAGAATTTCCTTATACTTGCTCCTCCTTGTCCCATTTAATTTTTTAAATAGGACGTATTTGGGAAATGCTATAAATAAACGGGGTGAGATTGGGATTGGGCCATACCTATCCCGTTGCCATCCCTGAATATAAGAAAAGGGAAAAAAAAATGTTCTTTTTGACATTTATGCATTTTGCATTACATCACAGTATTTTGTTATTTACAAATTTGTCTTCACTAGAACTTGAACCTTGGATCCCTCCCTTCACTATGTTCGTCTCGGCTCCTTAACCATTTTTTATTTTTGAAAAGATAAATTTCATTTATTCAAAACAACAAGACATTACATTTGAACACATAAATCAAAGTGTTAAAGACATTAGACGATGACACAACATTCAAGTTAATAGCAAGAATAAACGACTTAAGGCCTACACATTTGGTAATCCTAAGTGGCTTAAAATACCTAATATTCAAGATTTGATGAAGCATACTGATGAACAGATACTTGATATGACTTCTACTTCTGATTGAAATAGCTATGTTGTTTGAATTATCCACATAAAAACCAATAAACTAATCAACTGTCGTACGACGACATAACCACACGTTACAACAAGTCAGTAACAAAAAATTTAAGCTAAGTATTACTGGCAAGAAAAAAAATGGTTCTAATTGCATTATCAGGATTCGAACTCGAGATAAATGGTTAAGATAGGTGGGACCTCAACCATTATCCGAGGTTAATCGACAACAATTAGGGAAAAAAGAAAATGTTTCAGCATATATTATTATACGCAATTAAAATGTGGAAAGCTGGGTGGAAGAGGAGGGGAGAGAGCAAAAGGCGTTCTCTCGATCTCCCTCAATTCGTCTCTTAAAGTGGAAGCCTTAAGACCGTACGACCATTCAACTCTTTCACTCTCATTCTTCTAAGTATTTATAGATTCAAATTGAATTGAAATTATCCCAACGAGATTCAATCGATCTCTCGAAGATCCTAAAGAAATCCAAATCGATAAGCCATTCCTCAAAATGGTGTCGGCGAATCGGGACATGGTGGTGTTTTGTTTTGACACCCTGGTCGCTCACTACAACAACGAACAACCCCCTCCCCTTGCCTTCGACGAGGCTCAGCAGTTTTTTCCCTCTACCCACTTTTATTTTCTTTTATTTATCATTTTTGGTGTTTTGGGGTGTAATGAGTATATAAAATACTCATTTGAACTCTAAGTTAGTTTTTAGTAATGTCTTTATTTTAAATTAATTCCCTAATACTCTAAATGTTCATATTTATGATTATGTCATCCATTTGGCGGGTTGGTGAGAATTTGGAGCGAATACACAACGAAAAAGTGAAAAATCAGCAAAAACTGCTCCAACATGCAACAACTACCGTATTTTGACATTTTCGGATTTAAGATGAGCTTAAATTGCAGCAAGATTTATATGGTTAAATTCTAGACTCAAATTCCATAGAGTTTAAGAACGTGAAAATCGAAGTTTGGATGACAAATATATGGTCGTGCAAATTTGGAGACTTGAAAGTGAGCTTGAGCAGTTGGGGCCACACAATTGAGTGCCCGAGAGGCACAAAATGGCAGCCCAGCTAGGCAATTGCGTGGCTCCCACGCTATTGCGTGCGGGATCCAAGCAATTGGGCTAATCCTGCATGTAATTGCGTGCTAGAGAGCAACCAGGAGCACCTACAAGCCACACAATTGCGCCATACCTACGCTATTGCGTGGACACCGATAAGAAACCCTAATTTTGTCCATTTTAGGGCCCATTTGGAGGAGAGAGGATGAGGGGTATAAAAGGGCTCGAGATTGTAAACGGGGGTCAGCTTTTCAGAAAAAAAAAAAAAAAGAAAAAAAAAGAAGGAAAATACGATTGGAAGGCTTGAGACAAAGAGTGGATTAAGTGGCATTTCATCTCGCTTTTCTTCTTCTACTTTCATGACTATGAACTCTAATTTGTATTTCCTTCATCTCATAATGTTCTAAACATCTAAGCTAGGGTTTATGATGTAACTTTGACTACATAAGCCATGGATGAATTTTAATCTTTAATTTATTTAGCTTAATTCTTGTAATTGTTGGTTACCTTATTTATGATTTGATTACATGTTGATACTTGACTATTATTTACATGTATTAGGCTAGGGCTTTGAGATCGAAAGACAAGGAACTCTAGGGAATTGAATAAGGTATCATACAATCAATCATAGGATAGAGATATCATGGTTTTGTATGTGGTAAATAAGGATTGTAGATTAGAGCATCTTACAGTTAAGGGGTTAGAGGCAGAGATGCAATAAAAACCGCTCTTGAGATAGGTGCCCAACTGTAAAACTCGGGAAAAATGCAATTTTTCTGAAAAATGGCAAAACGGTAATTTATCGTTGTAGTACAGGTTGAAAACCTAAAATATTCTAGATCTTGGCCCTTGTGAAGCAGAAGCCGCGTTGGAATCGTCTACCGAGAAATAAGCTACCGTCAAATTTTGTTGGATTAGGGAGCAGGTCGAATTTCACGTATTTCGAGGCACGGGTGTCGGATGACACATGGAGTCGTGCCACATGGCATGAGAGCCATGTGATGTGGCATTTGTCACCTAGTGCATGTGTCCATGTGACACATAGCACATGGCAAATGGAGCATATGAAGGACACATGACAAATAGGAAAGTGAGAGGAAGTTTCCTCTTGTTGGAGCAAACCAATAAAAAAAAAAAAAACAATTTGGTGGAAGAAAGAAAAGGAAAAGAAAGAGAAAAGGAGAAAAAGGAAAAGAAAAGAAAAGTAAGGAGAAAAAAGAAAGGAAATGAGAAAAAAGAAAAGAAAATGAAGAAAGGAAAGAAAAGGAGGAAAACAAAAGAGAGGAGGAAAATTTGTGAGTGGAGGAGAAAGGGTAAAAAAATAGGAAAAGGGCTTCGATTTCTAGTGTTCTGACAATCGGAAGTCGTTAGTTCAAGAACTAAAGTTGGTCTACTCGATGAGAATTACAAGTAGGTGCCAAAAACAAAAGAGGTAGAGTTTTCTCTTACACTGGTTCCTCTTAATCTAAGGGGACGTAAATGGCCAGGTGTGTGGTTCTGACCACTAACCCGTGAGATTAGTTTTGAGCGTTAAGGGCTGTTTGGACGAGTTTGAGGCGCTTCATGGTAGTATAGCCATTAATGGCAGTCTTGAAATTTGTTAAAAAAAAAAAAAAAAAAAAGCTAAAATTTCTTGACTAAGTCCAGATTATTTCCAAGGTCGGGTATGGTCAGGAATGGCTAGTTTGTGTGGACTATTTATGTGTGTGTTATTGCTAGAAATTTTATAATATGCTGAATGTGTTGTAAATATGTTGATATATTAGTGTTATATATATTAGCAATAATGGATGTAAATTATATGCTTTCGATATAATTATCCATGGTACTTGACATAAAGTACGGTTTATAAATTGTTCCGTGTAGTGTATTATATATGTAACATGAGCTAACATGAAGTGACATTTTGCATTGCATATGCATGGGAGTGCATGGTTGGTAAATCAACACTGCGTTTGGTGTTTGATTGGGTGGGCTCGGTAAATGGGACAAAGTCAAAAAAGGTCGCCTGATTGCATGAAACGGAAAATGTAATGCTTAGGATATCGAATTGAGCAACACGCCAATTATGGTTAGACATAGTCCCCAGAGGTGAAAGGCTGTAAAAGTGTCTGGGTTTGCGGAGCCCATGGTGAGACACCAAAAATCCGCTACCCATAAAAAGGTGCATGAATTTTGAATATAAAATTATCATTGTGATGTATCATCCAAAAAGCTTTTGGTTTATAAACAAATGAAATTGGTTTTGAAAATGATCATTGGATGTCATCTAGAATGACGGTTTTTCACACTTGGCATAAACATGAGTGAGGGAGTCGGTGAGGACTCGGGACATGGGGCATGATGAGTCTCATCTCATTTCATGGCATATATGATTCCATGTAGAATTGGTATATTCTTCATTGAAATGTTGATGTGTGTATTATTTTGTGAACATGACATTGCATGTGCATTTAGGTGGAGAGTAGCCCTTATAGGAGTTATCCTTACTAGGCATTGCTCACCCTCATCGTGGGACCCCCTTTTAGGTACAGGTTATGTATGGGCGTGACCACTCATGCAGGGCGCGGGTGTGAGAAGAAAAGTTGAACTGTGGCTTTGAGAAACCTTTTTGTAAAAACACTAGATTTTATATGTAATATTTTGTATATAAGAGAGTTGTAACTCGAACTCTTATGAACTATTTTGATACATTTGTATATTTTTCTAAAATATAAATGCATGAATGGATCTCAGTGAATGGGACGTGATATGGTGGTATCGAGGTATGCGATACCCATAGGTATTTCGTGCTTTGACATGTTGTCAATGGGATCCCCGGGTTTTGGGGTGTCACACCAACACTTGAGAGAGGTTGGTGCATAGAAAAGATCACCTTATCATCAACATTCGCATAAATTATAGCTAAATACCTCTTATTAGTTCACCATTGAATGTAGTTAGGTAAAACCATAAACCTTAGTGTTTCATCTTGAGAAACAAACCTCCGTTAATTATTTCACTTAGTTTGATTCTTAGTTTGATTTAGGACAGTGACACAATACCCATAGCCTAGATAATATTAGGGTGACCAAATTCAGTATTTGACATTCAAACTCCTTGTGAGAAGACCTTGACTTACCCCTATACTACCATTCCACGACGCGTGCATTTGCGCTAATAGGATTAATTATAGTTTAACCTTATAGGCAGTTTAGAAGCCGTCAAGTTTTTGGAGTCATTGCCGGGGAATTTCAGCAAAAGTGTCAATATTGATAATAGTTTACTTGAATATTACTTTAGGCAATTTTTACTTTTATTTTTATTTTTTAATTCATTTTATCTAATAAAGAATTCTACTGGTGGACTTTGTAGTGTTTCAGGGAGTTTTGGTCACTTGTATGCGTAGACAAGGTAGAGGGGAATTAGCGCAGCCGGTGGTAATCTATTATGCAATCATAATCTTTGAACAACTCGAACCACCTCCGTTGTCTCAACAAATTAAGCTCCTTCTGTGTTAACAAATATTTGAGACTTTTATGATCTGTATAAATTCTGTATTTTTCACCATATCTTCAAAGCAAATACTACTGCAGCCAATTCCAAATCATGTGTAGGATAATTCTGTTCATGTGGCTTCAACTGCCTGGATGCATAAGCCACTACTTTCCTCTCTTTCATTAACACACATCCCAAACCAATTTTTGAAGCATCACTATACAGAGTATACTCTTTACCTGGGGTAGGCTGCGTCAATACTAGTGCTTCAACCAACATTGCCTTCAACTGCTCAAAACTATCTTGACATTTATCTGTCCACTCAAACTTTACTCCTTTCCTGAGTAATTTAGTGAGTGGCAAAGCTATGACCGAAGAGAATCCCTTCACAAATCTTCTATAATATCACGCTGGAGGCGAAACTACTTAGAGTAGCACACTTGAGCGGTTTCCAATTCACCATAGCTTCAATCTTAGCAGGGTTAACTCTTAAACCCTCAGTAGACATAATATGGTCGAGGAATGAAACTTCCTTTAACCAAAAATCACATTTGCTAAGCTTAGTATACAACTTTTTCTCTCAAAGTTTGTAGAACTATTTTCAAATGTTGCTCATGCTCCTGCTCATCTCTGGAATATACCAATATATCATCAATAAAAACCATGACAAACTGATCTAAATAGGGTCAAAACACCCTATTCATCAAATCCATGAATGTTGTCGGTGCATTTGTCAACCCAAATGACATTACCAAGAACTCATAATGGCCATATCAAGTTCTGAATGCTGTCTTTGGCACATCGACATCCTTCACTCTTAGCTGATAGTACCCTGATCGTAGGTCTATCTTTGAGAAGACACCCGCTCCTTTTAACTGATCAAAGAGATCTTCAATTCTCGGCAATGGGTATTTGTTTTTCACTGTCACCTTATTGATTTTTCGATAATCAATGCACATTCATAGGGTGCCATCTTTCTTTTTCAAGAACAAAACAGGTGCACCCCAGGGAGAAACATTAGGTCGGATAAACCCTTTATCCAGAAGCTCTTATAGTTGAATCTTTAGCTCTTTCAACTCAGTTAGAGCCATCCTGTATGGTGCCTTAGAAGTAGGAGCTGTTCCCGGTAAAATCTCAATAGATAAATCCACTTCTCTTTCAGGTGGAATACCAGGTAACTCTTTGGGGAGCACATTCGGAAAATATTTCACAACCAGAATATTTTCCAATTCTATTTGACCTCTTTTAGAGTCAAGCACCAAAGCTAAAAAAGGCCTCACATCCTTTTCTCAGCAATCGTCGGGCTTGCAAAGCTGAAATCATATTGGACATTGGGCTAGACTAAACACCATGTACTATCACTTCAGACTGATCAGAACATCTAAGCACTACTGTCTTTTTATCACAATCAATTATAGCCCGGTGTTTAGACAACCAATCCATTCCCAAAATCAAATCAAATTCACGAAATGGTAGAGTAATCAAATTAGTAGAAAATTCCCGATCATGAATGATTATAGAATGATTCTTATACACTCTATTCACATTGACACTTAGGTACCACTAAGGGCCCCAGTTACATGCATATCATATGATAGTTGCTCCACCTCGCATCTTATCGAACCCATGCTCAATGCATACATATGAGATAGAGTAGATCCAGGGGTCTATTAATGTATGCATTTCAATACCATAAAGAAAATTATACTAGCAATTACTTTTGGTGCATCTTGGTCCCCACGAACGCCATGCATATGCTCGTGCGCGTACAGGCATAGGAAGATCTACTGTCTCTGACATTGTGCCTCCTCGTCCTCTATGTTGGCTCTGGCCCCCTTGACCTCTACCTCTATCTCGAGTCGACGGTGATGCTGCGGACCTCCCTCTGTTGTTACTATGAGGATTCCTATTGTCCCTTGACTCTTTAGGACAATTTGCCATAAAATGTTCAGTGCTTTCACATTTGAAGCACCCTCCTGTCAACAATCTGCAAACTCCTAAATGCCGTCGATGGCAATGGGGCACTCTGGAGTTTCTCCTAGTCCCGTTTAAGCACCTCTACCAGTACTAGGTACTACTGTATTTCCTTGTCTTCTTCCCCTTGTGGCGGGCGTATGCGACTCGGTTTGGGACTCTTTTGACTCTTTGCAGGAGGAAGAAGCTCCTCTAAAAAACTTTTCTCTTCGAAATCTTTCTCTCTTGCTTGCCTCAGTTTCTCCACTTTCATTCTTAGCTTGAACCAAGCGATAGAAATTTATATGAATCCTCTTGTCATAGGAGCCATATATCTTTTTATGGACTCATTTAGTCCATCCTCAAACTGCCTACACCGAAATGTCTCAGTGAGGACTGATTCATGTGCATACTTGCTAAGATGGCTTAATTCTTTCTCATATTCCGCCACTGATAAGTTCATTTGCTTCATATTCAGGAACTGCTTCAACTTAGTCTCCCTGTACATATCAGAGACATATTTGACCTTGAACTCTTTGACAAAAAACTCCCATGGTATGGGATCTGGAAGCCTCGAACTCATTAACACTAGCTTCCACCCGATCATAAGCAACGCCTTTACCCAATGAAAGCGCACATGTCACTCTTTGATCAGGAGGGCATCTCACCTCCTCTACTATTCTTTGTAGCTTTTCCAACCAGAATTCAGTTTTATCGGACTCTTCCATGTTTGACCCATGGAATTCCTCAGCTCCATGTCTTCTTACCATATCTATTAGGGCTTTCGGAGCTGTCAATCTTTCCAATACCCGAGCCATGTCCTGAGATATCCTCAACAAGGCTTCATTTGGCTCGGTTGGGGCATGACTCTCACTTTTGACAGATTCAGACGGATCTGAAGCGGGTAACCCTTGATCTCTTGGGTTAACACTCTCGACTACTTCTTCAGCTTAATTCGAAGGACGATTCATCTATACAAAACACAAGGACATCCACATTAGGCCAACACATTACTAAACACATGCTTTTCTATCATATACTCTATTCGGGGCTGGAAGCTAAACCTGGCTACGATACCTAAAGCTGACATCCCTAACTTAGCACCCGATGTCAAGCAAGGGTGTCATTTTTTTTTCCTGTTTATTATAAACTTATAATATTTAAATTTGTTCATTCATATAATGTTAAATATTTAACTTGTACTTTATTCTGTAGCAGCGGATTACAAAATATATACAAGCTCCATATATGGAAGTATTTAACATCAACAATATTTACATTGCTTACAAAAGAAATAAAAATACATATACATTACACCAAATGGTCTAGTGGATACCTAATGATGTGTTGACTTTGATTGCTGATGCGGATTATCCTGTCCTCTGGTTTCTATTACATCATATACGGATGAAACACCCATACTAAGCTTATAGCTTAGTGGGAATAATACTAAATTAGACGACCCTAATAGGACCATCTCACTTTAGACACATGCATATACTTATGATAAATATAACATTTACATATACTTATGCATTTCTTATATACATTTTTTTCGCATGTTTCATTTCTTATCATATTTCATATACTTTTCGTGTCATCTTACACTGTACTTCTTGTTCTTGTAACCATATAATATCATCACATAGCAGTGCTATGCTTCTCATATGATGTCATATATCATATACATCTCATTTGCGTATACTTGTCATTTGCTTTTATGTTTTATGCACAGTATAAACGCCAGTGGATACGGAGAAAAGAGCTGTATGTACTTGAAGGTACTGCTATCACTATACGACAGTGATATCTATGCAGTATGATCCAAGCGGGTAGATTATAATGATCGAAGCGGGATCTATGTCATTTACCAAAAGCAGGGGTCGATATCTATAAAAATCTTTATGTGTTATCCCTATAAGCATGTCTATCTATCAAACTACCCGGTAATAAGCAGACAATCAATTTTATTATGTTTTTTTAACAATCTTTTAGGTATTAGAAAAAGATATCTTATATACATGAATAACTATTGATATCATGTATACTTATGAAATATTCATTATTAAATAATCTCTTATAAGCATTTAACTATTTTTTTTCATATAACAAAATTATACGTGTATTCTTTTTAACTTTCATAACACATGTGATCATGATCATATTATTAGGATGCATTATTTCATATAACAATACAATTATATAAAATTTATACAATTTCAGTTTCCATAATCAATTACGCTTTTGAGCAGGTTCGAGGCGGCTCCTAAAGGATATATTTTGACTACAATTTTTGACCACAATAAAAGGATTGTTAGAAAGTGATCTTCTAACTTCGATATACTCACATGTGCTTAAGTTTCTTATGGTTCAAACATCATGTCATTTGGACTTTTAATTTTGGAGATATGGTCTAAACATTCAGAACTGCTCCTGGACAGTTTCCAGGAATAGAATTTGGAATTGTGTCATATATTTGAAAATTTTCTGGGAATGTTAGAGATATAATTTGATTATAATTTCTTCATGAAAGTTGTTCTCCCAAATGTCTAGTTTGTACAGAAATTTGAATAACCTCATTTGGACCAGTATAACTCAAGTTATGATTTAAACAATCGGAATTACTCAAGTTCAGGGGATTGTTATGAGACAGATTTCAGGGACATAATTGTTCCCTTACTTCGATGAATTTTTTTGGGTCCAATAGGGTCCAAATTTGGATACACTTATTTCAGGGAGATTTGTTCTCCTAGAATTCTAGTTTACCCAAAAATTTGAATCACTTAATTTGGATAAGTGAAACTCAACTTATGGCCTAAATACCATAACTGTTTCGAAACCCAAAATTGTGTCGAGAATTCGACCAAAAATAGAGCTAAATCACTTTGGCTTGAATTTTAAGATTTTCTTTGGGGTCCAAATTTGCATACACCTATTTCAAGGAGATTTGTTATTCTAGAAGTTTAGTTTACTCAAAAATTTGAATTATTCAATTTGATGAGTGATGGAAAAGTTATGACAAAAACAAAAACATGGGTTTAAAAAAAACGGAAGAACATCTCTCCTAAAACCCAACATTTTCTCTATACAAATTTTTCCTTCATTGAGGACCACAACCAAACCAAACAACCATTACAAACAAGGATTCTACACAAAAAGAGGTATTCCAAACCTTCAAACAAGTATCTCTATATATATCTATACAAAAATCCATACCTTTGCCTTTCCTTCTTCCTTCTTCTTCTTCTTCTTCTTCTTCCTTTCTTTATTTATTTCTCCTCTCTTCTCTTCTCTTCTTTTTTTTCTCCCTTATCTGATTTGCCTTAACATAAATGCCCCAAAATGAGATATTTTAGACTAAAATAAGGCCATGTTTGGCCTTGACTATTTTGACTTTTTGCATTTTGGTCCCTCATTTTCATTCTATTCTCCATTTAACTTATTCAAATCCTACTTTAACATATGAACTTATTATTATATGATCCTTGAGTCTAGTTGGTAAATTATTAATTACCTCGACTCTTAGATTAATCAGTTTTGCTTATTTATTTTTAGCATTATTTTATTAAGAAAAAAATATACATTTACTTTTTATTACTCATTAAACGTATTTATAAAACGCCGGGGTATAATTTGGGGTGTCTAGCAGTGGTGGTGGTGGTGGATGATAACGCGATGGCAGTGGAGGATGAAGAGGTGATGGTACAAATAGAGGGGTTCTTCCTATAAAAGCAAATTTTTCCTGAGAGAACCGCAAAAACAGTTGAGAAATAAAAATAAATATAATCGAATATTGAAGAGAGGCATCTTTCTTACATAAACTTAGGCCCTGTTTGATAAAATGAAAAACTTAAGTGCTGAAAAATAAGTGTTGAAAAATTAAGTGCTGAATTTCATAGTATATTGAATGCATCTTGTAAATTGTTTGATAAATTCTTGACAATTGTATGCGAAGATAAATATATTGTTTGATAACTGTAAATGTTGAATATTGAAAATTATGTATTTTACATATTTACCCTTATTATCATTAAATTACATATTATTCAAAATAAATAGAGTTTCTAATAATTTTTATTTTTCACTACAATTATTAATTATTGTAAATAACATGTTTAAAAATATCAAAATATTTATTCTAATAATATTATCAAAAAAAAAAAAAAAGACATAAATATGTTTAAAAAATAACTAATAGAATCTAAACTTTTTAAAAAAACTATCCAAACTAACCAAGAGATATTTGCAAAATATTATATTATTTATAAGGGTTTTGGTCAAATTTATTTTCATTTTTTGTTAGCCAGTGTCTACGTTACATTAAGTAGTCTTTCTGTATTTATAATTTTTAGTTTTAATTTAAAATTTTCAATTAAAAGCTTCCTAAAATTTTGTTATCAAACATATTGAAAAATTAAAACCATTGAAAATTTTCATTTTCAATGATTTGAACATTTTCAATAATTTATCAAACAGGACGAGAAAAAACATGTTCAAAAACTGCTCTTCAAAAATTATTTTTCATATTTTAAGTTTAAAAGAGAATTATAAAACATGATAATCCTTATAGAAATAGAGAAATCTTTATTATTAAAATGTTGCAAAGATACCGTGGCATGTCTTGATATCCAAGAACTTTAGGAATTCAATTCAAGAAGGAAAATACAGTTACTCTCGGAATATTAGGAAAATAATAAAGATTATGCAACAAAATTATTTCAAATTATGCCTTGATTAATCTCAGGAAATAAACTGTGACTTTTGATGAGTCCCAATTATTGAAAAACCGACCTATAGCTCAGAAAATTTGTAAAAAGCGTTAAATAAAAGGAAAAATAAAATTTAGATAAATAAAAAGATAACAAATAGAATCTTGAAAAATCCACGATTAAAAAATTTTCTCAAGAAAATTTACAAAAAAAGTTAAATAAAAAGAAATAAAAATTATATAAAGAAAAAGATAACAAATGAAATCTTGAAAAATTGACTTGTGTTCTTGTTCTGATTAACAAATTTTCTTAGGAAAATTTGAGAAAAAAGTTAAATAAAAAGAAAATTGATATAAAGAAAAAGAAACATAAAAGAAAAGAAATAAAATTACATTTTCTTTTTGGTTAAAAAGTGAAACTAGCAATTGACGACACAGAGATAGAGTCTGTTTGTATCATCACCTACTTGATCATCTTGTACTACTAAACCGCATTATCCTATGCCTCCACTACCAAAAAGTTAAAATAACATAAAAATTGGTATAAAGAAAAAGAAATAGAAAGAATAAAATAAAGAAATAGAAATTACATTTCTTTTTGTCAATGGTGACCAATCCCAATTGACGACACGAGACAAGTCTGTTTTTACCATCATTTACCTGATCATCCTGTACCATCAAACCGCATTATCCCATGCCACCACTACTCTTTCTTGCATCGTCACCGGGTTTTGGGCCATTTGAATATGATAAATTCCATATGGGTGGATAAAATTTAAAAAGGCAGGCCAAAGACAAGGAGAAAGAGAGAAGGAGAAGGAAAAAGAGAAAGAGGAGACTAGACCCTTGGCCTATGCATGAAGAGTTTCTTCTTCAATCTTCTTTCTCTTCTCCCTCTCCCTCTCCCTCTCCCCCTCCCCCTCCCCCTCCCCCTCACCTACTGTTTATTGATATCCCCTGCACAAAATTTATATTTATATGCCACCTGACTATTTTTGGTCATTTGAATCATTACTGTAAATAAAATAAAAAACATAAAGAATTATAATTAATTCATTTATAATCTCATGATATTTGATGTATTTATATATAAATTTACTTTCATAATATATATTATATTTTATAATATTAGTATTTTTTTTATTGGTTAATAAAAATCACGATTTTTATATTTTATAAATAAAAAATGAGAATTATATAAAACAAAAATAAAAATCGACCTATAAATCCGATTAACCAATTTTTCGACTTAGTTTTGATTTTATTTCTTGTGAAACAAAATTTGGATGGTGGTACAACCTCTGGCAGAGACCGAAAATCCGATGGCAGCGGTGGAAGAAGAGAGGAAAACCGCTAATGACGGCGGACGGTATGATAATGAGGTGGTTGCGAAGGAAAATGGCGGTGGTGGAGAAAAATAACGCGGCGGCTAATGGAGGTCGGTGAGAAGTCAAAACAAAATTTTCCTGAGAAAACTACAAAAGGAGCGGAGAAATAAAAATAAATATACCTAAAGGGAGGATGTGGATATAGTATTTTTGGTTATTATTTGTTTTCTACTTAAAAAATAGACTCGTTTTTATATTTTAAAAAAAATCTTTTTTTAAAATGAATTGGAATTGTCACTTTTTTTTCATAGAGAAAAAAAAAAAATCCTAAATATGACTCATAATAAAAAAAAATACATATCTGAAGAAATTGAGTTTAGGATCGGGGATCAGATTACTTATCGTTAATGTACAATGGAAGTGTACGCCATGCTTAAAAGTCAAAGTTTCTACTAAATAAATTAAGGAAAATCTGACTTATTGTCCGATCAGTGAATACGAAAACAGTAATAATATCTGATAACATGCTCAGAGACGTATATAAATGAATAAACCAAGTTAATAAATAAATGAATAAGCAAAGTTAGATGAGAAAAATGTGTACTTGGGCAGCGTATTCAAAGCGCTATCAATTAGAAATAATGTTAGTGTAATAATAAAATACGAAATATTCATTAGAAATTAGGTTATAGATGAGATGTCAAATTATTCATTAAAAAGATAAATGGAATGTCGGGCCCCACCTATACCCATTTATTTTTTACACATATTGACTCAATAAGATTCAATTTTATAGGAATTATAGAATTAATCATGTGTTCGAAATTTTGAAAACTGATTTAAAATTGAAACTTCGAAAAATGGGAAGCTAGAAATTGAAATTTTGGAAATTTGAGATTTTTAAATAAAATTTGAAATTTCGGAAATTTGAATTGAGACACTGGAAGTGGGAATTTGGAATTAGGAATTGAATTTTGGAATTAGAGACCTTGAATTTTAGAAAATTGAAAATTTGTAATTTTGAATTGAAAACTTGAAAATACAGAAGTGGAAATTAGAGAGACTTAAATTTATAGCCTTAAACTTTAAAATTAGGATTTGAATTTTGGAAAAGAATTATTATTTTTAATTTAGAAACTTTATTTTGTTCAAGAAATTTGGAAAATAAATAAATAAATACAATATAAAGAGAAGCTATAGTTGTGGGGTTAACACTCTCACACTAAAGCTAGGGTTCAAGCAACAAAGAATGACTTTTATTTAATGTCTTATTTACTATATAAACAATAGAGTGACATGATTTAATTTAAAAAAATAATAAATTATGAGTTTAGTGCATGTGTGGGTGAGTGAGAGTCATGGTGCGTATGAAGGTACATGAGAGCGTGTATGGGTAAGTGACAAGTGTAACACCTCAAATTATACCCTAATAGTTTATTATAGTTTAGTGGTATAATAAAAGTCAAAACTATCTTGACATTTATCTGTCCACTTAAACTTTACTCATTTCCTGAGTAATTTAGTGAGTGGCGAAGATATGACAACGAATCACTTCACAAATCTTCTATAATATCTTGCTAGACCCAAGAAACTTCTCACTTCGGTAACACTTCGGGGCGGTTTCCAATTCACCACAACTTCAATCTTAGCAGGGTCAACTTTTATACCCTCGATAAGGCCTTGATATTGCCTATGAATGAAACTCACTTTGGCGAAAATCGCGTTCTTAAGAACAGCATCTGGCTTTTTCTCTCTCAGAGTACGAAACAGAACTATTTTCAAATGTTGCTCATGCTCCTGCTCATCTACGTAATATACGATATATAAATTGATAAAGGCGCGTAGTTAATAAATAGGGTGAAACACCACATTCATGAATCCATGAATCTTTGGCGATTGCATTAGTCAACCTAAATGGCATTACCAAGAACTCATAATGGCCATATCGAGTTCTGGATGTTGTCTTCAGCACATCGACATCCTTCACTCTTAGCTGATAGTACCCTGATCGTAGGTCTATCTTTGAGAAGACACCCGCTACTTTTAACTGATCAAAGAGATCTTCAATTCTCGGCAATGGGAATTTGTTTTTCACTATCACCTTATTGATTTGCCGATAATCAATGCACATCTGTAGGGTATTGTCTTTCTTTTTCACGAATAAAACAGGTGCACCATAGGGAGAAAAACGGGTCGAATATACCCTTTATCTAGAAGCTCTTGTAGTTGAATCTTTAACTCTTTCAACTCAGTTGGAGCCATCTTGTATGGTGCCCTAGAAGTAGGAGCTGTTCGGTAAAATCTTAATAGATAAATCCACTTCTCTTTTAGGTGGAATACCAGGTAACTCTTCGGGGATACATCCGGAAAATCTTTCACAACCAGAATATTTTCCAATTCTATTTGACCTCTTTTAAAGTCAAGCACCAAAGCCAAAAATGTCTCACATCCTTTTCTCAGCAATCGTCGGGCTTGCATAGTTGAAATCACATTGGACATTGGGCTAGACCGAACACCATGTACTATCACTTCAGACTGATCAGAACATCT
Source organism: Tetrastigma voinierianum (assembly GCA_016808115.1). NCBI lineage: Eukaryota > Viridiplantae > Streptophyta > Magnoliopsida > Vitales > Vitaceae > Tetrastigma > Tetrastigma voinierianum. The sequence goes on from JAEQBH010003536.1 coordinate 544,614, forward strand.
AAGCACTACTGTCTTTTTATCACAATCAATTATAGATTGGTGTTTAGACAAACAATCCATTCCCAAAAACAAATCAAATTCACAAAATGGTAGAGTAATCAAATTAGTAGAAAATTCCCGATCATGAATGATTATAGGGCAATTCTTATACACTCTATTCACATTAACACTGTGCCCTAAAGGACTGGTTACATGCATATCATATGATAGTTGCTCCACTATTGTCATCTTATCGAACACATGCTCAATGCATACATATGAATGAGTGGATTCGGGGTCTATTAATGCATGCATTTCAATACCATAAAGAGAAATTATACCAACAATTACTTCTGGTGCATCCTGGTCCTCTGACCTTCACATAGCATATGCTTGTGATGGCATTGAAGGCATAGGACGATCTTGTCTCGACAATGCCTCCTGGAGTCTCATGTTGGCTCTGGCCCCCTCGACCTCTACCTCTATCTCAAGTTGACGGTGATGCTGCGGACCTCCCTCTACTGTTACTTTGAGGATTCCTATTGTCCCTTGACTCTTTGGGACAATTTTCCATAAAATGTTAAGTGCTTCTACATCTGAAGCACTCTCATGTCAACAATCTGCAAACTCCCAAATGTCGTCGAGGGCAATGAGGGCACTCTGGAGTTACTCCTGGTCTCGTTGAAGCACCTCTACCAGTACTAGGTACTACAGTATTTCCTTGTCTTCTTCCTTAAGGCGTAACTATTTTAAGTTTAGTTTGGGACTCTTTGGCTCTTTTCGGAGGAAGGCTCTCTAGAAAGCTTTCTCTTCGAAATCTTTCTCTCACGCTACCTCAGTTTCTCAGCTTTCATTGCGCTTGAGACAATATTAGAAATTTTACTTGTTGGAGTACTATCACAAGCGCCATATATCTTTTTATGGACTCATTTAGTCCATTCTCAAACTACTTACACCGAAATGTCTCGGTGAGGACTAATTCAGGTGCGTACTTGCTAAGATGGCTGGATTCTTTCTCATATTCCGCCACTGATAAGTTCCTTTGGTTCGGTCGGGAAGCTGGCACCTTGATTTCCACTGTACATATCAGGAGACATGTGTTGGCCACTGAACTCTTGGACCGAAAAACTCCCATGAGTATGGGATTTAGAAGCCTCGGACTCATGCGCTGCTTCCACCAATCATAAGTTTGCATAATGAAAGCGCACATGTCACTCTTTGATTAGGAGTGTATCTCACCTCCTCGCTATTTTTGCGGCTTTTCCGAGTCGGCTTTATTGGACTCTTCCATGTTTGACCCATGGAATTCCTCAGCTCCATGTCTTCTTACCATATCTATCGGGGCTTTCGGAGCTATCAATCTTTCCAATACCCGAGCCATGTCTTGAGATATCCTTAGCAAGGCTTCATTTGGCTTGGCTGGGGCATGACTCTCACTTTTCTGATAGATTCAGACGGATCCGAAGCGAGTAACCCTTGATCTCCTGGGTTAATTGTGAAATCCTGAGAAAATCCAATTTTTTGAAAAATGGCAAAATGATAATTTCGGTCAAAATCCGAAATTTTTCTAGATCTCGAATGATGAAACGAACTTCCCTGTTGGAATCGTTTCGCAAAATCTAGCTACCACGTCGAATCTCGTCGAATTCCGAGACAGTCGAAATTTCACGTTTTTCGAGACATCGAGTGTCGGGTGCCGTAAAACGACTTGTGAGATACATGTGATGTGAAAAAAGTCACCAACTACATGTATCATGTGACACATGTTGCATGATTAGAGAGAGGATGGGAATGAATGGCTTAGATTAAACCATGTGTCAAAAATCCAAAAATGAAGGACATGATGGGAATTAATGAAAAGTTAAATGAGTATAAGACAAGAAATGGGAATAGTTTTCTTTTCCAAATGGAGAGAAAACGTGAAGTAGGTTGCTGGATCCAGTTTTAGAGAGAGAGCTACTTCTCTCTAGATTTCCCGCTATTCGGACCGTCGGTTCGCTACGGGCCAAGAAGTAAAGCTGTTCTATGCGGCGAGGGCTACACGTGGACTCCAATTTGGTGGAGTTCCGACAACTCCAAGAGGTAGGGGTCTCCTCCTACTTGTGTTATTCTTTGGCTAAGAGCCATGTGATTGGTTAGGGATATTCTGAGGCTTGAATTAATCGTG